>JBAKBP010001780.1:0-199782 GCA_037953745.1 Lithodes maja | reverse complement strand
CTGACAAATTTTACTAAACTCTGCATGAATAAAGAAACTAACAATTTAGGAAGGATCTGTGTGACTTATAGGGGTAAAAAATATCCGAGCCATCAGCCAGGATAGTCGGGTGAAGGGCAGGAACCAGCTGTTTTCCACCTTGGGCCCTGGGGCCTGGAGGTGTTGTTGTTGTTGTTGTTCCCTAAGCTGCCTGGCTGAACAGTCCCGAGTCCCTAAGGAAGGCCATGGCCACGATCGGGCTTTCTCACAGGGCTCTCGAGGAGTGTAGATTATATTGTTGGCGTAAGTGATTGTGTGGAATGCAGTTTTCTATGATGTGTTTAATAGTACAGTATGGGGTGCCGTGTTGCATCCTGAGCAGGTGTCGACGACGGAGATATCCAGTCTCTGCTGATAGCTCAGAAGAGCTGGATGGTGCCCACACCTCAGCCTGGCCAGGTGGACTATGTCCTCGTGAGGAAGGTAAGATTCAGAAGGATGGATTTCAGGAGGTCGTGCCTGCAGCTGCGTGTTGTCTATGAGTGATTGGATGGAACAGCGAGAGATATGAGTATGGATGTGCTTCTGGAAGCTGGTTTGGGGTTGGCAGGGAGGGAGAGATGACAGTATTTGTGTATGATACCGTGTGCTGGGTGTTGTTTTTTATATTCCTTGGTGTCTGTGGGTGTCTGGTGGTGTTGTTTATAGACACGGTGGGCTTCATCCAGGACATTCTCACAGACTTGGAAGATGCTGTCTGTTCCGTAAGTTACTATACTCGAAGTCACGGGAGAAAAGAAATTCCCGCTTGGCAACCGTCTTCCAACTTGTTCGAGTTAGTGCATTCTTGTAGTGAATAACTAAATGATATACAATGATGCATAAAAACAATAGACTTCAGTGTAAAACAGTAAAATAAATTGTATTTACCTTTTTTTCTAAACACAAAGCTAAATGAAACATAAGTATTAGCAGTCAGCTGATGAAACACATGGTTGTGGCCTAGCGTATGGAACGAAACACTGAAGGAGAAAGGGGAGGAAAGCGAAGGATGTTAGATAATATACCATATATCTCCCATATAAAGCAATATTGTTATGTCACATGTCTATAGGTTTGCAGTACAAGGCACATGTGAACAATGTATGTGAAGTTTGTATTTGTGACTTTTTTTTTTTGCATTGGTATTGAAAACTAGACGGATGATAGATTAAAGTGCTTGGGTATACAAACATACATACAGTACATAAATTTAAAGACTGAGTGCTCCACACAAAGTGCGTTTCCATTCTCATGTCGTAATGGCAGCGCTCCAGGCAGCATTGTTTCTACATAGTGGTTTTGATTGATAAGTTCTTTTATATTTATATTATGCAGTCCCTGTTTTGGTTTGTTTGTTTTGTAAGTTATACATTTTAATACTGTACTTAATGACTTGTGAATGAGGAAGTATGAGAGAGGTGTGATGTGGATGTAGATGTGCTGGAAAGTGTGAAAAGGAACACCTTCAGATGGTTCGGCCATATGGAACGTATGGGAAGCGAGAGAATGACTAAGAGAGTGTACGAGAGTGAGGTGGAAGGACAGAGAGGGAGAGGTGGACCGAATGGAGTTAAGTATATGAGTGAAGGCGGTGCTGGATAAGAGGAGGGGTGTCGACTGACTGGGAACAGAGGTGCATGGAGCCGTTTCGTTCGTGGCCATCCCTTCAGGGATTACGGCATCTGGTAATAGATAGATAGTCTTTTTATTAATTGTGTTAATTTGTTTATCTTCTATGGATCCTAGTGAATTGTTATTTAACCCGGGAACTGCGGGAAGACTCTTTAGAGTTCGGCCGGCGGACTGCGGGAAGACTCTCTGGAGTAAGTAAAACTAAAAATCAACTTTTTACATCGAAAAATTTTTTTTTTTTTTTTTTTTTTTTTTTTTTATTTTTTTTTTTTTTGGCCCCTGGGCCATGCAAAATCTCAGTCCTCTACCTCCCCTCCTTCCCCACTTTCCTCCTATTCCTCAGTTATCACCTATTTTCCCTATTATTCCCTTATTCTGAGGTATATTTTCGTGCTAACATTAGCGAGTTGCAAGCAGGGTGTTGTCATCACTGATGGCCATCGAGTGCAAGAGAGAGAGAGAGAGTATCGATCGACTGTGTCTCAGTGGCCTTGGGGGAAATTGGCGGGAAAGGAGTTTGCCTCACCCATAGATTATACAACTCGCGGGCTATATCTCCGATTTTGACCATCCAAACGCTGTTTTCACTCGTTTTATTGTTGTTTCAGGTTAATACCTTTATAATCAACCCATAATAGGCGCATATGGATAATTATTAATGCTATTAATGGTACAATGAATATTTTAGTGACGAAAAACCTCAAATACGTCAGCACAGGGGGAGGTTTTCATTTACCCCCGTGCGCACTTCAGAGGTTAATATAAAGTGGCACTCTTGGAAAATATATGTACTGTTACCTATTATTATTATACTAACATCTAGTTGTTGTTTTGTTTTTGTTTTTTTTAAAGAAATGAGAAGGAATACAATAAAATGAACAATAGATAGCATTGTTTTGGCCATTTTATATTTTCCAAACCTCTCCGGGTGGTCGGGGGCCGGGGGAGTGCTGGAGCGACCTTGGTAACCCTGGTCTCTGGGTCTTCTCCTGGGTGACCTGGATGTGTGTGAGTTTGTGTTTTTTATCTGTGTTTATTCGTTGTTTTATGTTGTTTTTGCGTTTTCCCTGTTCTTGCTCTGTCTTGAGTCGGCTACCCCCATAATGGGGATTGGGCCTGAGCATATAGATAGATAGATAGATAGATAGATAGATATTTTCCAAAGGCATTAATTTACAACAGGGGAAGAGGGTTGTAGGAATGCTAAAAGCAGTAACAAGAAATTGGGTGGTCAGTATGGAAGTGAAGAAGTCCTTGCATGACAGTGTGGTAATCCCGACACTGACTTACGGAAGCGAAGCATGGACGTTGGTTGAGAGACTCAGACCAAGAGTGAGAGCAGTGGAAATGAATTACTTAAGGAGTGCGTGCGGAGTTACATGGAGGGATAGACAGACTAATGAGGAAGTAAGAAGGAGGTGTGGTGTGGAGGTAGATGTGCTGGAAAGTGTGAAAAGGAACAACTTGAGATGGTTCGGCCATATGGAACGTATGGAAAGCGAGAGAATGACTAAGAGGGTGTACGAGAGCGAGGTGGAGGGACAGAGGGGGAGAGGTAGACCGAATATGAGGTGGAAGGATGGAGTGAGGAACTACATGAACGAAGGCGGTGCTGGTTGGGGGGAGGGGTGTCGACTGACTGGGGACAGAGGTGCATGGGGACGGTTCGTTCGTGGCCACCCCTTCGGGGATCACGGCGTCAGGCAATAGATAGATAGATAGATAGATTAATTTAACTAGGCTATAGACCCTAGTTTTGTCTTTACATATACAGTACAATGATAGAGACTAAAAAGAATGGACTTGGCTTTTGTTTGACACCCTGAGTACAGTAAATGGGTTAACCCGTAAAGTGCGATAGGCCTCATGGAAGGCACAGTATTTAAACATGTGTCAAAAGAACCATACCAGTGCCGGGAAATATCTCAAAATTGTATGACACATAGAAAGTAGTAGTATCTCCCTATACCACATCCTCCCCCCCCCTCTTATACTCCACCCCGCCTCCCTCCCTCAACTTGACCTTTTATTTTGTCCATTATTGCGCAGTCATGGGTTAACAAGAATTATCCGTCCCTCTTCCCCCAATGTAGGATGTTGTGATTCACGTGCGAGACGCCAGCCACCCGGATTATGAGCTGCAGGGTGACACAGTGGCCACCACCCTGGCCACCCTACCCCTCCACCCCGACACCCCCATCATCGCCGCAGCCAATAAGGTGGATCTCGGGACGGCCGTTCCCCTGGATCAACTCACTGGGGCCCATCTGGTTTCGGCTACTACAGGTCAAGGTTTGTAGTCTGTGTCCCGAGCATAACTTATGTGTGTGTGTTTTATTAACCCCTTATTGGCGGCGCTCGACTTAAGCCGTGCACCAATTTGCAGCAAGTTAGGAGCATTATTAAGGCTTTTAAAGGGTTAAAATAGAGTGCAAATGGCCGGGAGCACAGCGGGCCAGACAGCCGACTCCCAGGGCTTACCGCCGCCCATTAACTCATGTTCCCTGTGTTCTCGAGAGGCCGGCAGTGTAGCCAGTAGTGAGCATAGCTGGGAAAAATATACCGCTATACGCTAAATTCCCATGTTCGTGGCACCACTGCAAGAGAACCACGAGTGCTACGTAGCTCGTTCTGGTCTCATTTTGAAGCTTTTAGCGCCTATTTTTTTGCTGAATACATTTCTTTTCATGCAGATACTTGATTGATCATTCAGGAGGGCCTGAATATGCCTAAATGAGCCCAAAATACCCCGCTAGACAAGGGTTAAGCATTATTTCCACATAACAATTTTTGTTAGTTCTTTTGAGTTTTTCTTGTGTCGTCCCAGTTTTGGTTTGTTTATTTTGCAAGTTTTACATTATAATTTTGTAATGTTTTGACCCATCTAAACCTTAAAAGTAAAGGGATATTTAAAAATGTAAGTAACTTATGATAAAACAATGTATACATCTTGATGCTCCACTGAGACCATCTTGTGCGACACATATTTTCTTACAGTTTCTTACAGTAGATCCTCTGGAAAAAGGCAAACTATGCCTGTGTATCCAGCTCAGTACCAGTACTTGCACTGCTGCGGTCATTCACAGTGTTGGCGGCGGCGGCAGCAGACGCAACATTTTTACTATTCTGTATTTTTGTTTTATAATCATACTTCAAATCTTGTCTTCCCCATGCTTTATCAAGATTACTTTCAAACTCCCTTATTGATTCGGAATCGACTACATACTGGGGCATTGCGTTCCACTCATTTACCACTCTATCACAAAATGAGTTCTTTGCCTTCTCAAGCCTATTTCTTTCTTTGTAAATTTTCTTAGAGTGTCCTCTCGTTCTTGTTCCCTCCCGCATCAAGAAGATACCTTCACACACATCCTCATCGTACTTTCCTGACACTATCTTAAAAGTCTCTATCATATCCCCTCTCTTTCTCCTATATGCCAGTGTCGGAAGCCCCAGTGTCCTCAACCTCTGCTCATAGCCCGCGTTCTTCAACGTTGGTACCAGCTTGCTAGCTCTCCTCTGCACTTTCTCCACTGCTTCTATATCCTTTACCATATATGGAGCCCACACCTGGTTCGCATATTCCAGGTGCGGCCTAACCAGCGCTGTATAGAGATTCCTGAAGATTTCTTCGTCAAGTGACACAAATGTCCTCCTTATCAGCCCTACAATTCTATTGGCTTTGTTTATCTTTTCCGCTAAATGTTCTGAGAAATTTAACTTATTGTCTATCACTACTCCTATATCCTTTTCTGCACTCACTTCCTCCATCGCTTCATACATACTGTATCCTACCTTGTCTATCTTGCTGGTCCCAATCCGCATGTACTTGCATTTTTTTGGATGAAAAGGCATTAACCAATGCTCAGACCATCCCTTCATGTCCTCCACATCTCCTTGAAGCAAACCCATATCTTCCTTACTCATATGAAGCACTTAACATCTCGAAGCTTCAATTGATAGTCTCGGGACCTCGTAAGAGTTACAGGCTACTCCACAGCCTTCAGTCACGAGGTTGAAAAAACAAAACAAAAAACACACTCACACACATGCATACAGTACAGTACATAGATTTAGAGACCGAGAAGTCCACACAAAGTGCGGTTCCGGTCTCCCATCCTAATGCTCCAGGCTGCCCTGTTCAGAGCTGCCTCATAAGTCAGGTTTTTTAATTCAAGATCAAGCCGTATTTTGTCTTATAACTATAGACTTTTAAACAAAATATAGAATCAAGAAAGAACATGGGAAAAGGTGTAAAATTAAACTGAGAAATAAAGAATTGTAAGAGGTTGAAAGGTTTAAGTACAGTACTCTGGAGGAGCTGTACAGTACTGTGCAAATATGGTAAGATGGAGAGTGAGATAACAGAGAGGAAAATGCAAGGAAGGAAGGTAATTGGAGAACTGGACTGTATCCTCAACAATCAGTCAAGAAGTGAAAGAAATCACTGAGGAGCAGTGTGCTACTCCCAACACTCGTATGGAAGCGAGACGTGGACTGCAAGTGACGAGGACCTCTCACAACTGAGAGCTGTGGAGATGTACTATTTCAGAACAGCAGCTTGCATATATAGGTTTGATGGACTAAGTTGTTGTTGTTGTTGTTCCCCAAGCTGCCTGGCCGAACAGCCCCAAGGCCCCGAGCAATTCCAAGGCCATAACCAAGTGCCCCCACAGAACCCTCCCCGCCGACCACAATAAAGCCTGGGTGACCGAAGCCACTCCATGGCGGGGGGCTGAGGAGGGTGCGGAAACGCCCGGGAAACCAAAGCCCCACCCAGGGCCCTGTGCTCCTCAGCAATTATGAAGAGAAAGTTGAGGGGCAAGGGAAAAATGTGACGCTTTGGCTTCCAATCTTGGTAGATTGGGAGGTCAATCCACGGAAGAGACGCCGTCACTTGAGATCTAGAAAATATATAAGTTAAAGGAAAAGTCAGAGTAAGCTATGGGTATGGCAGAGATTGCTCAGCTCTCACTCTGATAGACCAGCCCATCACCACATGACTAGAACCCAATCCTCTCAGCATCAGCTAGGAAAGGCCCTAGAAAGCCGCCTTTGGCGGGGGGATAGCTCCCCTATTTCAACCCCTTTCGGGGTTGGACACCCGCCCTGATGGACTAAGTAATAGAGAAGTATATGAGTCCTTTGGAATGGAGGAGTGTGCTCTGGGCATTGATTGTGGGGTGCTAGAATGGATAAAGATAAATGCATTGAGGTGGTATGGTCATGTTCAGAGAATGGATGAAAACAGAATGCCAAGAGAGATGCATGGGAGTCAGGTGAATGGTGCAATTGGTAGTGGTAGACCACCTATGGTATGGCAGAAGAAAGTGGAAAAGTATATAGAATAAAAACTCCACGTAGCGGAAGGGGCATTGTGGCGTGGGAGAAGGAAGCATGTCTTGACAAAGTAGCCTGGAGACGTTTCTGTCATGGCCATCCTCTAGTGGGGGCTTCCCAGGTGGAAGCGGGGCGTCGGAGATGATGATGAATGATGATGATTGTATAGTAATTTATAGGATGAAGTTGAATACAGACAATATAATCTCTTCATTTTACCCAGGCAAGAAATTGTCATGTCTCTATCATGATTGTAAATTGATGATGCATAATGTTCTCATTTCAGGTGTAGAGGAACTTCTGAATGCAGTGCAGAGCGAGGTGTTACGGGTCACTCATAGAAAACTGTGGAAGTTTTCTTTGCCTACTGGTTCAACAGAAATACAGTGAGTACAGTATAAATACCACACCTCCTCTACGTAGGGTACGTAGTACCCGTCTTGCAACACAATCCCACCCCTACTCTGTGCAACTTTCCAACCCAAGAGTGAAACGTTATTCTTAGACTTTCTTCTATTCAACTGCTGAGCTCTGGAACTCTCCCAGAATCAGTCTTTCCCTCTTCCTATGACTAAATTGCTTTAAACTCCGTTTGTCCAGATATTTTGGCTCGAACGTCCCTTGAACAAAAATTCCAACAAAACAATCATTATCCCATTATCATCTCTGACACTTTTCCTTCCTCCTCACCTCCAGGCTACATTGTCCAGGTATGATCTAGCCTCCTTTGGCCGTGCTATAATGCTTCTTCAATAGGTTTGGTCACTTTCTTCTTCCTATGAGAGTTCTAGTAGGGAGCTCATGTGGTTTGGTTAAGGGGAGGTTTTTTTTCTGGACCCCTCTCTCCCTCATTTTTAGCCCCATTTGTTTTGAGATTTTAAGATGTTTACCCCATTAGTTTGGCAATATTAACCCCTTCAGACTCATATGATGCAGAGGTTGCCAGATTAGCAATAAGAAAGAGTTCTCTCACTTGTTATGTGTGCGATTAGTTTGCTTGGGAAACAGATTAACTTGCTCATGTAGTAAATGTACACCCTATGTGGTGGATTGTGTTCTTTTATTTAATAATTTTCATTTTAGTAAGCGTTGTTTCCACATAGCGATTTTGATAATTTCTATCTATCTATCTATTGCCAGACGCCTTACTCCCCTTAATGGGGGTGGCCATACACAAAATGCCCCCAAGTGAACCTATCCCCTGTAAGAGGGACAACCCATGCCAGTTTACTGAATGACTTACAGGATTAACCACTCAATTTAGGGTCCGTCTGACTCCGAGGCATTTTATGTATTTGTTAGCACTATTTTTCTACAGCGATGTGCGGCTAATCCATCCACTAACCTGCTTCACCCTAAGATAGCAGTACTGATTTGTATACGGTTTACTCCCCTAGACAGGTTGCCGACCAAGGCTGACGAGTCCCATCCACCCGGATTTTTATAAGGTTATCTCCCCTAGATGGGTTGCCGACCAAGGCTAACGAGTCCCATCCACCCGAAATTTAATTTAATTTGACTTTATATTGTCCTTGTCCCAATTTTGGTTTGTTTAGTTTGCAAGTTTTACATTTTAACTCTTATAATTACCTCTCCAAAATTAGTTTTCTGCCCACAGCTAACTCAAAGACAACTGCAGAGGTTGAAGTAACTAAACTAAAGGTTTCTAAATACCCCTGATGGTAACAAAGGCTTTAAAGTATCCCTAATCGGCTCAAAATCGCGTCATATGTCGGAGAGGGTTAATACCGTTCACATCGTTTCTTTGTCAATTTTAAGACCTTTTGTGCCATTTAGGCGTCATTTTTTTCCTGGCAAGCGATAGCGGACATGAAAATTATTACATGCCATTGGTGGTCTTCTACTACCAGCTGTTCCTCTCACTTGACTTCCATGTGTGGTATAGGTCCTCATCCATTCTTCGCACATGAAGGGTGTACTGAGTGATGAGTTCGCAGTCCGTGTTGGAGTCCATCAGGGTTCAGTGTTAAGCCCCCTCCTCTTTATTATGGTCTTGGAGGCACTGTCTAGAGAGTTTAGAGGCAGACTCCCGTTGGAACTGTTTTATGCAGACGATTTAGTCCTAATAGCTGACAATGTGCAAGATGCTGAGGCCAAATTCAGAGAATGGAGAGAGGGCATGGCGAGCAAGGGTTTAAGAGTCAATATTAACAAAACAAAGGTTATGCATTGTAGATTGAGACGAGGCAATGTGGAAAAGAGCGGTGCATACCCATGTGCAATGTGTGGAAAGGGAGTGGGCGTTAACTCAATTCAATGTAGCATCTGTCGATGTTGGGTACACCATGGGAGTAAGCGCTGTAGTAGAATAAAGGGACCCCTGCCGAAGGATAAGTCAGAAATAGAGAAATTGAGTGTGTAGTGTGCAAAGGCGATCTTGTGTTAAATGATGATCCTGTGGCTGTGAATTTTGGAAATGAGTCATTGGAGCTGGTGGACAAGTTTTGTTACCTAGGAGATACCATCTCTGCCGGTGGTGGGGCCGAGGCTGCTACTGTTGCTAGAATTAGGTGTGGCTGGGGAAAGTTCAAAGAACTGCTGCCAATCCTGACCATGAAAAGAATGCCTCTCCCCCTGAAGGGAAAGATGTATGACTCATGTGTTAGAAGTGCAATGACGTATGCCTCAGAAACATGGGCCGTTAAAGTAGAGGATGTCAACAGAATGGAACGTAATGAGATGAGAATGGTGAGATGGATGTGTGGGGCCAAGCTACAGGATAGAATAATAAATGTTGAGCTGAGGAGACGTTTAGATATAAAGAGTATTAGCGAGGTGATGCGTACAAGTAGACTGGGATGGTATGGACATGTGGAGAGAATGGATGAACAAAATTGGGTGAAAAAATGTAGGTCTGTGATTGTGGAGGGAGCTGCACCAAGGGGTGGACCGAGGAAGACCTGGGATCGGACTATACGTGCCGATCTCAAATCCAAGAACTTGACAAGTGAAGCAGCCCTTAACAGGGTTGCCTGGAATGCCGCCATTAGGACAAGAGACTGAAACTGCACGTATGTGTGGAACACTCGGTCTTAAAATTGTATGTATGTACCTGTATGTATATACCATACTGTACCACTACATGGTATGACGATAGTGCGTTGGTATGTGTGCGATTAGTTTGCTTGGGAAACAGATTACCTTGCTCATGTGACATGTAGTAATGTACACCCTATGTGGTGGATTGTGTTCTTTTATTTCATAAATTTTATTGTAGTAAGCGTTGTTTCCACATAGCGATTTTGATAAGCTATTTTACCTTTATCTTGTATCGTGCCAGTTTTGGTTTGTTTAGTTTGCAAGTTTTACATTTTAATTTATCCACTCAATCATTCCCCATTCAATGCCCAGACCGTGCTCATACATTCCAAAACATTCAAACACTTCCCTGTTACTCTCAGCCTCTTCACATCAGATGCCAATTCTGAAATAAATAATAAATCGTAAGCTAGCGCATAATTCTTTTAACTGTCTTGATAGCGTAATGCATAAACGCGCGGAATTTCGGTGTGAGTATCCTAGGTTCGAGTCCTTGGATTGCCACATGTATTTGTTGATTTCATTAATTGAGTTTAGAAATTCAATACTGTACAATAAATTAAAAAATCCTCTCCACACGGCTCTCAGTTTGAAGAGGTCCTCATCACTTGCTGTCCATGTCTCACTTCCATGAAAGAGTGTTGGGAGAAGCACACACTTCCTCAATTACTTTTTTTAGTTTTTACTGATCATTCTGCTTTTTCAGGTTACAATTGGGGTACTACTCGCTTTTTCTGGACCCCCTTCTCCCTCATGTTTAGCAGATTAGTTTTGAGGTTTTAAGACGTCGGTTCCGTTACTTTGGCGATTTTGAGACCTTTCGCCTCATTTTGTTGTCAATATTAAGACCTTCCGTGCCCTTTAGGTGTCAAGTTTTTCCTATTGAGCGATTATCGATAGCGAGCCTCTAATTCAAATGTAAAACTTGCAAACAAAGCAAATTTTAGAAGAAACCGGTCTTTGGCTGGTATATTTTTCTTTCGAAAAATGTACAAATTTATCTTGAAAGGGGGAGTGTTTTTCTAAGCTTGATAAAGGTCTAGCGAGGAAACTCAAAAATAAATTAATGGATAAATATATCTACCAAAAACCAAGCATTATCCCATTAAAGAAAAATAAAATAATGTTTACTTTTCTTATAATTTTTGTTTAAGGTGGCTGCGTCGTGCAACTGGCATAGCAGACGAGGAAATAGACCGTGACGACCCCCAGACCACACACGTCCTGGCCGTTCTCACGCAACAGGAACTGGCAGCATTTGAAAGAAATTTTGGACGTCCTCAGAAGACTTGACATGGTTATAATATATTTACCATACTGCCTGCCTTACAAGACTCACCCATCATGTATTATGAATGCTGAAAGTCAATAGAAAGATATTTTCTGGAGGGTTAAAATATAGACAAGAAATCATATCATGTATCGGTGTACGATAGATTCCGTTTAAGGTAATATGAACCGTGGTAATACTGGAAGAGTTAACCCTTTCTGTACCAGCGATGGCATACAGCATACAGCCGTCAGTCAAGTGACTCACCAATGCCGTTCTGCTAGTTCTGCTAATATCTAGCTGGAGCTGCTAACATGACTTGGAGGCAATGCTGTGAGGAGTTGATAACACTTCTCATGGACCCACTCAGCTAGTCTGGGCCGGCTGGCTCAGCTACCCACTAACTCTTGAGCTGAGAGGGTGTTGTCTCGTTGATTATGGCAATAAGTCTGGTACTGGAGGGTACACTTTTATCTACTATAAATAAGTTAGTTGGTTATGTAGAGCAGATTAACCAGACCACTGAGCTCCATACGGAACTCTCATAGGTCTGGCCCGAAGGATTGGATCAGATTACTGAAAGGAGCTTAAGGCGATGCAAAAAACGGACGATAGGGGGGAAGGAAAATGACGGAGAATCGGATAAAAGGTCAGTGAATTATTTAGTACATTACTATAAATAAGTAACACCCCGTTTCTTAACATTAATCATCAATTACAAACCCCAATGTACTTGAATAAACTAATGAAAGCCTATGATCCTGCCATGGTACAGTAGCGGTTAATGTTGATATTCTGGACTTGGCTTGAAAGGGACTGGTAGGCCTACAAGCACAGCAGACAACCTGGCCCCTGCTCACTGGAGTTAGCCATGTTTGAAAGAATAGTTGGTTGGCCTGAGCAGGGTGACAAACCATGATAATGTTGTTAGGAACTGAGTTGAGTGTGAGAGGGAATTATAATGTAAAACTTGCAAAATAAACAAACCAAAACAGGGACGACACAATATAAAGACCAAAGAACTTATCAAAATCGCTATGTAGAAATAACGCTTAGCAAAATAAAGCTTTGAAATAGATTAACACAAAACTACCACACAGGGTGTACATCACTACATAAGCAAGTTAATTTAAAGTTAAAGTTAACCCGTGGAGCCCCGGCTAGTTTTGTAATGTTTGCGCACCAGAACCCGGCCGGTTTTCAAAAAATGGTTTTATTCCAGAAACAATAGCGAATGGGTTAGGAATGAAGGAAAAACCACGAAAAACCGCTCAAAAAGCTTAAAAAATGGTCCTACAGAGACCCCGAAAACGGATTTTACAAGAGTAAAAAATTGAAGGCAATTATCCCAAAAACCTAGGTTATTGCGCGCTTGCGCGCACGCACGTGGACTTTGAGAGTTTTCAACCATCAGCACGGTTGCGTGGGATACGTACACAGTTCCCATACAAATCTGAGCCCTCTTAAGTGGCTACACCTGAGGTTACGGTCGGCGCAATTAGGGTGACGCGTCAGGCGCGTCTCTGGGGCTGTGCGTTACATACATCGCCGACGCGTCAGACGCGTCGCTGGGGCTGTACGGGTTAAGTCAAGTTAAAATGTGCATTAAGTTGTATTGTTTTGGCCATTTAATTACTTCCTGGGCATAATGGCAACTATTGGGTATAACTTTAACTTTGTATATTTAATAATAATGATTAAAACAAGGGACTTAGTTTTATGGCGGGATCTGAGAAGTCTTATTTGCCAGCCTGGACCTCAGAACAAGTGACCTATCTTGGTTGTTAGAAAATAACTGTCAATATTTAACCCTTTTAATACATAAAGTGTTTTCATTTTATCTTGGCTATCAGTATAAACTGCCTTTTTGTAGTCACAAAAATGCCTACCTTAATTTGCAAATTTCTCCACAAACAATGGTTGCATCAAGATGGGGCTTAGATCATGTTAATGAGTTTTGTTGTTGCTGTTGCCCAGGCTGTCTGGCTGAGCATCCCCAAGGTCCCGAGCAAGGCCAAGGCCATAACCGAGCGCCCCCACAGAACCCTCCCTGCTTATCACTAATAAAGCCCAAGTGACCGAAGCCACTCCAAGGCGGGGAGCTGAGGAATGTGCGGAAACGCCCAGGAAACCAAAGCCCCTCCCAAGGCCCTGTTCCCCAAAGCAATTACGAAGGGAAAGTTGAGGGGCAAATGAGTTTATGGAGCTACTCCGAGATTATGAAGTTAGTAGAAATGATTTTAATTAGTAATTATTTTCTCAAATTGAAATCATAAGAATCATTCATAATGTCAACAAATACTTCTTATATAGAAAATAATGTTGCCAAGCCAGTGACATAATATGTGCCAAGGTGATCCATATCTAGCACAGATAAAGGGTTTAGATATGTGTGGAGCCATGAGTATTTTGAGAGGAGAGTGAATTTGCTTTGCCCAGATGAATTTTACAAGGTTTGACCAGAAGTGTGATAAAGTAAAAGGTTCTGTAAATAGTTGTACAGTATATTGCAGAGTATTGTACAGTATATTGCAGAGTATAGTTGTACAGTATATTGCAGAGTTTGGGATGAATAAAGACAACTTTTAATGTATATGTACTTACACTAGTTGTACTTACACTAGTTGTATTTGCGGGAGTGAGCATGCTCGTTAATTCCCGCCTCCTAAGATATGTTTGTCATACCGTGCTTTGAAACTATGCACTGATGGTGCAGACACAACTTCGGCTGGCAATTTGTTCCACCCACTAATCGAGTTGGTAGGAAATCTTTTACTTTTCAGATCAGATTTACTATTAAGCACTTTTAGTTTGTAGCTGTGACCTCTTGTTCTCTCACCTCTATCCCTCTCTATGAAGTTTTCTTGGTCGATTTTGTCAATACCTCTAACACATTTGTATATCTGAATTTGCTGTCCTTGTTTCCTTCTCTGTTCCAGTGTAGGTAGATTCAATCTCTCGAGCCTCTCCTGGTACTCCAAATTTTCCAAACCTGGGATCATCCTCGTAGCTGCTCTCTGTACCCTCTCAATTTTGTGGATATGTTTCTTCATGTGAGGGGACCACACTACAGATGCATATTCCATCCTGGGTCTTATTATTGCCGTTATTATTTGTTTCATGGTGTTTTCATTAAGATAATTGAAAGACATCCTGATATTTGCCAATAGTGCTAGTGATTCTCTCACTATCTTATTTACATGGCTTTCTGGAGACATGTTATCCTTAAATTCTATCCCCAAGTCTTTTTCTTTTTCTGCTTTGGGAATCACTTCGTTTCCTAGTTTATAATCTTTTCTAGGTCTGTACTTGCTTTTACCCATGTCTAGAGTCTTACATTTCCCTGCATTGAACTCCATATTCCATTTGATGCTCCATTCATGGATCTTTTGCAAATCTGCTTGGAGCTCAAGGCAATCCTCCTGGGTTCTGATCGTTTTAAGCAGTTTAGCATCGTCCGCAAACATGCTCATGTAGCTTGTTAGTCCCTCAGGTAAGTCATTTACAAATATTAGAAACATGATTGGGGCTAGGACAGATCCTTGTGGTACCCCACTCGTAATTTGAGTCCAGTTTGACGATTTCCCCCTTACTGTTGTTCTCATCTGTCTTCCGCTAAGGTAGCTCTCCATCCATTTCAGCAGTTTGTCTCCTACTTTTTCCTCATGTTTTAATTTCCACAGCAATCTCTTGTGTGGAACTTTGTCAAATGCCTTTTTAAAGTCTAGGTAGGCACAGTCTACCCATCCTTCCCTCTTGTCCACTGTGTCTATTACTCTAGAGTAAAAACTCAACAAGTTGCTTACACATGATCTGCCTCCTCTGAATCCAAATTGTCGGTCAGTAATTAATCTTTTGGATTCCAGGTAGTTAACCCATTTGTCCCTTATTAATCCTTCCAGAATCTTCATGAGGATGCTCAATAGTGATACAGGTCTATAGTTCAGTGGTTTATCTCTGCTTCCTCCCTTAAATATAGGAATAATGTTTGCTCTTTTCCATTCTGTAGGTACTATCCCTGTGTCCAATGATTTGGTCATTATGTCATATAACGGTATACTCAGTTCCTTAGCATTTTCTTTAATAATCCAGCCTGATACTCCGTCCGGTCCAGCGGCTTTGTTTGGATCCACCTTACTCATTTTGTCTATGAGCTCTGGTCTGTTAAATGTGACTTCCGGCATTTCCTCTGTACCTATCTCATTGGATTCTGGTGCAATGAATTCTCCTTCTTTTGTAAATACTGATGCAAAATTTCTATTTAGTTCTTCCGCAATCTCTGTATCCTCTTCTATGATTCTGTTTCCACTTTTAATCTTTACGATCGTGGCTTTTATCTTCCTTTTGCCGTTTACAAACTTGAAAAACATTTTTGGATTCTTTTCATAGTTCTCCACTATCCCTTTCTCATGGTTTGCCTCTGACCTCCTCCTCATTTCTGTGTATTTGTTTCTCTCCTCTTTATACTTTTGCCTGTTATCTTCCGAATCCCAGTTTCTCATCTTTTTCCAGGCTTTGTTTTTTGCTTCCTGTGCTTGCCTACATTCGCGGTTAAACCATACTTTGCGATTACTTTTTTTCCTTTTATTAACGTACTTAGGGACAAAAGTTTTTATACCAGTATCATAGATCTCCATGAATGCCTTGAGTTTTTTGTCTACCTCACTTTCAGATAACACCTGATCCCAATTTTGTGACTTGAAAAAATCCTGTAGTCCTACGAAATCGGTTCTGGAATACATCCAGTGATTTTCCTTGTGCTTTTCCCTTCCCTTGGGTAGATTATACTTCAATAGTAAGTCTATGTCTAGAACTGCATGGTCGCTTTTTCCTAGTGGGCATAGGTACTGAATACTTTGAACCTCCTCCTCCCTTCTTGTGAATAGAAGGTCCAATCTAGCTGGTTGATCACTTCCCCTTACTCTTGTTGACTCTTTTACATGTTGGTATATAGAATTTTCCATGGCCATACTTAAAAATTCATAGCCCCAACTTTCCTCCCCTGCTCCGGCTTCAAGATCTTCCCAATTCACTTCCTTGCAGTTAAAGTCCCCACACATGACTATTTCATGTATTACCCCCTCCCTGTTTTCTTGTGCTGACACAACTTAACCCTTTCAGTAGAGTGGCACATTTCTTTATTGTCTTTTTACTAACTTTAGATGAGTTTATACAGTACAAGAACCTCTTGTAATCAAATAGGCAAAACTTTCCCAATTAACCTTTGAATGTAACGTCCTTCATGTATGTATATACTATATACTCAGGCACATACCCCATAGCTGGGGGTGGCCGCCTCAAGACAGCTAGAGCCTGAACAGAAACATTTAAAGTTTCAGTACTTCAGTACTGTACTTAGGTGAGGGTGAAAGGTGTACTGAGTGAGGAGTTTACAGTCTGTGTTGTTTCAGTACTTCAGTACTTAGATGAGGGTGAAAGGCATACTGAGTGAGGAGTTCACAGTCTGTGTTGGAGTTCATCAGGGTTCAGTGTTAAGCCCCCTCTTTATTATGGTCTTGGAGGCACTGTCTAGATATTTTAGATCCGGACTCCCGTGGGAACTGTTTTATGCAGATGATTTAGTCCTAATAGCTGACTATGTGCAAGATGCTGAGGCCAAACTCAGAAGATGGAGAGAGGGCATGGCGAGCAAGGGTTTAAGAGTCAATATTAACAAAACCAAGGTTATGCATTGTAGATTGAGACGAGGCAATGTGGAAAAAAACGGTGCATACCCATGTGCAGTGTGTGGAAAGGGTGTGGGTGTTAACTCTATTCAATGTAGCATCTGTCGATGTTGGGCGCACCATGGGAGTAAGCGCTGTAGTAGAATGAAAGGACTCCTGCCGAAGGATAAGTCAGAAATAGAGAAATTGAGTGTGTAGTGTGCAAAGGCGATCTTGTGTTAAATGATGATCCTGTGGCTGTGAATTTTAGAAATGAGTCATTGGAGCTGGTGGACAAGTTTTGTTAGCTAGGAGATACCATCTCTGCCGGTGGTGGGGCCGAGTCTGCCACTGTTGCTAGAATTAGGTGTGGCTGGGGAAAGTTCAGAGAACTGCTGCCAATCCTGACCATGAAAAGAATGCCTCTCCCCCTGAAGGGAAAGGTGTATGCCTCATGTGTTAGAAGTGCAATGACGTATGCCTCAGAAACATGGGCCGTTAAAGTAGAGGATGTCAACAGAATGGAGCGTAATGAGATGAGAATGGTGAGATGGATGTGTGGGGCCAGGCTACAGGATAGAATAACAAATGTTGAGCTGAGGAGACGTTTAGGTATAAAGAGTATTAGCGAGGTGATGCGTACAAGTAGGCTGGGATGGTATGGACATGTGGAGAGAATGGATGAACAAAAACAAAATTGGGTGAATAAATGCAGGTCTGTGATTGTGGAGGGAGCTGCACCAAAGGGTGGACCGAGGAAGACCAGGGATCGGACTATACGCGCCGATCTCAAATCCAAGAACTTGACAAGTGAAGCAGCCCTTCACAGGGTTGCCTGGAACGCCGCCATTAGCACAAGAGACTGAAACTGCACTTACAGTATGTGTGGAACACTCAGTCTTAAAATTGTATGTATGTATGTATGTATGTATGTATGTATGTATGTACCTGAATTCATCTATCATCGGTCTGGTTTCCGATACCAGTGCAAAATATTCCAGAAATGTTGCCAGAAACATTTTGATAATCGAATGTTGACTATAAAAACTCTGGTGTGATACTGGGTTTAGGCACCAAGGTGGCGGAGGTTGGGCGATTCTTGTTCTCAAACTGTCTTGATGGTGTAATGGTTAGCGTGCTTCAGATCTGTATGTGGTAGCCCAGGTTCGAATCCCGGTAGGATCACATACTTTCATAAATTTCATTGGAAGGTGTTGTGTGTTGGGAGTGAAATTAATATATTTGATGCATAGGTTAGTTGGCTTGACATAATAGCATTCATACAGGGACTAGGCTACTCATTAAAAGGGAGGTTTGTCTTTTCTGGCTCCCTTTCTCCCTCATGTTTAGCCCCTTAGTTTTGAGAATTTAAGACGTTCGGCCCATTAGTTTGGTGATTTTAAGGCCTTTCGCCCCATTTCTTTGTCAATATCAAGACTTCGTGAAATTTAGGTGCGGAGGTTAGCCGATTCTTGTTGAGAGGTAAGTTAACTACGAAATAAACGGCGATTAGCCCCATTAATTGTGAGATTTGAAGAGGTTCACCCCATTAGTTTTTCGGTTTTAAAGACATTTCGTGCTATTTAGATAACGATGTTTTCCTGGCGAGCGATAGCTATCCTGCAATTTAACAGGAGCTAGTATTTTGCCGGTGCATTTGTCTACCTAAAAAATGCACAAATTGATCTGGAAGTCTTGTGGGTTGGCCTTAAGTGGGTAGTGTTTGTTGGTCTATTATGTCTTATCTATTACGTCTATCTATTATGTATTATGTCTAGCTATGTATATTATGTCTTATCTATTATGTATTATGTCTAGCTATGTATATTATGTCTTATCTATTACGTCTATCTATTATGTATTATGTCTAGCTATGTATATTATGTCTTATCTATTACGTCTATCTATTATGTATTATGTCTAGCTATGTATATTATGTCTTATCTATTACGTCTATCTATTATGTATTATGTCTAGCTATGTATATTATGTCTTATCTATTACGTCTATCTATTATGTATTATGTCTAGCTATGTATATTATGTCTTATCTATTATGTATTATGTCTAGCTATGTATATTTATTAGTTTCCTCGCTAGACGTTTATCAAACTTTAAAAATAAAAAAATAAAATCCAAGTTTAATTTGTTCATTTTTCGGTAGAAAAATGTGCCGACTGTGTACCGGCGACGTGTTTTTATATTTTATTCTTGCTATATTTAAGACGATTTTGTGCAGCTTAGAAGGATCTGAGGTAGAAAAAAAAAAAAAACGTTAAGTAAGGTAGTTGGAAGCTTGTTAACCCTCCAGCCCCGGGGGCTATAGCTTATGACTGTACTCCTGTACCGGGGGTTTTGAGGATTTTTTACCTATGTTAACTACTCTGTAAATGAATGAATATTGCATGTAATGTTGTGAATAAAAAAAAATAATGTTCCACAAACCTTCCTCTGTCGAATGGCGTTTAGTAGAGGTCTCTAGCCCCTCTGGTTGCATAATGGTGAGCGCGGGAAGACGAGTGCTTTTTTATGCGGGAATTTCCTCACGCGTCCGAAAGCGTCGGCCCGCCCTGGCTACGACGCACCTAGCCGCTCGCCGCGCCAAAGTATTTATCTCCCTTAGACGATTTTAGTGTTTGATATTGAGAATGTGATGTTTATTTGATATTTTCTAGTTATTTTGAGGCCAATTATATAAAATATGTTTATTAGGGTATCAATTTCACTGATATTGGTAATTTTCACTCGATACCGTACATTTTATTAGTAATTGAGGTAGGTTATTGTTGTATTAGGCACTGATTATTCGTTATCACAGGTGTTTATTATACTTTGGCCATCAAATCTTAGGTCTTGTGTCACTTTCACTTTGACAAATATGCTTTAGAGAGTGTCACTGTCACTGATAATGCTCATTTTCACTCGATACCGTACATTTTATTAGTAATTGAGGTAGGTTATTGTTGTATTAGGCACTGATTATTCGTTATCACAGGTGTTTATTATACTTTGGCCATCAAATCTTAGGTCTTGTGTCACTTTCACTTTGACAAATATGCTTTAGAGAGTGTCACTGTCACTGATAATGCTCATTTTCACTCGATACCGTACATTTTATTAGTAATTGAGGTAGGTTATTGTTGTATTAGGCACTGATTATTCATTATCATAGGTGTTTATTATACTTTGGCCATCAAATCTTAGGTCTTGTGTCACTTTCACTTAGTTATATGATTTGTAAACATTTTATATACAATTTATTGTGTCTTTTTTCACTGATTTATATATTTCTATAGGTTCTAATCATATGAATGTCACTTGGTATATACATATGTGTCACTTTCACATATTATTATGGTGGAATTGTATTTGTATCAATTTTCTCATAATACTTGACTTTTTTATTATAATACATTGGTTTTCTTCCACTTTTTGCCTATATATAATTATAGTGTACATATTGTCATTTTATTTGGCAATTTCAGTATGATTATTAGAACTCCTGCTTGGTGTGGTAAGCAGCGAAGCACCCTACAGCACAGAGTGCCACCTTGCACTCCACACACTCCGTGGTTGACTTTTTACCTGGGTGCGGCCTCACCCTGCTGTGGTAGCAGACATGGCACCGCTTCTGATTTGTTCTTCCTGCTGCATTCTGAGGAAAGAAACCAAGCTGGTGCCTAAGCAGGTATGGAGCAGACTGCAAGCGGTCGATAACGGCGGGCCCAGGATGTGCCACTGCCCTCTGTGGCGTAGCATACTTCTCCAGGAGCCCCGTCAACACCTGCTTTTGGAACCTCCGCAGGCTATTGAACTTCAGGGGTGGGTTCTCATTCCGAAGCCTGTATATATTATAGGCATTCAGAATTGACATGTCCACCATATGCAGAAAGAACTTTTTGTACCATCTGCACGAGGTACGCAGGCAGTCAATGAAGCCTATCTGCATGTCGGACTTGTCCACCAGCCTCATGTTGACATTGTAGTCCAGGACAGTATCGGGCTTGGTCACCCTGGCCTGGGTGCGGCGATCCACCTTGCCAGTCTCCACCATTTCCCCCTTGTGGATGGTGGTCAGGAGGTTGACCTTCCGCTGGTCGTGCCAGTGGATAGCCAGAATGGGCCCCGACTTCTTCCTGAAGACATCACCTTTTTTGGTCTTTGCAGGGAAAGTTGGCATGCCCTTCCTTTTCCCTCGTACTGTGCCTACAGTCCCTGTCTTGCGCTCATGCAGGTACTGTGAGAGAGTGGGGGACGTGTAATAGTTGTCCGTGTAGAGGACGTGATTCTTATGGAAGTAGCGGTCCATCATGGCTTGCACCACTGCTCCGCCAAATCCAATGAGGGGGTCCACAAGCACGTCCCCTTCCTTCCCGCTGTACACCAGGAAGTCCAGGACATAGCCAGTTGTGCAGTCGCACAGCACAAAGAATTTTATGCCAAAGCGATGTCTTTTGGAGGGGATGTACTGCCGGAAGCTGAGTTTTCCCCGGAACAGCACAAGAGACTCGTCAATGACGACCTTGCGGAAGGGCTTGAAGTAGGAGGTGAAGCGGTCTCGCATCATCTCATACAACGTCCTAATCTTCCACAGCTTGTCTGGGCGGTGGACGTCGGTGTTGGTGACAAGATGGAGCGCTGCGAGGATATCAAGGTACCGGTCGCGAGCCATATATTTCCCGAAGGCAGGGGTGGAAATCAGATCATTGGTGATCCAATAGTCAGGCAACCTATGCTTCCTGACATGAGGCATTAGCATGGTGAGTGCCAGGAACACCATGAATTCTTGAGGAGTCACTGGGGTCCACTTCCTCATATGGCCCTTGGTCACCTTGCCCAAAAAGTGTACCTGGAATTGGTGCTGCTTGTTTGTCTCTTTGACAACATAGCCTACCACCTCCTCATCAAAGAATGCCTCAAATAGTTCGTGTGGTGGAGCATTGGGGCCTGCAGGAAAATTGGGGGTAATGCCTGAACCCTCCAGTGCCTCATCAAAAGCTGGCACATCAGGGTTGTATCCATCCCCATCAACTACGTCTTGCCACTGAAAAACGTAGAATGGGTCTTGTCTACGCTGACGAGGAGCTCCAACTGGTAGCCCAGTACGCCCACGGCCAACTCGGGAGGCGCGCGCCCTAGGGCGGCGGCGAGGGCGTCGGTCAGGGCGGCGGCCAGGGCGGCGGGCAGAAAGACGGGCAGCACGAAGCCGGGCCAAGCGGGTGGGTCGAGGGTCGTCGATGTCCATATAGTCATCGTCATCGTCAGAGTGGTCATCTTGCCCTGACGGTGGACCTATGTAATCATGGCCAGAGTCTTCAGAGCGGTGCCCTTCATCATCAGTGGCCCCCACATAATCTGGCGGGGAACCAGTGATGCGTGGGCGGCGTGCGGGTGGGCGAGGTGGGGAAGGAGTGACAGGTGAGGCTGTGTCCTCCAGAGGTCCCGGGCTCCTTGGCCTGCGACGAGTCACAGAAAGCAATGATTCAGTTTCACTAGGCCCAGGTATTGGTGATGCGACCTCAAATACTTCTGCAGGAAGACATGTTGAAGGCGGCAGAGGTGGGGAGGACCGTGGGGAAAGTTGCGGGGACGTATGGCTGGGGCCGGCAGGGGTGGACGCCGCCGCGGGAGCCTCAAACAAAACTCTCTTACTTTTCTTCATTTTCTTAGTATATTTTCTACCTTTCCCCTTTTCGGCAGCAGTATGTCTCCTGTCGGGGGACCTAGGAGGCAAATAGGCCGAAAGTGGGGGGTCCTCAACCCTTGGCAATGGTGGGGGTGGTGGGGAAGAATGCGGGGCATCCGGGTCATCTTGGGTGGCGTGGGTAGATAAGGGAGACAATGGCGGTCGAGAAGGGTCACCACGCTGACCCTCACTCACAGCCTCATCCTCACCAACTATTTTAGCTTGTTCCCTAGCTGCCGCGGCCGCCTTTTCAAGTATTTTTAACTTGTAGAAATGGAGCTTGAAAGGCGATTTACCTGGGGAAGGGCTTGGAGTCGTGTCACTTATGCGAAATTTTGTTTGTGACCTTGAACTCTCCCACTCACTCACTCTCGCAAGTTCACTTTCTTTAGGTAAACCAGCTTCCTCAACAACTGGTACATCACCTTCATCACTCTCATCACTCTCAAATTCTTTCGCAAATCCCAGGAATTGTTCTTTATCACTCTCATGGCCATAATCACTCGACTTATAATTACTCGAGTGGTCACTCACTTCTTCATCAATCTTATGCTTGGCATCAGCTTTCTCATAAAGTCTCAAAGTCGTCTCAATACCTCCGGGAGATAACACATTTAGGCGATGGCGTCGGGGTAAGGCACGACGCACTATCAAGGGCGTCGTAGGAAGCACGATGTCGGACACGGCGGAATCACTATTTGGTGTACTGTCCATGATGGCGTCGGGGTAGATACTGTTGTTGTGGCGTCGTTGACGCCGGGTGGCGCCACCTACCGCCCAATCATCACAAAATGTGCGCGCGGCTTTCGAAAATCAAGCACGAAAGCAAGGGGCGTACATGAGGCCATCCGGGTTGCGCGGGCCGAGTATGTTATGGGCGTATATGAGGTCATCCGGGTTGGAGGGGTTAATGCAGGAGGCCCTTTTTAAACTGAATAAAATCGTCAAATAGTAACCAGAATAAAAATCAAAAGACGTCGCCGGTACAGAAGGGGTTGAACCTTCCCGTACCGGAACACTGGTTCTAATAAGGGTTAAGGCCCCATTAATTACTCTTTCCATTCATCTATCCATAGCCTATGATAGTGCAGTTGGAATTGTGTACATGCTTAGATTGATATGCAGGATTCGAAACTGCATAATAAATAGTAGGCTTGTCCACCATGCTTTAACTGTCTTTGTAGCGCAATGGATAAATGCACTGAATTTCGGTGTGAGCATCCTAGGTTCGAATCCCTGGACTGTCACATGCATTTGTTGATTTAATTAATTGAGTTTAGGAATAAAGTCGGTTGGTGGAGGTAACATAATAATATTTTGGCTAAGGTTAGACGATTTTATTCAGCTGTGTAATAACCCCTTAACCCGTACCGGTGACGTGTTTTGAATTTTATTCTAGCTATATTTAGACGATTTTATGCAGCTTAACCCGGGAACTGCAGGGAGACTCTTAAGAGTTCCCCCGGCGGACTGCGGGGAGACTCTTATGAGCGAGTGAAAAAAAAAAATCAACTTTTGACATCGAAAAAAAAAAAAAAAAAAATTATTTTTATTTTTTTATTTTTTTTTGGCCCCTGGGCCATGCAAAATCTCAGTCCTCTACCTCCCCTCCTTCCCCACTTTACTCCTCTCCTTCAGTTATCACCTATTTTCCCTGTTATTCCCTTATTCTGAGGTATATTTTCGTGCTAACATTAGCGAGTTGCAAGCAGGGTGTTGTCATCACTGATGGCAAGCGAGTGCAAGAGAGAGAGAGAGAGAGTATCGATCGACTGTGTCTCAGTGGCCTTGGGGGAAATTGGCGGGAAGGCAGGTTGCCTCACCCATACATTATACAACTCGCGGGCTATATCTCCGATTTTAACCATCCAAACACTGTTTTCACTCGTTTTATTGTTGTTTCAGGTTAATACCTTTATAATCAACCCATAATAGGCGCATATGGATAAGTATTAATGCTATTAATGGCACAATGAATATTTTAGTGACGAAAACACCTCAAATACGTCAGCACAGGGGGACGTTTCCAATTACCCCCATGCGCACTTCAGAGGTTAAGAAGGATCTGCTGTAGTAAAAAGGGTTAAGTGATAAGTTCGAAGCCTTTTAATTGACCACTTGCGAGTTTTGGTCTATAAGGAAGTTGGAGCCGTGGCCGTCAATATTTAGCAGAGTTATCAGCTAAAATACGGTCATAATACATATATAAATGCATAAAACCAACTATATCATACTTTTTATCCATCAGAAACCCACATTATGATTGCATTTCTCTTTGATATCGATGTTCACGGCTCCAACTTCCTTATAGCCTGAAACTCGCAAGAGTTCAATTGCTGGAGGCCCTTTTTGAAGTAAATAAGATCGTCTAATAGTAGCCACCGGTAACTCCTTCCAATTAGTTATATTCGCTATATTTAGACGATTTTGTGCAGCTTAAGAAGGATCTGTGGTAGTTATATGGGGTTGTTGTTGTTGTTGTTCCCTAAGCTGCCTGCCGAACAGCCCCGAGTCCCTGAGGAAGGCCATGGCCACGATCGGGCTTTCCCACAGAGCTCTCATTGAGTGTAGGTTGTGTTGTTGGCGTAAGTGGTTGTGTGAAATGCAGTCTTCTATGATGTGTTTAATGGTATGGGGTGCTGTGTTACATCCCGGGCAGGCGTCGACAACGGAGTCATCCAGTCTCTTCTGATAGCTCAGGAGAGCTGGATGGTGTCCGCATCTCAGCCTAGCCAGGTGGACTCTGTCCTCGCGAGGGAGGGAGGATTCGGAAGGATGGATTTCGGGAGGTCGTGCATGCAGCTGCGTGTTGTCTGTGAGTGAGTGGATGGATTGGCGAGAGATATGAGTATGGATGTGCTTCTGGAAGTTGGTTCGGGGTGGGCAGGGAGGGAGAGAGGACAATAATTGTGTGTGATACCGTGTGCTGGGTGTTGTTTTGATATTTCTTGGTGTCTGTGGGTGTGTTGCCATGTAGTTTAGTGGGTGGTCTTGGTTCGTGGAGGCTGCTGCCAGGAATTGAGTGCCTCTCATGTCCAGATGGTCTTTGACTTTGAGGATTTTTGTTTCTTGATGTAGATGATCTGTGGGTGTAGTAGCTGTGCAGCCTGTAATGATCTTCAGGGCTTTGTTTTGAATAGTCTGTAAGGTCTTATGATGTGTTTCAGCTAGGTTAGAAGCCCAGGCTGGGCTTGCGTATTCCATTACTGATCTTATGTATTGTTTATATACTGTGGTGGTAGTTTCTTTGTTGTGTCCAAATTTTGTGTGAGCAAGTGACCTGAGGGCGTTAAGTCTGGGTGTCAGTTTCGTTTTAATGTTTGTGGTGTGCTGTTTGAATGTCATATGAGTATCATATGTTACTCCTAGGATTTTGGGTGTGTGTGTATGTGTTAGGGGTGTGTTGTTTATGGTGAGTTGAGGGATGTATTCGTGTTCACCTGTCCAGCTTGTGAGCAGGGTTGCGGTGGATTTGGCTGGGGCTAGATTAAGTCTGTTTTTAGTGCACCAGCCATGTAGTGTGTTGAGATAGGGTTGAAGGAGATCTGTTGCTCTTCTTGGGTCATGGTGTGTGCATGTGAGTGTTATGTCATCTGCATAGGAGGCTAAGTTTATTTGGGGAGTATTGGGTGTAGTTATATCGTGCATGTACAGATTGAAGAGTGCGGGCGATAGGACGGATCCTTGTGGGACTCCGTTTGGAAAGTTTCTGATTTTAGATGACTGACCGGCAAAAGTTACGTGTGCACATCTGCCTGCTAGGAAGTTGGCCAGCCACCTTTTTGTGTTGTGCATGTTTGTGTTGTAGATTTTGTTTGTTAGGTTGTGGCGTGGGATGGCATCGAAGGCTTTACTAATGTTGAGTGTGGCTAATAGTGATCTGTGTGGTGGTCTAGCTGAGTTCATGCCGTCAAAAGCTCTTTGTGTAAGGTCTGTGAGAAGAGTGTTTGTGGAGTGCAGTGGCCTAAAGCCATGTTGTGTTGGAGCTAGGGGTAGGTCGGGTGTAATTAGTTGTAATACTAGGCGTTCCATGACTTTGGAGGGGGAGCAAAGGAGTGTGATGGGGCGGTGCGAGGAGGGTAGCGTGGGGTCTTTGTTGGGTTTGGGGAATGTGATGATGATACCATGCTTCCAAATGTCTGGTATTGTGTTGTGTGAATAGCTGTAGTTTGATATGTTAGTGAGTGTTTGTATGCCTTGTGGTCCCAGGTGTCTGAGGTGTATGTTGCTTATGTTGTCTAGGCCACAGGCGGGTGAGTGCTTGAGATTGTTGATGATCTATATGGGGTTAAGTGAGATAGTTCGAAGCCTGTTGAGTGCTGGAGGGCCTTTTTAAACTGAATAAAATCGTCAAATAGTAGCCATCATAAAATTCAAAGGACGGCACCGGTACTGAATTGGGCGGGTGCCCAACCCCGAAAAGGGTTGAAATAGGGGAGCTATCCCCCCGCCAAAGGCGGCTTTCTAGGGCCTTTCCTATCTGATGCTGAGAGGATTGGGTTCTAGTCATGTGGTGATGGGCTGGTCTATCAGATTGAGAACTGAGCAATCTCTGCCATATCCATAGCTTACTCTGACTGTTCCTTTTACTTATATATTTTCTAGATCTCAAGTGACGGCGTCTCTAACGTGGATTGACCTCCCAATCTACCAAGATTGGAAGCCAAAGCGTCTCATTTTTCCCTTGCCCCTCAACTTTCTCTTCATAATTGCTGAGGGACACAGGGCCCTGGGTGGGGCTTTGGTTTCCCGGGCATTTCCGCACCCTCCTCAGCTCCCCGCCATGGAGTGGCTTCGGTCACCCAGGCTTTATTGTGGTCGACAGGGAGGGTTCTGTGGGGGCGCTCGGTTATGGCCTTGGCCTTGCTCGGGGCCTTGGGGCTGTTCGGCCAGGCAGCTTGGGGAACAACAACAACAACCCCTTCTGTACCGGCGACGTCTTTATTACTTCATTCTTTAGACGATTTTATTCAGTTTAAAAAGGTCCTCCAACAATTAACAGGCTTGGAACTATCTTTCTTGACCGTTTTTACTACCACAGATCCTTCTTTAACCGCACAAAATCGTCTAAATATAGCTAGATTAAAATGAAACAGACGTCGCCGGTACAGAAGGGGTTAATGGCATGTAAACTATCACAACTATATAGCTTTCTGACGCCCACACAACCTTCCGAAGATGCATAAAATCATCTAACCGTGACTACAGTAAAACCAAATAAAAGAGACGTCAAATTGGTTCGTAGCCGGTATCACACGAGAGCTTGTATGGTCAACATTCCATGATCAACATTTTTCTGGCAACATTTCTGGAATATTTTGCATTGGAATCGGAAAGTAGAGTGATGGTAGATGAATTTAGGTAACCGAAATATTGAAAATGTTGACTTCATAAGCTGCCAGACCAGTGTTGAGGGGGGGGGGGGGGGGGGGGGATGTCGGAAGGCGGCAGGTAGGAGGGAGGGAGGGAGTAGCTCGACCAATGAGAGAGCACTACGTCAGCCCCCATCAGCCAATCAGAAGCCACCGACCTATAGACCATGGCAATCATGATGGCAATACCTGCACAGGTAGTCCTTTCTCTGGTTGGACTTCGTAGCGAGCTAAGGTATGTGTGTAACTAACGTATTTGACCATCTTTTATCTTGACCATCCAAGCACTTAACATTCATCAACCTAGCTAGCTGCTCCAGTAGTCAGCTAAGTCTATATATATAGGCCTATTAATTGGTGGCCATTAACATATATGGAGACTATTAGGCTATAGGGCATGTGAATTAACTTAAAAGGAAGACTATCCTATACAATGCTTGCCCCTAGGCTAATTGCTTCGCTTCTTTTAGGGTCTTAAAACAATTTATCCACTATACGATCTGTTATGCCCTGTTTTTCTACAGGATTAACTTGGTTAATGTGAGTTCTAACTGACTGGGTATAGCAGGCTGCATGCACAAAACAAGGTATGAGGAATAGAGAACACAAAATAAACACACAGTAACAAGACACACAATCACTTTTATTGATGAACACACTTCTATAGTTTCCTTGATGATGATTAATATGAAGCATAAAAAGGTATGAATACTCGTACAAGACAAATGATAGAATTGAACAACTAGCATTAAGTGGATCTGGATGGAGCCTAGTCTCCCACTTCCAACGTTCAGGTATTAATCTTCTGATCACTGGCTTTATTCACAAGTTGATATACTGAAGACCATAAATGTTACTTAAAGATTCATATTCACTATTAGATTTATCACTGGTAGCTCTGATGCACAAGTAGTAGTTCACAGACTAGATTAGACACGCGTATTTTAGAGTACGGGAATTCTAGTAACCTCAGGGGGGTACTGATCTAAGTTTTATATTCTTGTATCAGAAATACATAGAACGCAAATCAGTGGGCGAACATTCAGATATCACTAGGGTTTCACTTCTATGTAATAATATCTGGATAGATGGGTAATTACGAGAGTTAATATCGCCTGTTAATTAATAAACACTGATACGCTTAGCACTTCCTAATGGAATGGTTATATGTGAATTATACTGGGGCAAAGATATAGCCACTTCATAGAAATATTAATAAGTGAGTCTCTAAATAGCACTGTAACACTGTAGTGCTGATAGAGTGAATCTTGGGTCGTATTTGATTGGTCTGGTCCTGGTTATCTTGCATCCGTGAGGTTGGGGGCTAGCGACTGGTTCCGCGGCCATCCAGATGGTCCATATGTAGAAGTTCTCAATACGGATCTCTTGGCGATCGTTGCTGGCTACACTCTTATATCCCCACTGGTTTATGTGAAGGTTATAAGGTGCACGTAGATTTCCTTTACGTGGACAGATTCTTCTATCTCAATCTGCCACGGAGTCTGCCGGCTCTGGAACTCAATTCTCAGGAACAAAACTAGGGCAGAGCTAGAGGTCAACTTAAGGGACCAGCCACTGGTTGGTGTCTATCTTTCAACTGATTTTACTGGGGGCTGGAGCTTGATTTATAGGTGTGGTTTTGGACCCTGTCGGCCATAGGGATCTCGAGTTTTGATGGACTTATTTGAGCTCTCAATTGATACGGGAACTAGGTCAGGGGGTGATTACTGTCGTGGCACATGGCTGTATGGAGCCTTCATACTGTAATATAACTGAGCCTTAGTAAGAGGTACTATTTTGGCTATACTGGAAGTATTTAGGGGAGAAAGACTGGATCTACTTTGCGAGGAGGTTTGGGACAGCTGTGCTAGGAGCGTCTCTCTTAAATGGCTCAGTCTTCATTCTAGGGTATAGCTGAGGTGCTAATTTGGTTATCGGAGTATGCAAGGAAGGTTAATGGTTTATTGTGGGTTAATAGAGGTTAGTAAAGGTGTTAGTCATACATGGTTAGTTCATTGATAGGAAGAATACCTGTGCTACCTGGCAATGACCCGGAAGTCAAAACAGGTATACCTCCGCAGGGGTAGGGGTCTCCCTCCTCGGGTGGGTGAAAGGGGGAGGTGCGCGTCCCTTCTCTGTGATGGTCGTCGGGGCGGCTGTGGCTGGGGCTTGCCATATCACAAGGGTTTGTAATAACCCTCTGTTTATGAGACAGATGTGGGTGTTCGTAATACCAAAACCGAAGGTGCCTTGATCGGCTGGTTTACTTGGTTAGGTTGTTAATTGCATGGGTGGTTGGATGTGGTGAAGACTGGGTTGCTAACTCTGCCACATTGATCTGGAAGTATGGCAATAGAAGTTAGTCACTGGTGAGGCGGCTAGCCTCGCACGGACGATCATTTGGTACAGGGTTGCGAGGGAATAGATGGCATGCAAAGGGTTAGTAAAGTTCTAATGGTGTTCCTTCCTACTGGGGGAAAGTAGGCTGGATAGGAGTATATATACAAAAGGTTTGAGAAGGTTAGTAACGGAAAAGTTAAGGATATTCAGGGGGTATGCTGGAGAGGCTAGGTCGGAAGGGAGTTGAGCGTGGGGGTTAACGAGAGGGAGAGGGTTAAGGGGGGTTACGTGGAAGTTTGACCCTAAGGTCTCTGGGCGCAGGGGTGGCATTAGGCTACAGTTGGTATCGTAGCCTGGGGGTTAATGACGGGGAAGGTACGTTAGCCAACGCTACCGGGGGATGAGCAATAAGTGGTGGTATATGAGTTTGGAAATTATAGAATCATGTGGACTGTGGGCTGTAGGGAAGAGGAGGTTAACTGTAGGTGTGTGCTTGACTGTGGATAAAAGTAGAGAAAAACATGGTGTATTATTACTCGTCAATACGATGGTTATGGACACTGTTGCTCTGACACTTACTTGCTGATTCTAGTTGTTCCTGGGAACTGCGTTTTCTATGACATATATATCAAAGAAAGCGGCAGTTCGTAGGGGTAGCTTCGGTATTGTTTCGTGGTGGAAAGGCGTCGAGACAATGGTAAAAGAGGGTGGTGTATACAATCTCTGGTTGGGGTAAGAATTAGAGTTACTGCATGGTGGCTAACATCTGCAGTCATTTCTGTCTAGGTCTTACAGGAATAATGGTTATATATACACTGGTGTACCCGTGGGTATCATAGTTTCTTATCAATTATGACATGGGGTTTTAACAGATTACTTCTCGGATGGAAGAACATACATAGATTTATGGGGGCGGTTGGTCTTCAGAAACTTAGTCTGGCAAGACAAGGTATTTTAGGGGGTTAACATATTACTTCTCGGATGGAAGAACATACATAGATTTATGGGGGCGGTTGGTCTTCAGAAACTTAGTCTGGCAAGACGGGGTTAACATTTATTACTTCTTGGATGGAAAAACATACATAGATTTAGGCCTGTCTGAACTGGTTGGCATTGGCATTGGCTCAACCTAGGGACAGGGCATGGGTGTATTACATTAAGGTGTATTCATGTTCATCATCATGTAGGTAGAGGTGTAGGACACGAGGGGTAGTGTATACGCGAGGTGGGGGGAGGGTCAGTGGTTAGAAGTGATAGGTAGGTGTGGTTTGGAGCTGCTGAGCCCTACGGGCTTCGGCCTGTCTTAACTGGTTGGCTTGGTCACTTGGTCCTTTCGTTCTGTGGGCCTTTCCTTCGGGTGTTTCTGTTCCCGTTTCCTGGTGGTGCTCGCTCGTGGCTTCCGTGGTGGGCATCTCGTTCTGGGGCATTTTATCAACATTTCAAATATTTATGTCATCTAAATTCATCTATCACCAGTCTAGTTTCCGATACCAGTGTAAAGTATTCCAGAAATGTTGCCAGAAAAATGTTGATCATTGAATGTTGAGTATAAAAGCTCTCGTGTGATACCGGCTTAAAGCCGGTATCACACGAGAGGTTTTATACTCAACAATCCATGGTCAACATTTTTCTGGCAACATTTCTGGAGTATTTTGCACTGGTAACAAAAACTAGACTGACGATAAAATGATTTAGGTGACACAATTATATAAAAAGTTTAATACAAAAGCTGCCAGACCAGTGTTGAGGATAAATGTTGAGGGAAAAAGCGCTCGTGTGATACCGTCTTAAGTATTAAATTGTCATTCACTTGATATGGAAAACTGTTTTAACAAATTTATTAACATCCAAGACCATGTTTTGTTTTTTATTATAGTACAGTACAGCTGATAAACGACAGAAATTGTAGAAATTGTGCACTTCTTGATAAATGCATCAAATTCACCAGGGAAAAAATCGTCACCTAAATAGCACGAAAGTTCTAAATATTGCCAAAGAAATGGGGCGAAAGGTCTTAAAATTGACTAACTAAGGGGCCAAACATCTTAACATCTGAAAACTAATGGGGCTAAACATGAGGGAGAAGTGGTCCAGAAAACCGGCTCATCTCCCCTTAACCCGGGAACTGGGGGGGAGACTCTTAAGAGTTCCCCCGGCAGACTGCGGGGAGACTCTTATGAGTGAGTGAAAAAAAAAATCAACTTTTGACATCGAATTTTTTTTTTTTTTTGGCCCCTGGGCCATGCAAAATCTCAGTCCTCTACCTCCCCTCCTTCCCCACTTTCCTCCTCTCCTTCAGTTATCACCTATTTTCCCTGTTATTCCCTTATTCTGAGGTACATTTTCGTGCTAACATTAGCGAGTTGCAAGCAGGGTGTTGTCATCACTGATGGCAAGCGAGTGCAAGAGAGAGAGAGAGAGTATCGATCGACTGTGTCTCAGTGGCCTTGGGGGAAATTGGCGGGAAAGCAGTTTGCCTCACCCATACATTATACAACTCGCGGGCTATATCTCCGATTTTGACCATCCAAACGCTGTTTTCACTCGTTTTATTGTTGTTTCAGGTTAATACCTTTATAATCAACCCATAATAGGCGCATATGGATAAGTATTAATGCTATTAATGGCACAATGAATATTTTAGTGACGGAAACACCTCAAATACGTCAGCACAGGGGGACGTTTCCAATTACCCCCATGCGCACTTCAGAGGTTAAGCGAAGTAAAATTGTGTGGCTTTAGCTTGAATAAAACAATAAAGTGGTCATCTGTAGACCCGTTGTTGTTGTTTTAGTTTCCTAAGCTGCCTGGCCGAACAGCTCCGAGTCCCTAAGGAAAAGGCCATGTGCTGAATTTTGGTGTGAGTATCCTAGGTTTGAGTCCTTTGAATGCCACATGTATTTGTTCTATCTATCTATCTATTGCCAGACGCCTTACTCCCCTTACGAGGGTGGCCATACACAGAATGCCCCCAAGCGGACCTATTCCCTGTGAGAGGGACAACCCGAGCCAGTTTAGTGAAGGACTTACAGGATTGACCACTCAATTCAGGATCCGTCCGACTCCGAGGCCCTCTGTGTATCTTGTTAGCACTATTTTTCTACAGTGGTGTCCGGCTAATCCATCCACTAACCTGCCTTACCCTTAGGTAAGCAGTACGGATTTGTATCAGGTTTACTCCCCTAGACAGGTTGCCAACCAAGGCTGATGAGTCCCATCCACCCGGATTTGTATAAGGTTGTCTCCCCTAGATGAGTTGCCGACCAAGGCTAACGAGTCCCATCCACACATGTATTTGTTGATTTCATTAAAAAAGACAAAACAAAAAATGGGAATTGGGCCAGAGTAAATAGATAGATAGATTAATTGAGTTTAGAAGTAAAGTTGGTTGGTGAAAAAATATGAATCACCAGGTGCTGTTATCATCTACATATATTAACTTTGAGAATTCTTTGGCTGCCTCTTTATGTCTGGGTACTTAACCCATAACTGTCGGGGCGCAACATAAGTCGAGTATAATAAATCTGGACTGTCTGGCGGCGCTCGACATAGGTCGTGTGGCAATTTCAGCACGTAATGTTGCTGAGAGAGAGAGACAAGTGGTGGCAGGAGAGTAGCGAGCGTATGACTGCTCCAGACCACCGAGGCGAACCTATGACACGAATCCCACCTCCTCCCTCCCTCTCTCACTCGCTATATACGGAATTGTATGGGGAAAGTGCCGAATTACATGCTTTTTGCACTCGCGTTGCACGGTTGTTGCAAGAAAACTAGCCATCATAAAAGGATCGTTATGGTGTCATTGGAAAGCTCTGTTTATGCCCTTTCAGGGATAGATACTTGTTTTACGCTCTGGGTCTTATTTAGGCATGAAAATGATCACGTAAACAGCCCTATTTTGGGTAAAAACACCCTGCTGGGCGGTACATATAAATAAACCGCCTAGGCCGCTCGTAAGGTGTTAGAAGAATAGCCAGTTTGTAAAGCTTTTCTTGGCTCCACCTTCTGTCCCTCTGTCATGATCTTGGCTCTCTCCTCGCTGAACAGCACATTCAACACAAACGTCGGCAGCGGCAAAAACGACGGCCTCCATAGCGCCTGACCGAACGTTTTGGCAAAATCCTTGTTGGTTATTATCTGCGGGGCGACTCCATTGATTACTCCCGTCACATTATCCGCTTCTATGGCGTGTATGAAGATGCCAACGATGTCTTTAATATGGATCCAGGGCATGGCTTGGTCTCCGCTGCCGACGGGGCCACCAACACCCATGAAGAAAGGTATAAACAGTTGCTGGATCATCCCACCTTGTCGACCCAACACCACACCTGAGAGGGAGGTAAGCTATTAATATTAAGGGGGGTATTATGTTCTATTTATTTATCTATCTATCTATCTATATACTCAGGCCCAATCCCCACTTTTCATATTGTTTTTAGAGAGGGGGAGTGACTCAAGACAGAACCAGACAGAGCCAGAATAGGGACAACACAACAGAAAACAATGAACACACAAAAACAAAATACAAATAACTGACTGATCAAAAAGTACAATTTCAGTCTACAAGGATATACAGTATGTCTTTACTGTTGCCCCTGGATTATAGGGATACAATGCTATAAAGTGTGACTGGTTTACTGACCGGCAAAGATGCATTCTTAGACCAAAACATTATGGATAATGAGTGTCCCCAACTACCAATGCAGTTTTTAACGCTATGCACTTCCTTGTTTAACAGGGCTAGGACGTGCCCTTGTTACAGGGACTTGTATGTATATATGAACTAACCTTGACCTGTTTTATCTTGAGTTTTTCTTTCAAACTATTTTCTATCCCAGGCAATAATAGGACAATTATTAGTACTTTAATTATAAACTTGTATGTTGAACTTTAGAATAGGTTTAGACTAGCTAGGACGGGCGTCCACATTGACACATCCACAGGAGTGTTTTAAAATAGGGTACCAGTGTTAGGCGACCATGCGGCCTCTTTGGGCTCGCGCGCCTTTGTGTTTGGTTTTGTTTTCAGCGGTCAGCTTTGCCTTTTAGTTATTTAGGAGGCTGTGTGTAGCCTACTGCGGGGATAGGTTACTTTGTACAATCCTTATGATGGGGTAATCTGTGTTGTTATTGATGCAGAAGCTCTAGTCTAAGAGTTGTCCCACGTGGTGGGGAACTTTCTAGAGTACGATTCTGCCTCTTTCCCCTCTGGCCTGGGGCGACGGTGGCTGGTTGGTTGCTGTTCATCGCTGGAGGTAAGGGTTACGTGTGGTGTCGTACTACTTGCCCTAAGCCTCGTGGCTAGCCTCATAGTAGGGGTATGTGTCTATTTGTACATTTTTCGATAGAAAAATGTGTCCGGCGAAGCCAGATTTCTCCATACAAGGCTGGCTTGCTCTCGCTCACCAGGAATAAATCTACAACTGGATGGGGATAAACGTTATAAAACAGTTGGCTGAATGGGGCCGAATGGATACAAGCCAGAGAAAGAGAGAAAAGGAGAGAAAGAAACAAAAAGCAGGTGACCCCCCTTAACCCCTTCTCTACCGCGATGTTTTTTTTTTTTTTTTTTTTAGCTATATTTAGAGGACATTGGTGGAGACTCAGACCAAGGGTGAGAGGGGTGGAATTGAGTTACTTGAGAAGTGCGTGCGGAGTTACATGGAAGGATAGACAGACGAATAAGGAAGTAAGAGGGAGGTGTGGTGTAGAGGTAGATGTGTTGGAAAGTGTAAAAAGGAATACCTTGAGATGGTTCGGCCATATGGAACATATGGGAAGCGAGAGAATGACTAATTTTTTAAGAGGGTGTACGAGAGCGAGGTGGAAGGACAGAGAGGGAGATGTAAACCGAAAGAGAGGTGGAAGGATGGAGTAAAGAAGTATATATATGGATGAAGGCGGTGCTGGTTGGGAGGAGGGGCGTCGACTGACTGAGGACAGAGGTACATGGAGGCGTTTCGTTCGTGGTCACCCCTTCAGAGATCACGGCGTCAGGCAATAGATAGATAGATAGACATACAGAATCGTTAAATGACCACTGGCGAGTTTTAGGCTATGTGAAAGGAGAAGTCTTTCCTCGGCGTTTAGCAGAATTAGAAGCGAAAGTACGGTTGTAGCAATCCTATCAATCAAAAACTCGTATAGCGCTAGTAATTCTGCTAAATATTTATGTTTGAAGCTCCAACTTCCTTATATACTGAAATTCGCAAGTGGTCATTTTATGGGAATCTTTATTAAAACTCAAGGAATTCCTATTACTCTGACCGGGTATAGGCTATCCTAGTGTTTACTATACCCTTTGTAAAGGACATTAGCCTAACCTAACAACCTTACCTAACCTATCCTAGTATTATGGGTGGCGGCAGCAGCCCCCACACCCCCACTGTTTGAAAGTTTTTACTTAGATTTTTGGTGTATTTGTCTGTGAAATGGGTATTTTTTCAATTTGTCGATAACAAAAATTCTCCATGCGGACTATATGGAGAAAAATATGGCGAATCTATTGGTGCCTATTTTCCCTAATAAATTGTTTCTCATAACGCTGCAGTAGTGTCGTTTAAAATAACATAAGATAATAACAGATTACTGACATAAAATATATAAAAACATAATAAATAGAAATATATTGATCAATTATGAGCTGGTTAGGTTTAATATAAGAGTTACCCATATAAATAACATTTTCTTAAAGAACGTGTTCATAGAAAGTGAAATTTATATGGGTAACTCAAGAATATCACATATATATGTTTTCAATAATTTTGCTCGTATCATTTATTTGAAACCGTTGCAATATTGAATAGTCTATTTTTTCACTGACACAAAATTTATAATGTGAAATAAAGAGCAAAAGTTAATTGATATGAAGCAATATAATAACATAATTCTATGTGGACATTTTAGTAGGCTATAACTGGAGCGCTCAAGGAAGGGGGTGTATTAGTATTGTTCTGCGAGGTCGTTGATCAACGTGTTTTGTTTTTTCGTCTGTGATTTGTTAGACGTGTGCGATAAATTTGTTTACAAATTATCATAAGTATAATTATTTAATCGTAATTGTGTACTATTGACAAGTTCTGTTCATTAATTATCCATAAACGTACTTGTAAATAATTTAAATATGATCTCGAATGACCAAAAACCACATTTGTCTGAGGGTATGAAAAATATAATAATTAATGCCATTGAGTATTACTCCCCGCCATCAGCAAAGTTGGTAAAATTACCTGAATCACTCAAAATTAAACTTGAAAATAAATGTAAAAAGTGGTATAGTCGAAAAGCCTTCAAAACACAAAGCAGAATTGTACTTAACAGCTGCAATTGGCAGCTTCTGCCTAGGCTGGGGGCTAGTTATAAATTTGATTCAGGGATAATAGTGAAATTTGAAAATGGTTTTGAAAAAATACAATTGAAGTGGAAATTGGGGCGGAAAACTCTCCAAAAACATACGGTAGATATAAAACAAAACATCGTGGATCCTGTTGATCGTTTTTTCATTAAATATTATACCGTCCATCACAATGATTTATCGGAGCCTGTCGCGCTGAGTGATGAACAGGTGGAGCAGCTCGCCCCACTGTATGATGAACCAGTGGAGGAACCCACCCCACTTTGCAATGAACCGGTGGAGCAGCCCTCCCCACTGTGTGATGAACCAGTGGAGGAGCCCATCCCACTTTGCAATGAACCGGTGGAGCAGCCCGCCCCACTGTGTGATGAACCAGTGGAGGAACCCATCCCACTTTGCAATGAACCGGTGGAGCAGCCCGCCCCACTGTGTGATGAACCAGTGGAGGAACCCACCCCACTTTGCAATGAACCGGTGGAGCAGCTCGCCCCACTGTGTGATGAACCAGTGGAGGAACCCACCCCACTTTGCAATGAACCGGTGCAGCAGCCCGCCCCACTGTGTGATGAACCAGTGGAGGAGCCCACCCCACTTTGCAATGAACCGGTGGAGCAGCCTGCCCCACTGTGTGATGAACCAGTGGAGGAACCCACCCCACTTTGCAATGAACCGGTGGAGCACCCCACCCCACTGTGTGATGAACCAGTGGAGGAACTCACTCCACTTTGCAATGAACTGGTGGAGCAGCCTTCCCCACTGTGTGATGAACCAGTGGAGGAGCCCACCCCACTTTGCAATGAACCGGTGGAGCAGCCCGCCCCACTGTGTGATGAACCAGTGGAGGAACCCACCCCACTTTGCAATGAACCGGTGGAGCAGCTCGCCCCACTGTGTGATGAACCAGTGGAGGAACCCACCCCACTTTGCAATGAACCGGTGGAGCAGCCCTCCCCACTGTGTGATGAACCAGTGGAGGAGCCCACCCCACTTTGCAATGAACCGGTGGAGCAGCCCACCCCACTGTGTGATGAACCAGTGGAGGAGCCCACCCCACTTTGCAATGAACCGGTGGAGCAGCCCACCCCACTGTGTGATGAACCAGTGGAGGAACTCGCCCCACTTTGCAATGAACTGGTGGAGCAGCCCTCCCCACTGTGTGATGAACCAGTGGAGGAGCCCACCCCACTTTGCAATGAACCGGTGGAGCAGCCCGCCCCACTGTGTGATGAACCAGTGGAGGAACCCACCCCACTTTGCAATGAACCGGTGGAGCAGCTCGCCCCACTGTGTGATGAACCAGTGGAGGAACCCACCCCACTTTGCAATGAACCGGTGGAGCAGCCCTCCCCATTGTGTGATGAACCAGTGGAGGAGCCCACCCCACTTTGCAATGAACCGGTGGAGCAGCCCACCCCACTGTGTGATGAACCAGTGGAGGAACCCACCCCACTTTGCAATGAACCGGTGGAGCAGCTCGCCCCACTGTGTGATGAACCAGTGGAGGAACCCACCCCACTTTGCAATGAACCGGTGGAGCAGCCCGCCCCACTGTGTGATGAACCAGTGGAGCAGCCCGCCCCACTGTGTGATGAACCAGTGGAGGAGCCCACCCCACTTTGCAATGAACCGGTGGAGCAGCCCGCCCCACTGTGTGATGAACCAGTGGAGGAACCCACCCCACTTTGCAATGAACTGGTGGAGCAGCTCGCCCCACTGTGTGATGAACCAGTGGAGGAACCCACCCCACTTTGCAATGAACCAGTGGTAGAGCCCACCACATTTTCACGTAACCAAAGGAAACGGAACACGAGGACAGCAAAAAATCAAGTTGCGAGCGAAAAGATTAGTCAAGATATAGTAAACCAGTATTTAAGTTTGCATCCAGATGCTACGCCCTATCCAAGTAATATGACAGCGACTCAAAGGACCCGTTTTAATAGGAAAAGACGGGATAGAATTCTTGCAAATGCCGCAGCTTGGTGGAGCGAGAATCAAGAGGTTTTGCAATAGGGTCTGTGCCATGCTTAGATGTTATTTGCTTGAATGTATTTGGCTTAATAGAGAAAATATGCGAAAATCATGTCTGGGAAAAAAAGTTTGTAGGAGTGATATACTGAACAGTTTCACTTTTTCAAACATTTTTCGAAAGATTGAGTAATGTTCAAACTGGATGCATTATATTCACACATTTTCTCTTTTACTGTATGGTCTTGCCCTCTTTGTCTTTGTCTTTCTGTAGAGATTGTACCATATTATTCTAGTGATTTGATCCATGTTAGAGCGATACTGTAGAGATTGTACCATATTATTCTAGTGATTTGATCCATGTTAGAGCGACACTGTAGAGATTGTACCATATTATTCTAGTGATTTGATCCATGTTAGAGCGATACTGTAGAGATTGTACCATATTATTCTAGTGATTTGATCCATTTTAGAGCGATACTGTAGAGATTGTACCATATTATTCTAGTGATTTGATCCATGTTAGAGCGACACTGTAGAGATTGTACTATATTATTCTAGTGATTTGATCCATTTTAGAGCGATACTGTAGAGATTGTACCATATTATTCTAGTGATTTGATCCATGTTAGAGCGATACTGTAGAGATTGTACTATATTATTCTAGTGATTTGATCCATGTTAGAGCGATACTGTAGAGATTGTACCATATTATTCTAGTGATTTGATCCATGTTAGAGCGACACTGTAGAGATTGTACCATATTATTCTAGTGATTTGATCCATTTTAGAGCGATACTGTAGAGATTGTACCATATTATTCTAGTGATTTGATCCATGTTAGAGCGACACTGTAGAGATTGTACTATATTATTCTAGTGATTTGATCCATTTTAGAGCGATACTGTAGAGATTGTACCATATTATTCTAGTGATTTGATCCATGTTAGAGCGATACTGTAGAGATTGTACTATATTATTCTAGTGATTTGATCCATGTTAGAGCGATACTGTAGAGATTGTACCATATTATTCTAGTGATTTGATCCATGTTAGAGCGACACTGTAGAGATTGTACTATATTATTCTAGTGATTTGATCCATGTTAGAGCGACACTGTAGAGATTGTACCATATTATTCTAGTGATTTGATCCATGTTAGAGCGACACTGTAGAGATTGTACCATATTATTCTAGTGATTTGATCCATGTTAGAGCGACACTGTAGAGATTGTACCATATTATTCTAGTGATTTGAGCCATTTTAGAGCGACACTGTAGAGATTGTACCATATTATTATAGTGATTTGAATTTGATCCATTTTAGAGCAATACTGTAGAGATTGTGGCATTCATTATTCTAGTGATTTTCGGCATTTATTTACTAGCTAGGGGACTCGATTTGTTAACCCGACCTGTGAGCCCCGCTGAACAACAATGAGTAATGAAATGTAAACACTCACTCTCTCTCTCTCTCTCTCTCTCTCTCTCTCTCTCTCTCTCTCTCTCTCTCTCTCTCTCTCTCTCTCACATTTTCTTATGCCATTCCTCTTAAGAAGGATCTGTGATAGTAAAAATGGTTAAGTGAGATAGTACGAAGCCTTTTAATAGCTGGAGACCCTTTTGAAACTGGATAAAATCGTCTAATATTAGCCAGAATAGAGTTAAAGGCAAGTCGCCGGTACAGAAGGGGTTAAACGATTTGATGGAAGCTTGGGAAGGGTATGTGGTAGCTAAAAGGATTAATTAACCCTTTGAAGCTCTGACGCATTTTAGCTGTTTATCTTGGCTATCATTAGACAATTTTATGCAGCTTAGGAAGTATATGTGGGTATTAAAAGGATAAATATTATCGCAATCAACCCTTTAACTTCCATATACCGTTACTAATCTGAATAAAATCGTCTAATAGTAGCCAGAAACAGAACAGAAACGCGTATTGGAGCTTGAAAGGGTTAAGATAGTCTGTAGCATTTTCATTGGTAGATGTCCTGCCTTAACACTATTAGGTGCAGGGCGGGCCAATTTGGAGCTGCCCTGATTTACTCCATTAGCTTGGATATTTTAAGACATTTCACCTCATTAGTTTGGCGATTATATGATGCATCAACCCAATAAGGTGTTGATTTTTCCTGGGTGAGCGAAAGCGAGCCTGCAATTTGGGAGAAATCGGCCTTTGGCCAGGACATTTTTCTACCAAAAAATGTACTTATTTAGCTTGAAGGGGGTCTGGGGAACGTTTTTTAGTTTGAAGGGGTTCTGGAGAGGCGTTTTTCCAAGTCTAGGGGTTAACTAAATACACATTGTTCGAAAATGTCTAAAACAATTAAAACCCTCAATAATAATTAAACAAAATACCATAATAACCCCCGAGACGTTGCACCAGATAGGGTTAAGCTTCATAACATCGTCTAAATATATCTAAATAAAATGTAAAACACGTCGCCGGTACAGAAGGGGTTAATTTCATGGAATAGAGGAACTTTTATCGTTTTTAGTGTTACTTCTGTCTATTTTTATTATTATTATTATTAATATTATCATTACTATTATTATTATTATTATTATTATTATCATTATTATTATTATTATCATTATTATTATTATTATTATTATTGTTATCATTATTATTATTATTATTATTATTATTATTGTTATCATTATTATTATTATTAGTTTTATTTTCTATTTTTCAAGACAGTCTCAAAGGATATTGATGACTAAAACTACATTTTTCCCAACAGTTCTGGGAGATCATTAGTGACGAGCATGGCATCGACCCCAACGGCCAGTACCATCAAGTGACCCGCGACATTGAAGAACTACAGCTGGAGAGGATTAACGTCTACTTCAACGAAGGATCCAGCTACCAACACTATGTCCCCCCCCCTTACTACAGCTGGAGAGGATTAACGTCTACTTCAACGAGGGATCCAGCTACCAACACTATGTCCCCCGCACTTACTACAGCTGGAGAGGATTAACGTCTACTTCAACGAGGGATCCAGCTACCAACACTATGTCCCCCGCACTTAATACAGCTGGAGAGGATTAACGTCTACTTCAACGAGGGATCCAGCTACCAACACTATGTCCCCCGCACTTACTACAGCTGGAGAGGATTAACGTCTACTTCAACGAGGGATCCAGCTACCAACACTATGTCCCCCGCACTTACTACAGCTGGAGAGGATTAACGTCTACTTCAACGAGGGATCCAGCTACCAACACTATGTCCCCCGCACTTACTACAGCTGGAGAGGATTAACGTCTACTTCAACGAGGGATCCAGCTACCAACACTATGTTCCCTGCACTTACTACAGCTGGAGAGGATTAACGTCTACTTCAACGAGGGATCCAGCTACCAACACTATGTCCCCCGCACTTACACCTGGAGAGGATTAACGTCTACTTCAACGAGGGATCCAGCTACCAACACTATGTCCCCCCCACTTACTACAGCTGGAGAGGATTAACGTCTACTTCAACGAGGGATCCAGCTACCAACACTATGTCCCCCCCAGTTACTACAGCTGGAGAGGATTAACGTCTACTTCAACGAGGGATCCAGTTACCAACACTATGTCCCCCGCACTTACTACAGCTGGAGAGGATTAACGTCTACTTCAACGAGGGATCCAGCTACCAACACTATGTCCCCCGCACTTACACCTGGAGAGGATTAACGTCTACTTCAACGAGGGATCCAGCTACCAACACCATGTCCCCCCCCCCTTACTACAGCTGGAGAGGATTAACGTCTACTTCAACGAGGGATCCAGCTACCAACACTATGTCCCCCGCACTTACTACAGCTGGAGAGGATTAACGTCTACTTCAACGAGGGATCCAGCTACCAACACTATGTCCCCCGCACTTACACCTGGAGAGGATTAACGTCTACTTCAACGAGGGATCCAGCTACCAACACTATGTCCCCCGCACTTACTACAGCTGGAGAGGATTAATGTCTACTTCAACGAGGGATCCAGCTACCAACACTATGTCCCCCGCACTTACACCTGGAGAAGATTAACGTCTACTTCAACGAGGGATCCAGCTACCAACACTATGTCCCCCGCACTTACTACAGCTGGAGAGGATTAACGTCTACTTCAACGAGGGATCCAGCTACCAACACTATGTCCCCCGCACTTACACCTGGAGAAGAATTACGTCTACTTCAACGAGGGATCCAGCTACCAACACTATGTCCCCCGCACTTACTACAGCTGGAGAGGATTAACGTCTACTTCAACGAGGGATCCAGCTACCAACACTATGTCCCCCGCACTTACACCTGGAGAGGATTAACATCTACTTCAACGGGGGATCCAGCTACAGTACCAACACTATGTCCCCCGACTTACACCTGGAGAGGATTAACGTCTACTTCAACGAGGGATCCAGCTACCAACACTATGACCCCCGCACTTACACCTGGAGAGGATTAACGTCTACTTCAACGAGGGATCCAGCTACCAACACTATGTCCCCCGCACTTATACCTGGAGAGGATTAACGTCTACTTCAACGAGGGATCCGGCTACCAACACTATGTCCCCCGCACTTACACCTGGAGAGGATTAACGTCTACTTCAACGAGGGATCCAGCTACCAACACTATGTCCCCCGCACTTACTACAGCTGGAGAGGATTAACGTCTACTTCAATGAGGGATCCAGCTACCAACACTATGTCCCGCGCACTTACTACTGCTGGAGAGGATTAACGTCTACTTCAACGAGGGATCCAGCTACCAACACTATGTTCTCCGCACTTACACCTGGAGAGGATTAACGTCTACTTCAACGAGGGATCCAGCTACCAACACTATGTCCCCCGCGATATCTTGGTCGACTTGGAACCCGGCACTATGGACTCTGTTAACCCCTTCTGTACCGGCGTCGTCTCTTTTATTTTATTGTAGCTATATATAGACGATTTGGTGGCATTTATGAAGGATCTGTGGTAGTCAAAGGGTTAAGCGAGATAGTTAGAAGCCTGTTAGCTGCTGGAGACCCTTTTTAAACTGCATAAAATCGTCTAATAGTAGCCAGGACAAATGATAAAAGACTTAGCCGGTAAAGAAGGGGTTAACGCCGGCCCATATGGTCAACTCTCCAAGCCAGATAATTCCGTCTTCGGTAAGTACGATAAGATACTACTTTTGTACTTGAGGGAGTCCACCTCGCATTTTTTATTCTCTTTCTCTCCCTCTCTCTTTGGCTTGTATCCATTCGGCCCCATTCAGCCTACTGTTTTAAGACATTTACCCCCATATATATCCAGGTGTCAATATTTTCCTGGCGAGCGGTAGCGAGCCATCATATATATATTTTTGTTTTGACAGCAAGGTAAATTTGTAAATTTTTCGATAGAAAAATTTCTCCGGCGAAGCCGGATTTTTCCATACAAAGAAATTGACACCTGGATGGGGATAAACGTCCTAAAACAGTTGGCTGAATGGGGCCGAATAGATACAAGCCAGAGATGCAACAGAACTAGCACTGAATATTATGCTATGTACAGATAGAGTGTACTGTTCTTAGGAGGAGATGCAACAGAACTAGCACTGAATATTATGCTGTGTACAGATAGAGTGTACTGTTCTTAGGAGGAGATGCAACATAACTAGCACTGAATATTATGCTGTGTACAGATAGAGTGTACTGTTGTTAGGAGGAGATGCAACAGAACTAGCACTGAATATTATGCTGTGTACAGATAGAGTGTACTGTTCTTAGGAGGAGATGCAACAGAACTAGCACTGAATATTATGCTGTGTACAGATAGAGTGTACTGTTCTTAGGAGGAGATGCAACAGAACTAGCACTGAATATTATGCTATGTACAGATAGAGTGTACTGTTCTTAGGAGGAGATGCAACATAACTAGCACTGAATATTATGCTGTGTACAGATAGAGTGTACTGTTCTTAGGAGGAGATGCAACAGAACTAGCACTGAATATTATGCTATGTACAGATAGAGTGTACTGTTCTTAGGAGGAGATGCAACAGAACTAGCACTGAATATTATGCTATGTACAGATAGAGTGTACTGTTCTTAGGAGGAGATGCAACAGAACTAGCACTGAATATTATGCTATGTACAGATAGAGTGTACTGTTCTTAGGAGGAGATGCAACAGAACTAGCACTGAATATTATGCTATGTACAGATAGAGTGTACTGTTCTTAGGAGGAGATGCAACAGAACTAGCACTGAATATTATGCTATGTACAGATAGAGTGTACTGTTCTTAGGAGGAGATGCAACAGAACTAGCACTGAATATTATGCTATGTACAGATAGAGTGTACTGTTCTTAGGAGGAGATGCAACAGAACTAGCACTGAATATTATTTCCACATAGCGATTTTGATTAGTTCTTTTGCATTTATCTTGTATCGTCCCAGTGTTGGTTTGTTTATTTTGCAAGTTTTACATTTTAATTTACATATGGTGGGTGTGTATAATTTCAAAGGCAAAGTATGCTAAAACATTCTATTTTGTCATAAACTTTATTATACAATATAATTACAATATTACCGGTAGCTGGAAAATAAGTAGGGAGAACATTTACAGTACAGTATACAATTAATATTTTGTTTGCTGTGTTCAGCATGCATTTCAGTTAAGGGGGCCCACCTCACTTTTTTTTTCTCTCTCTCCCTCTCTCTTTGGCTTGTATCCATTCGGCCCCATTCAGCCTACTGTTTTAAGACATTTACCCACATCCAGGTGTCAATATTTTCCTGGCGAGCAGCAGTGAGCCAGCATATATATATATTTTTGTTTAGACAGCAAGCTAAATTTGTACATTTTTCGATAGAAAAAAAATTCCGGCGAAGCCGGATTTCTTTATACAATGCTGGCTCGCTATCCCTCGCCAGGAAGAAATCGACACCTGGATGGGGATAAACGTCTTAAAACAGTTGGCTGATTGGGGCCGAATGGATACAAGCCAGGGAAAGAGAGAAAAGGAGAGAAAGATAAAAGAAGCCTGTGACCCCCCTTAAGTTGTTGAGATTCATGTATATTCTGTATTGAAATGAAATATAGTAAGTTTTCACACAGCCTATTTGATAGTGTTATACCCTGTTTTTCTACAGGTTTAACTTGGGTAATGTGAGTTCTAATTGACTGGGTATAGAAGGCTGCATGCACAATACAAGATATGAGGAATAGAGAACACAAAGAAACACACGGTAGCAAGTTACACGATCACGTTTATTAATATACCACTGCAGAATACTTGTGTAAGACAATATAATAGAATGGAACAACACTAGCATAAGTGGATCTGGATGGAGCCTAGTCTCCCACTTCCAACGTTCAGGTATTAATCTTCTGATCACTGGCTTTGATTTAACAGGTTTATATACCGAAGACCATCATGTTACTTGTAGATTCCTATTCACTGTTAGATTTATTACTGGTAGCTCTGGTGCACAAGTAGTAGTTCACAGACTAGATTAGACACGCGTATTTTAGAGCACGGGAATTCTATTGTAACCTCAGAGGGGTACTGATCTAAGTTTTATATCCTTGTTTCAGAAATACATAGAACGCAAATCAGTGGGCGAACGTTAGATATCACTAGAGTTTTAATATCTGAATAAGGTAATTACGAGAGTCAAGGTCGCCTGTTAATTAATGAGCACTGATCGCTTAGTACGTCCCAAATGGAATGGTTAAGTCTGTATTACACTGGGCAAGGTCTTAGCCACTTCGTAGAAATATTTAATTAGTGAGATCTCTAAACAGCACAGTAAGATGTAGTACTGCTAAAGAGAATCTTGGGTAGTATCTGATGGGTCTGGTCCTGGTTATCTTGCGTCCATGATGTTGGGGGCTAACGACTGGTTCCGCGGCCGTCCAGGGTGTCCATATGTGTGAAGTTCTTAAATACGTGGGCAGGTCCTTCCATCCAAATCTGCCACGGAGTCTGCCGGTTCTGGGATCTCACTCCGGAACAACACAAGGGCAGAGCTAGAGGTTAACTGCAGGGTAGTGACCCCTGGTTGGTGTCTAGCTTTCAACTGATTTGACTGGGGGCGGGAGTTAGATTTATAGGCTCGGTTCTGGACCCTGTAGACAGTAGGGATCTCGAGTCTTATGAACTTAATTGAGCTCTCAATAGAAATGGAGACTAGGTAAGATGGTATTTACTGTTGTGGCACAGGGCTATAGGAAAGCCTTTATATTTCATATAACTGAGCCTTAGTAAGAGGTACTATTTTGGCTATACTGGACGTAATTAGGGGAGAGAGACTGGATCTACTTTGCGAGGAGGATGGGGACAGCTGTGATAGGAACGTCTCTCTAGATTGTTCAATCTTCATTCTATGGTATATCTGAGGTGTTAATTTAGTGATCAGAGCATGCAAGAAAGGTAAATGGTTTATTGTGAGTTAATAGAGGTTAGTAAAGGTGTTAGTCATTCATGGTTAGTTCATTGATAGGAAGAATTCCTGTGCTACCTGGCAATGACTCGAAAGTCAAAACAGGGGCCAGGTATACCTCCGCGGGGGTGGGGGTCTCCCTCCTCGGGTGGGCCAAAAGGGGGAGCTGGGCGCACTCTCTCTGTGATCGTCGTCCGGCGGCTGTGGCTAGGGGCTTGCCATATCACCAGTGTTTATAATAACCCTCTGTGTATGAGACAGATGTGGGTGTCTTTAATACCAAAACCGAAGGTGCCTTAGCTAGCTGGTTTTACTCGGCTGGTTGTTAATTGTAGAGTTTGCTGGATGTGGTGGAGACTGGGTTGCTAACTCTGCCACATTTATCTGGAAGTATGGCAATAGAAGTTAGTAACTGGCGGGGCGGCTAGCCTCGCACCGACGACCATTGGGTGCAGGGTTGTGAATGTGTTGTAAGAGAATAGATGGCATGCAAGGGGCTAGTAAAGTTCTAATGTTGTTCTGGCCTACTAAGTGAAGGTAGGCTGGATAGGAGTATATATATAAAAGGTTGGAGAGCGTTAGCAACGGACAATTCAAGGATCTTCAAGAGGTATGAGAGAGAGGCTAGGTCGGACAAGAGTCGAGAAGCGCGGGAATTCTTACTGAGAGGGGGGGAGAGTTCAAGGGCTACAGGGAAATTTTGCCCCTAAGGTCCCTGGGCGTGGGGGTGGCATTAGGCTACACTTGATATGGAAAGTTTGAAAAGGCAGTAGAATACGTTAGCCAAAATATGCTACCGGGGAATGCAACTATGGGGTGGTATATGAGTCTGGAAAAGATAGAGTTATGTGATCAGTCCGAGGGTTATGGATACTATTAGTTGGTCCTGGGAACTGCGTTTTCTATTAAATATAAATATAAATACCAACAAAAGCGGCAGTTCGTAGGGGTACTTAGTTATTGTTTCGGGGTACTTATGACAGATACTGGTAACCAGGTTATCTTATACAATCTCTGGTTGGGGTAAGAGGTGTAAGACACGAAGTAAATTGGCGTAGTGTGGGCTGTGGATACGAAGGAGGCAAGGGGAAGACGTATGACAATTGTGGAAAGTAAATGGAAAAAGGTGAACACAATGGCGGATAAAAATACTTAACCTAAGGATTGCATACATAGATTTATGGGGCGATGGGTCTTCATAAAGCTTAGTCTGGCAAGACAAGATGTTAGGGAATGTTAATATTAATACTTAGTTACTAGAGGAACAATGCAAGGGGCGACTGAGCACGGGTTACATATATCTATACTAGTCATGGAAAATGATATAAGAGGTCTAGGGACAATCGTGGGTGTTTTAACTTCTAAAATATATAACATCTACTTCTCGGATGCAAGAACATACATAGATATAATTATGGCTGTCTGATGTGTTGGCATTGGCTCAACGTCGGGACAGGGCATGGTTGTTTTTAATATGAATGTATATTCCTGTTCATCATCTTTGTAGCAAGGACAGTGCCGCTATGTCGTATCAATGCTGGTGGCAGTTAATATTATAGACTTAGTTACTAGAGGAACAAATGCAAGGGGCGACTGGGCAGTGGGCACGGGTTACATATATCTGTACTAGTCATGGAAAATGATATAAGAGGTCTAGGAACAAACGTGGGTGTTTTAACTTCTAAGATATATATAAAATCTACTTCTCGGATGTAAGAACATACATAAATATTATGGCTGTCTGATGTGTTGGCATTGGCTCAACGTCGGGACAGGGCATGGTTGTTTTTAATATGAATGTATATTCCTGTTCATCATCTTTGTAGTTAGGAGTGTAGGACACGAGGGGGTTAGTGTACGTGAGGTGTGGAAAAATGGTCAGTTTAGAAAAAGGAAAACTGGGTGCAGCCAAAAGCTGTTTAGCCCTGCGGGCTTGGGCCTGTCTGAATTGGCTGGCTCGGTCAGCTGGTCCTTTCGTTCTGTGGACCTTTCTTCCGGGTGTTTCTGTGCGGTGTTCGCTCGTGGCTTCTGTGGTGGGCTTCTTGTTCTGGGGCATTTTACTTCCCTCTCCTTCATTATAGGCTCGTCCTCGAGCCTCAAGGGTGAAGTAAAAAGAAGCATAGTCAGAAAAATGTAGGTTAACAAGAAAAGTAGTATGACTAAGGGAAAAAAAAATATATATATATACAGTATATGGAAAACATGTAAATTTAAGTAAGGACAGATAATTAAGAACACCGGAAATTAAGAAAAGGTAAAGTGTTTAACAATGTATAAAGCAAATTTAAAAGATAGTCAGAAAAATGTAGGTAACAAGAATAGTATGACTAAGGAAAAAAAAAATAATATATACAGTATATGTAAAACATGTAAATTTAAGAAAGGGCAGATAATTAAGAACAGGAAATTAAGAAAAGGTAAAGTGTTTAACAATGTATAAAGCAAATTTAAAAGATAGTCAGAAAAATGTAGGTTAACAAGAAAAGTAGTATGACTAAGGGACAAAAAAATAATATATACAGTATATGGAAAACATGTAAATTTATAGAATCATGCCCAATCGCTTAGGAATTGAAAACATTCAAAACAATTTAGTACAATAATATCCTCATCATCATCAGGGGGGGGGGGGGGTATTTAGGGTCGCCGTTAGTCTGGGTGACGGTCTGGTAATAGGGGGTGGTGGTTCACTTTCACTTTGGAAGGGCGGGGTGGATATACCGTTAGTTCGTGTCGTTAGGAATGTGGGTCTGGGGGCGAGCTGGCCCGGGGACAGTTTTGGAGGGGGGGTCTAAGTGGTTTCGGTCGGGGGTAGTGATAGGGGGGTTTTAAAGATGAAACGGGCAGGTCGACTCGGGGTTGTTGTTGCGGAAGAGGTTGGTGCTGGGGAGGGGTTGAATTGTGTAGAGAGTTGTGGTCGTGAGTGGGGTTTGGGGAAGGGTGAGTAAGGCTGAAGGTTGAGTGTTTACTATGATCGGGTGGTTTGGAAGTTTGGTGTGTGGGGATTTGATAGGGAGATGGTGGGGGGGGTCTGGGCAGGCAGGGTTGTGGTTTGAGAGGGGTTGAATTTAGACTGATTTTATTTCCGGGAGAGACATGGATGGGATTTCGAGGAGTGGTTGAAGTTGAGAGGTTGATTATGTTGTTTGGGGCGAGAGAGAGAGTATTTTGGAGTTTAGCCAAGGTGGAAAAGGTTTTGTGGTTGGATTGGAATGGGAGTGGTATTTCGTCGAGCGGGATCTTTGGGGGGGGAATTTGGGGCGGGTGGGGTAACGGTGAAGAGGGGGAGGTTGAAAGTTCAGCTGGGCTCATGATGGTGGGGGACCGACTGGTGAGCAGGTGTTCGGTACGCATGAGGGGGGGGAAATCACTTTGGTGGGAGTCACGCGTGAGGGGGGGATTAACGGCGCGTGTGGGAGGATCAGAGTGGTGGGGTGTGTCGGTGGCAGTAACGGTTTGCTTAGAGGTTATCTGGGGTTGGTGAGTTTGTCTGTCATGAGGGGGTGAGTCAAGTGTGGGGTTCTGAAGTTTATTAGGGGTGTGAATTGTGGGGGGGTGGAAGGGAGCTACTGACGGAAAACTGTCACAAGGGAGATTTTGTTGGTGGGGGAATAGCGGAGTATTTCTGGGGGAAGGGGGGGAACATGGTTGGGTCCCTAGGTCGTCACGCGTGAGGGGAGGATTAACGGCGCGTGTGGGAGGATCAGAGGGGTGGGGTGTGTCGGTGGCAGTGACGGTTTGGTTAGAGGTTATCTGGGGTTGGTGGGTTTGTCTGTCATGAGGGGGTGAGTCAAGTGTGGGGTTTTGAAGTTTATTAGGGGTGTGAATTGTGGGGGGGTGGAAGGGAGCTACTGACGGAAAACCGTCACAAGGGAGATTTTGTTGGTGGGGGAATAGCTGAGTATTTCTGGGGGAAGGGGGGGAACATAGTTGGGTCCCTAGGTCGTCACGTGTGAGGGGAGGATTAACGGTGTGTGTGGGAGGGTCAGGGTGGTGAGAGGTGAGCGAGTTAGGAAACGGGATTTGTTGGGGGGACTGCGGCGGGTTGGTGGGGGAAGAGTTAGGTGTAGAACAGGGGTTATTGGTAGAGGACTGATGTATGGATTTGGAGTTTTTAACAGGACGAATTTTGGGAATCTTCTTGGTGGCAGTCACGGTCTGGTTAGCGGTTATCTGGGGTTGGTGGGTTTTTTTGACATTAACAGGACGAGTTTGGGGAATTTTCTTGGTGGCAGTCTCGGTCTGGTTAGAGGTTATCTGGGACTGGCGAGTTCGTTTGACATGAGAGGGCGAGTCGAGTGTGGGGTTTCGACGTTTTCTTTTGACATGAGAGGGCGAGTCAAGTGTGGGGTTTCGACGTTTTCTAGGGGTATTAACTGTGTGGGGGTAGAAGGGAGCTACCGACTGAAAACTGTCACAAGCTACCGACTGAAACTTGTCACAAGGGAAATTTTGTTGGTGGGGGGATAGCTGAACATTTCTGGGGTCATGGGGAAAATATGTTGAGGGAGGCCTACATGGGTAGGCATAGCTAGAATACGGAGTTTGTTGGGGGGGCTGTGGAGGGTTGGTGGGGGAAGAGTTAGGGATGGTCAGAGAGGATAGAGGCAAGGAAGAGTGCACTGGGGTTGGACTTTCACCGGAAGTCATTTTGGAAGGGTGCACGGAGTCTTGGATAGGGGCTGAAGGGTTGGATAGGGGATTCATCGAACTGCGTAGGCATTCTTCTCTGATGGAGAGCATATGTTCTTCGAATAAGCCATACGGGTCGAGATGGGCGGTGATGTGGGGTGGGAGGATGTTTAACAAAGCGGTGAATAAGAGTTCATTTTGTTGGTCGTAATCTTCATAGCTATACGTGGTCCTCACGTATCTGTAGAGTTGTATGAGGGTCACATTTATATCCCCTTCATACTTGATCTCGTCGACTTTTATTATTTTGGGGGCGACGGGGGAACCCAAAAGTGGATCTAAGGTCCGGATCACGAAGGATCGAAACTGGTTCCAGGTACTCTCTGGCGTATTCTGTGCCACCATTTGGTGGATAAATTCTTTAAAGGTAGGCTTATCAACAAGTTGGGAAACGGCTTCTCCCAACTGTATAATATGCAAAATTCCCCAGGCGATTTTTTCGCGGTCATTATAAAATACCACATCGTATACTGGCTTTATTATGTCTAAGTAACTGGTGATATCATACGTGTTTAAATCATACTTGGGAATGTGTGCGAGTGGCTGAAGATTTCGACCTGTTGCCATGCTTCTACTGTTCCAAACTTGCAGTGTAATGCAACCTTTTATCCGAATCAAGAACCACCGCTGCCGCCAATGTTATACCCTGTTTTTCTACAGGTTTAACTTGGGTAATGTGAGTTCTAATTGACTGGGTATAGAAGGCTGCATGCACAATACAAGATATGAGGAATAGAGAACACAAAGAAACACACGGTAGCAAGTTACACGATCACGTTTATTAATATACCACTGCAGAATACTTGTGTAAGACAATATAATAGAATGGAACAACACTAGCATAAGTGGATCTGGATGGAGCCTAGTCTCCCACTTCCAACGTTCAGGTATTAATCTTCTGATCACTGGCTTTGATTTAACAGGTTTATATACCGAAGACCATCATGTTACTTGTAGATTCCTATTCACTGTTAGATTTATTACTGGTAGCTCTGGTGCACAAGTAGTAGTTCACAGACTAGATTAGACACGCGTATTTTAGAGCACGGGAATTCTATTGTAACCTCAGAGGGGTACTGATCTAAGTTTTATATCCTTGTTTCAGAAATACATAGAACGCAAATCAGTGGGCGAACGTTAGATATCACTAGAGTTTTAATATCTGAATAAGGTAATTACGAGAGTCAAGGTCGCCTGTTAATTAATGAGCACTGATCGCTTAGTACGTCCCAAATGGAATGGTTAAGTCTGTATTACACTGGGCAAGGTCTTAGCCACTTCGTAGAAATATTTAATTAGTGAGATCTCTAAACAGCACAGTAAGATGTAGTACTGCTAAAGAGAATCTTGGGTAGTATCTGATGGGTCTGGTCCTGGTTATCTTGCGTCCATGATGTTGGGGGCTAACGACTGGTTCCGCGGCCGTCCAGGGTGTCCATATGTGTGAAGTTCTTAAATACGTGGGCAGGTCCTTCCATCCAAATCTGCCACGGAGTCTGCCGGTTCTGGGATCTCACTCCGGAACAACACAAGGGCAGAGCTAGAGGTTAACTGCAGGGTAGTGACCCCTGGTTGGTGTCTAGCTTTCAACTGATTTGACTGGGGGCGGGAGTTAGATTTATAGGCTCGGTTCTGGACCCTGTAGACAGTAGGGATCTCGAGTCTTATGAACTTAATTGAGCTCTCAATAGAAATGGAGACTAGGTAAGATGGTATTTACTGTTGTGGCACAGGGCTATAGGAAAGCCTTTATATTTCATATAACTGAGCCTTAGTAAGAGGTACTATTTTGGCTATACTGGACGTAATTAGGGGAGAGAGACTGGATCTACTTTGCGAGGAGGATGGGGACAGCTGTGATAGGAACGTCTCTCTAGATTGTTCAATCTTCATTCTATGGTATATCTGAGGTGTTAATTTAGTGATCAGAGCATGCAAGAAAGGTAAATGGTTTATTGTGAGTTAATAGAGGTTAGTAAAGGTGTTAGTCATTCATGGTTAGTTCATTGATAGGAAGAATTCCTGTGCTACCTGGCAATGACTCGAAAGTCAAAACAGGGGCCAGGTATACCTCCGCGGGGGTGGGGGTCTCCCTCCTCGGGTGGGCCAAAAGGGGGAGCTGGGCGCACTCTCTCTGTGATCGTCGTCCGGCGGCTGTGGCTAGGGGCTTGCCATATCACCAGTGTTTATAATAACCCTCTGTGTATGAGACAGATGTGGGTGTCTTTAATACCAAAACCGAAGGTGCCTTAGCTAGCTGGTTTTACTCGGCTGGTTGTTAATTGTAGAGTTTGCTGGATGTGGTGGAGACTGGGTTGCTAACTCTGCCACATTTATCTGGAAGTATGGCAATAGAAGTTAGTAACTGGCGGGGCGGCTAGCCTCGCACCGACGACCATTGGGTGCAGGGTTGTGAATGTGTTGTAAGAGAATAGATGGCATGCAAGGGGCTAGTAAAGTTCTAATGTTGTTCTGGCCTACTAAGTGAAGGTAGGCTGGATAGGAGTATATATATAAAAGGTTGGAGAGCGTTAGCAACGGACAATTCAAGGATCTTCAAGAGGTATGAGAGAGAGGCTAGGTCGGACAAGAGTCGAGAAGCGCGGGAATTCTTACTGAGAGGGGGGGAGAGTTCAAGGGCTACAGGGAAATTTTGCCCCTAAGGTCCCTGGGCGTGGGGGTGGCATTAGGCTACACTTGATATGGAAAGTTTGAAAAGGCAGTAGAATACGTTAGCCAAAATATGCTACCGGGGAATGCAACTATGGGGTGGTATATGAGTCTGGAAAAGATAGAGTTATGTGATCAGTCCGAGGGTTATGGATACTATTAGTTGGTCCTGGGAACTGCGTTTTCTATTAAATATAAATATAAATACCAACAAAAGCGGCAGTTCGTAGGGGTACTTAGTTATTGTTTCGGGGTACTTATGACAGATACTGGTAACCAGGTTATCTTATACAATCTCTGGTTGGGGTAAGAGGTGTAAGACACGAAGTAAATTGGCGTAGTGTGGGCTGTGGATACGAAGGAGGCAAGGGGAAGACGTATGACAATTGTGGAAAGTAAATGGAAAAAGGTGAACACAATGGCGGATAAAAATACTTAACCTAAGGATTGCATACATAGATTTATGGGGCGATGGGTCTTCATAAAGCTTAGTCTGGCAAGACAAGATGTTAGGGAATGTTAATATTAATACTTAGTTACTAGAGGAACAATGCAAGGGGCGACTGAGCACGGGTTACATATATCTATACTAGTCATGGAAAATGATATAAGAGGTCTAGGGACAATCGTGGGTGTTTTAACTTCTAAAATATATAACATCTACTTCTCGGATGCAAGAACATACATAGATATAATTATGGCTGTCTGATGTGTTGGCATTGGCTCAACGTCGGGACAGGGCATGGTTGTTTTTAATATGAATGTATATTCCTGTTCATCATCTTTGTAGCAAGGACAGTGCCGCTATGTCGTATCAATGCTGGTGGCAGTTAATATTATAGACTTAGTTACTAGAGGAACAAATGCAAGGGGCGACTGGGCAGTGGGCACGGGTTACATATATCTGTACTAGTCATGGAAAATGATATAAGAGGTCTAGGAACAAACGTGGGTGTTTTAACTTCTAAGATATATATAAAATCTACTTCTCGGATGTAAGAACATACATAAATATTATGGCTGTCTGATGTGTTGGCATTGGCTCAACGTCGGGACAGGGCATGGTTGTTTTTAATATGAATGTATATTCCTGTTCATCATCTTTGTAGTTAGGAGTGTAGGACACGAGGGGGTTAGTGTACGTGAGGTGTGGAAAAATGGTCAGTTTAGAAAAAGGAAAACTGGGTGCAGCCAAAAGCTGTTTAGCCCTGCGGGCTTGGGCCTGTCTGAATTGGCTGGCTCGGTCAGCTGGTCCTTTCGTTCTGTGGACCTTTCTTCCGGGTGTTTCTGTGCGGTGTTCGCTCGTGGCTTCTGTGGTGGGCTTCTTGTTCTGGGGCATTTTAGATAGTATAGCACTGTATGTATTTACAGTATAGCCGGTATCACACCAGCGCCTTTTCCCTCAACATTTATCCTCAACACTGGTCTGGCAGCTTATGAGGTCAACTGTTATGCCCTGTTTTTCTACAGGATTAACTTGGGTAATGTGAGTTCTAACTGACTGGGTATAGAAGGCTGCATGCACAAAACAAGGTATGAGGAATAGAGAACACAAAATAAACACACGGTAACAAGACACACGATCACTTTTATTGATGAACACACTTCTATAGTTTCCTTGATGATGATTAATATGAAGCATAAGAAGGTATGAATACTCGTACAAGACAAATGATTGAATTGAACAACTAGCATTAAGTGGATCTGGATGGAGCCTAGTCTCCCACTTCCAACGTTCAGGTATTAATCTTCTGATCACTGGCTTTATTCACAAGTTGATACACTGGAGACCATAAATGTTACTTATAGATTCATATTCACTATTAGATTTATCACTGGTAGCTCTGATGCACAAGTAGTAGTTCACAGACTAGATTAGACACGCGTATTTTAGAGCACCGGAATTCTAGTAACCTCAGGGGGGTACTGATCTAAGTTTTATATTCTTGTATCAGAAATACATAGAACGCAAATCAGTGGGCGAACATTCAGATATCACTAGGGTTTCACTTCTATGTAATAATATCTGGATATATGGGTAATTACGAGAGTTAATATCGCCTGTTAATTAATAAACACTGATACGCTTAGCACTTCCTAATGGAATGGTTATATGTGAATTATACTGGGGCAAAGATATAACCCCCTGGGGGTTAGGGAATAGAATATGCCCCACGTGCCTTCTGCGTGTCGTAAGAGGCGACTAAAGAGGTTGGGTCGGTGGGCTTGCGACCCCCACCCGGAAAAAATATCTAAGCAAAAAAAACGAACGAACAGCCTCGGATGCGGACGGAACCAACGTTGACGAACCACAACCGACTAAGGACATGCCTTCGGACATTCTGAGAATGGCTACATGGAATGTTAGTGGCATGAATGATGGCACAAAAGAGAGAGAGGTTCTGGAAGTGTTAGTGAATAATAATAATAATAATAATAATAATAATAATAATATTTATTCAGTTAGCAATTTACAGAGTTGGTACCACATAGTTTGTTACAAATATGACATGTACCAGCCTTGCATAATTCCAACTAAGGATAGCCCAATAAGGCCGTTAGGCGTATTTCCATTGGGGTCCTTGTGGGATTAGGTTAGCTGGGGAAAAAAGGGGAGGATAAAGAAATGGATACTTTAGAAAAAGTATTTCTAGGGGGTTATTTTAAGATACCTTACATCCTATAGTAAATATCAGTAATCCGTAATCAGTAATCATTTCAGTTTGGTTTGTCTATCTCTTATGTCGCATTTAGTAGTAGACATAAGCTTGGTGCTCCCTTCTCGCAGCTGTCCGGTTCAGGTGTTCCTTCAGGCTACGTCTGAAGGAATACAGTGTTCTCTTTTCACGGACTGACTGGGGTAGGTCGTTCCAGTCTTTGATGGCGGTGAAGAAGAATGTTTGCTTACCCTGTCCTTGGATTCTCGGGACCTTAAAATTAAACATCCTGTTTCTTGTATTATGTCCACTCCTCTCATTTGCTTTAACAAAATCATTCTTTAGGTACTCTGGAGCTCTGTCATAGAAAATTTTGAAGGCATTAGTGAGCCTGATTTGTTTGGCCCTGTCAGCGACATTGAGCATACCTAGTGACTGAAGTTGTTCCTGGCCAACATGTGATCTGGGTCCTAGGTTCAGCATGAACCTAACCATTTTATTTTGAGTGACCTGAAGTTTGTGCTGTGCTGATTTAGATGATGCAGAGTACCAGGATGACACAGAATAGTCAAAATGACATTGAACAAGCGCTTGGCAGAGGGTCTTTTTGGTCGCCGCGGGCAAGCATCCCACCTGTCTATACAGGTATTTTATACGTGCTCTACACTTACTCAGGATAGATTCCAAAATTGTTTCACCTGACAAACTCGCGTCCAGTTTTAGTCCGAGATATTTAACTTGTGACACTGTTGTTATAGGAATATCATTATAGTTGACCGAGAAGCCCACAATGTCTTTCAGTTTGCGTTTTGTTCCACATAAGATGGCTTCCGTCTTGCCCAGGTGAAGAGATAGTCTATTGCCAGGCTGGATGTATGTGGAATGACAGAGACCAAATGGAAAGGTTCAGATGTGAGAGAGTGGGAGTGTGGAATGGGTGTGTGTGCTGGAGTGAGTGAAGGAACAGCGAGAGAAGGTGCATGTTTGTTTGTAAGTAGCAAATGGAAGGAATGTGTAAGAGAGTATGGGTCTGTGGGTTCAAGGATTGTGTGGGTGAGAATGAAAGTAGGAATACAAACGTGGGTGATTGTATGCGTGTATGCCCCGACAGAGGATATACTTGAAAGAAAGAAAGAGGAGTTCTGGATGAATGTGGAGGCGTGCCTGGAGAAGTTTGACAAGAACGAAAGAATATTTCTGATTGGGGATATGAATGGTAAGGTGGGTGATAGGAAAGTTGAGGGAGTGGTGGGAGGGTGGGGGGTACCATCAGAGGTGAATGGGAATGGTAGTGCACTTGTGGACGTATGTGTGGGGAGGAGGCTGTGGATAGCCAACACCTTCTTCCGGCACAGAATGATCCACAGGTACACGTGGAAACGGATGTTGACGATGAAGGATAAGACAGTGGTGGAACGAAAGTCATTGATTGATTATGTATGTGTGGATGAACGAATGAAGAAATCTGTGATGGATGCTAGGGTGTATAGGGGTATTGGAGGGGGTCTGTCTGATCATTATGTAGTGGTAGCTAAGGTTAGGATACAAAAGAAGTGGGTGAGGAGAGCGGGAGGGAGGCGAGAGGAGGGTGGAATGGTGAGGAGGGTGGAGAGGTTGCAGGAGGAGGAAGTCAGGGAGGAGTACAGGAGAGCAGTGGAAAGACGACTAGGTGGGTTCGACCTGGAAGTTATGGAGGAAGTGGAGGAGATGAGCAAGGTGTTTAAGGATGAGATATGTATAGCATGTGAGGAGGTGTGTGGAGTGAGGAGAAGAGGGAGGGGAGTGAAAGGTACAGCATGGTGGACAGAAGAGGTAAGAATAGCTGTGGAAGAAAAGAAGAAAGCATATAGAGAGTGGTTGGGTAGTAGAGGGAATGAAGATTCCGAGAGACAGAAACGAGCGAGGTACGTGGAGAGTAAGAGGGTGGTGAAGAGAGTAGTGAAGGAAAGTAAGAGAAGAGTAGATGAGGAATTTGGAAGGAATCTGAGTGTAAAATGGAGGGAGAGTAAGAAACTGTTCTGGAAAGAAGTCAAGAAAGTTAGGGAAGGTAGCAAGGGAAACAGTAAGGGTGTGAAAGATAAGAATGGGAGAATGCTAGCCGAGAAGCAAGAGAGAGTCGAAAGATGGAGGGAGTACTTCAGTGAGTTGCTAAATGAAAGGAATGAAGAGCCAGCAAACATAGCTGGATATGGTATGGGAGGGAGAAGAAGAGAAGTAGTGGAGGAGGAGGGGGGGATCAGGAGGTCAGAAGTGTGGGAAGCCATGAAAAGAGTGAAGTTGGGGAAAGCACCAGGAACAGATGGAGTGTGTGGGGAAATGTTGAGGTATGGTGGTGAGATAGTGATAGAATGGGTATGGAAAATGTGCAAACTAGCATGGGAGAAGGGGAGTGCACCCCATGACTGGAAGACTGGCATAATAGTCCCCCTATATAAGGGCAAAGGGGAAAGAGGAGTGTGTGGTAACCACCGAGGAATATGTCTTCTAAGCGTAGTAGGGAAGGTATACAGTAGGGTAGTGATTGAGAGAGTGAGAGTGAGAACGGAGAAATGGATAGGCGACGAGCAGGGAGGCTTTAGGAAGGGAAGAGGATGTGTAGATCAGATTTTTACCCTGAATTGTGTTGTGGAGAAGTATCTGGAGAAGAAACAAAAGGTGTATGTTGCCTTTATGGACTTGGAGAAGGCCTATGACAGAGTGGATAGAGAAGGTTTGTGGAAAGTACTTAGAATATACGGAGTAGAGGGCAAGTTGCTGAAAGCAGTGAAGAGCATGTATGAGGGTGCAAAGGCGGCAGTACGTGTAGAGAGTGAGCAGAGCGAGTTCTTTGACCTGAATGTTGGTTTGAAACAGGGGTGTGTGATGTCCCCGTGGTTGTTTACTGTATATATGGATGGAGTTATGAAAGAAATACTATCAAGAGCAGTGGATGTTGGTGTATCGCTGAAAAGGGAGGGAATTGAGTGGAAGCTACCTATACTGCTGTTTGCGGATGATACAGTTCTGATGAGTGATAATGAATGGGAGTTGCAGGGTCTGGTAAATGAGTTTGGAACAGTGTGCGAAAAACGGAATTTGAAGGTAAATACGGGGAAGAGCAAGGTTATGGTCTTCGAAAGGGGTGAAGTCACAGAGTGTGAGGTGAAGCTGAACGGTCAGGCTATGGAGATCGTCAACTCTTTTAAGTATCTGGGCAGTGTGTTGAGTAAAGATGGGACTATGGATGAAGAGGTGCGGGAGAGGGTACAACAGGGGAAGAGGGTTGTAGGAATGCTAAAAGCAGTAACAAGAAATAGGGTGGTCAGTATGGAAGTGAAGAAGTCCTTGCATGACAGTGTGGTAATCCCGACACTGACTTACGGAAGCGAAGCATGGACGTTGGTTGAGAGACTCAGACCAAGAGTGAGAGCAGTGGAAATGAATTACTTAAGGAGTGCGTGCGGAATTACATGGAGGGATAGACAGACTAATGAGGAAGTAAGAAGGAGGTGTGGTGTGGAGGTAGATGTGCTGGAAAGTGTGAAAAGGAACAACTTGAGATGGTTCGGCCATATGGAACGTATGGAAAGCGAGAGAATGACTAAGAGGGTGTACGAGAGCGAGGTGGAGGGACAGAGGGGGAGAGGTAGACCGAATATGAGGTGGAAGGATGGAGTGAGGAACTACATGAATGAAGGCGGTGCTGGTTGGGGTGAGGGGCGTCGACTGACTGGGGACAGGGGTGCATGGGGGCGGTTCGTTTGTGGCCACCCCTTCGGGGATCACGGCGTCAGGCAATAGATAGAATAGATAGAAAGATATAGCCACTTCATAGAAATATTAATAAGTGAGTCTCTAAATAGCACTGTAACACTGTAGTGCTGATAGAGTGAATCTTGGGTCGTATTTGATTGGTCTGGTCCTGGTTATCTTGCGTCCGTGAGGTTGGGGGCTAGCGACTGGTTCCGCGGCCGTCCAGATGGTCCATATGTAGAAGTTCTCAAGACGGATCTCTTGGCGATTGTTGCTGGCTACACTCTTATATCCCCACTGGTTTATGTGAAGGTTATAAGGTGCACGTAGATTTCCTTTACGTGGACAGATTCTTCTATCTCAATCTGCCACGGAGTCTGCCGGCTCTGGAACTCAATTCTCAGGAACAAAACAAGGGCAGAGCTAGAGGTCAACTTAAGGGACCAGCCACTGGTTGGTGTCTATCTTTCAACTAATTTTACTGGGGGCTGGAGCTTGATTTATAGGTGTGGTTTTGGACCCTGTCGGCCATAGGGATCTCGAGTTTTGATGGACTTATTTGAGCTCTCAATTGATACGGGAACTAGGTCAGGGGGTGATTACTGTTGTGGCACATGGCTGTATGGAGCCTTCATACTGTAATATAACTGAGCCTTAGTAAGAGGTACTATTTTGGCTATACTGGAAGTATTTAGGGGAGAAAGACCGGATCTACTTTGCGAGGAGGTTTGGGACAGCTGTGCTAGGAGCGTCTCTCTTAAATTGCTCAGTCTTCATTCTAGGGTATAGCTGAGGTGCTAATTTGGTTATCGGAGTATGCAAGGAAGGTTAATGGTTTATTGTGGGTTAATAGAGGTTAGTAAAGGTGTTAGTCATACATGGTTAGTTCATTGATAGGAAGAATTCCTGTGCTACCTGGCAATGACCCGGAAGTCAAAACAGGGGTCAGGTATACCTCCGCAGGGGTAGGGGTCTCCCTCCTCGGGTGGGTGAAAGGGGGAGGTGCGCGTCCCTTCTCTGTGATCGTCGTCGGGGCGGCTGTAGCTGGGGGCTTGCCATATCACAAGGGTTTGTACCCTCTGTTTATGAGACAGATGTGGGTGTTCGTAATACCAAAACCGAAGGTGCCTTGATCAGCTGGTTTACTTGGTTAGGTTGTTAATTGCATGGGTGGTTGGATGTGGTGGAGACTGGGTTGCTAACTCTGCCACATTGATCTGGAAGTATGGCAATAGAAGTTAGTCACTGGTGAGGCGGCTAGCCTCGCACGGACGATCATTTGGTACAGGGTTGTGAATGGGTTGTGAGGGAATAGATGGCATGCAAAGGGTTAGTAAAGTTTTAATGGTGTTCCTTCCTACTGGGGGAAGGTAGGCTGGATAGGAGTATATATACAAAAGGTTTGAGAAGGTTAGTAACGGAAAAGTTAAGGATATTCCGGGGGTATGCTGGAGAGGCTAGGTCGGAAGGGAGTTGAGTAGCGTGGGGGTTAACGAGAGGGAGAGGGTTAAGGGGGGGTTACGTGGAAGTTTGACCCTAAGGTCTCTGGACGTAGGGGTGGCATTAGGCTACAGTTGGTATCGTAGCCTGGGGGTTAATGACAGGGAAGGTACGTTATCCAAACGCTACCGGGGTATGAGCAATAAGTGGTGGTATATGAGTTTGGAAATTATAGAATCATGTGGACTGTGGGCTGTGGGGAAAAGGAGGTTAACTGTAGGTGTGTGCTTGACTGTGGATAAAAGTAGAGAAAAACATGGTGTATTATTACTCGTCAATACGATGGTTATGTACACTGTCTGACACTATTTCTTGCTGATTCTAGTTGTTCCTGGGAACTGCGTTTTCTATGACATATATATCAAAGAAAGCGGCAGTTCGTAGGGGTAGCTTCGGTATTGTTTCGTGGTGGAAAGGCGTCGAGACAATGGTAAAAGAGGGTGGTGTATACAATCTCTGGTTGGGGTAAGAATTAGAGTTACTGCATGGTGGCTAACATCTGCAGTCATTTCTGTCTAGGTTGTTACGCTTCTGCATAGTAGCCACGTGCGGGCATGCGCTCGTGTCGGCTGCCCAGCCGTTTAGAAACCGGCTGGTGGCAGCCGGCCGGCAGGCTTTTCCTTAGTATATATCCTACGACAATGTAACTAATGTCTGGGATATTCTTATGTTATTTCACAGCTTGTAGCTGCCCTTATTCTTAACCAACGCATCTTAGTATATTTTATTCTCGATAGTTGATTGTTTCATTATAATATATAAGATGTAAGTCTAGTGAGAGTGGGAGGAGACGAGCGGGAGAGAGAGACCGGCTGGGGGACGTTGCTTCGCGCGGAGAGTCCAGCTTGGGACGAGCCTGATGTTGCCACAGGCATTTGATTGCAACGTTAGGCTTAGTTTCGACTCACGCATGGGGTAGAGGATTTTGACCAGGCAACAGTGTTGAGTGTTGCCAAGCCTGGGATGTATTTTGTATGCCTAGGGTGGGGTCCAGACGGATTCAAGACTCAGAGCTCACCTCACTGTCGTACCCTTCGGACCCCCTTGATATCTATCCCTCTCAACCCCACTTAGAAACTTTCTCTCTTACTTTGTATACCTTCCTTCCACTACTTCACCAATCTATTTAATTATCCCATCCCCTTGATAGACCTTATATCTATTATTGTATTAACGACGAGCTCTCAGATAATTAGATAGGATTTTGGGCCTTATGCAGAGACGTAATTGTTAATGAGACCTAGGAAGCTTTTTTGTTGTCTCATATTTGGTGGTTTCATGCTTGCTAGTGTGTTCTGGTGTCAGGTTAGCAAGGGCTAGACCGGAGGGGAGGCTTTTTGCGATCCTTTAAGTAAAGTCTGCTGGTGCGAGTCCTGTGGACCCGCACGACTTTACTAGGATACCCGTGGGAGTCTGGGGGCATTTTCTTGTCTGTGTCCCTAGGCTAGAGCAGGTGGCTCAGCCCGGGTATCCGAAGCCTATATCCTTCCAGCTAGACCTCTGCCACCTGGCAGATTAACAGCTAGGGGTTTATTATTTCTGTATCCTTGTTATTGTGCCACAGTTTACCGTTTTTGTGAGCATTGTGAGTCAGGGTGGGGCTTAGAGACTCTGTCCGAGCAGGCTTGCCTGACTAAGAGTGAGAAGCACACCTGTATGTGGTTATGTTGCGAGTTGCTGCCTTTATTTAATTATACCTATGCCATTATACACTGTATGGCCTATCACTAGTATTTATTCCTGCTTATGAGTTAAGAGTTCTCTAAATCCATAACGTACTTTCTTTGCTAAGCATCAGATCCTACAGTAGCCACATGCAGTTTAGAAACCCGCATCTTGTCTACCTGTACGATGTTTTGAGGACTGTTTGCTTTCACCTTCTTTCACGCAGGGGTGATTAGTTGTATTAATTTACGTAACGTTAAATGTACTTTCTTCTAGTTTGTTATTAAATTGTTTCTGCAATTTAATTCCGTTATCTATCTCTTCCTTGAAGCTTTAAGTCAACTTAATTGTGTGATCTTTTATATAGCCTGCTTGACTATCAGCAGTCTATAGTGCGTGCACCCTGTAACTGAGTCATAGGATACCTCGTTGTCCAGGCAGGACTCTTGACGGTTTAGGGTGGTTTGTTGCCTGGGTTTATAGATAAGGGTTGGATCTAGCGTTTTCCGTTGTTGCTTGTTGCCGCATACCTAGTCCAATAGAAAGAGCCCAGTGTTTATATATCCCAGGACGTAACAAATGGCGACCTTGCATAGGATTTACTGAACAGAGGAATATAGTGTCATTTGTTTTGAGATTCCTTATGATTAGAGGAATACAGTGGACATATTTTTTTTTTTTTTGAGCAACCAATATAAAACATTAAAAGACTTTAAATAACATTAGTATATACATACTTGCATAGGAGATAAGGCACATTCTATAACCGTGATAATTACTGCAGTACACAAACATGTCTAATACATCAGAACACAGTGATGGGTGAGGTCACGATACGGGCTCGGAGGGAGGAAGACCTGTGGAGTGGCTAGTCGATAGCGAGGAGGGTGCTAGAAGATTTTTAGAGGTGCCCCTTACCGCTGCCAGGGTGTTGAAGCTGAATAAGTATGGCTTAAAGTGTGTGGCAGGTCTTCAGGGTCACCAGGGTTTAAGTGGCATGAGGAAAGATCAGCTGAGGACTTTGATATTGGGTTTAAAAGGGAGAGACCTGGGTGGAGAGGCGACTGGGGGCCCCGGTCCCCAGCCCCCCCTCCACTCTACCCCCATATCAAACGTCAGGGTGCCTGAATTTAGTACATACCCCCAAGTTGATGGTCAATGGCAGCGTGGAATTCAATCACAGGGACCCTCTCCATTAAATGCACCTTCCCCTCCTCAAGGGTTGACTCCAAATTTGTTGTTTCGGCTTGAGATGGCCAAGGTTGAGGCCGCTAGAGCTCAGGTTGAGGCCGCCGAAAGACAGGTTAGTGTGCAGGCTGAGGTTGCTAGAGTTCAGGCTGAGGTTGCTAGAGCTCAGGTTGAGGCTACCGAAAGACAGGCTAGTGTGCAGGCTGAGGCTGCAGAGAGAACAGCTATACGAGAGGCTGAACTTGCAGGCAGAGTCTACTAGGTATCGGGCTGACAGGGAGCTGGAGAGATCTCGAGTGGAGGTAACAGGGCGAAATATTGGGGAGGTAACAGACATCGGGGCCAATCATTGTCGCACCTGCTTAAACTAGTTTCTGTGTTCGATGAATTATGTGTGACTGAGTTTTTTATGCGATTTGAGAAGAAGTGTCAGGAATACCAGTGGCCTCAGGAAAAGTGGGCAGCATTAGTTTCATCAAGACTCCTAGGAAAGGGGCTAAAAGCGTATGATGCACTACCTTTAGAGTCCTGTGTAGTTTATGATGAGCTAAAGAAGGCTGTGCTACGGGCCTATGAGTTACAACCGGAAACTTACCGCTTGAAGTTTCGGGGTGTTACTAAGGGCAAGGATAGTACCTTCCTAGAACACGCCCGGGACTTGTCTGATGCACTACGACATTGGCTGCGTTCTGAGAGGGCAGCTACTTTTGAGGAGTTGAGTGAGCTGGTTCTCTTGGAGCAGTTCTTTAAGTGCACAGGCGAGGACTTAACATTAAATATAAAGGACAAAAATCCTAGAACTCTCCAGGAGGCAGCAGAAATGGCTGACCTCCGACTGTCTTTAATTCAAGGGTGCGGAGCAGCAGCTAGGAGTGAGTCGGGTGCAAAGGATCGTACCCCTCCCCCTCCCAAGAATTTTGATACACATAAATACACAAAACCATCTAGCACTGACAATAAAACTGAACATAAACCAAATACCGTCCCGTATAAGAAGTCTAATGGTACCTCCCACTCCCAAGGGAAACCAAAGAGTAAAGAGTGCTTTGCATGTCACAAGGAGGGTCACTTTGCAAATGCTTGTCCGAACAAGCCACCAAACAAGGTTGTGTCATTGGCCCGCAGCATAGGGATGTCGCCTATATCTTCTGAGTTTGCCAAGGGTAGTTCATCAGAGGTTGGGACACAGCCTGTGTTCAAGAGTCCGGAAGGCTCGAACCCTGTCCGCGACGTCTTTGGGGGTCATAGAGGGCATGGTTTTGTGAGGTGGGCTGGCGAAAGGCGAGGAGTTAAGCTATTGCGTGATACTGGGGCTTCTTAGACCTTGTTAAGGAACTTTACTGGTAGACCGATTAACGCTGCTCGGGTGGTGGTAGTTCAGGGGATCAATGCTACGAAGTCCTACCCGCTGGTGCGGATGGAGCTGGAGGTGGGTGGTGTGGCAAGGAGCTGGATGTGGGAATTGTAGAGAACTTGGCCTGTTGGGGGCGTCGACCTCCTCCTCGGCAACGACTTTGCGGTGCCTGCTTCTAAGGTTTCACCCTTGGTCGTTGCTGAGAAGGCGGCCGACGTTAGTAGGGAGGAACAGGAGTGGGTTGAGAAGTGTAGCGTACAAACCATGGCGTTGTGTTGTGACGCGTTCTCAGACATCCGGAGCCTTGCAGCCACCACCTCAGTCTATCAAACCGCGGAGAAAGGTCACAAGAAAACGGGAAGTGTTTGTCAATTGGAGAGTTTTGAGCCGGCAGTGTTTCTTGGTGACTCATTATTGGCACCTATGTTAGAGTCTGGAGAGGCCCCGGGGCCTGTCACCGGCTAGTGCAGGTGCAGGGCAGGAAGAGACTCTGCGACAGCATCGTTATGCGCAGCGTGAGGAAAGGATGGCTCAGCGGGACATTGGAGGTGGAAATAAATTATTTAAGATGAACTTGGATAATCTCGCACCTGCTGATATATGTTCCTTGCAGCTGGAAGATCCTGAAGTCAGGGCGTGTGGTAATGTGCTATCGAACTGGAGAGCGATGGGGGATGCGCAGCCTGGTGATTTTTTCTTGTCCGAGGGGATCTTGTATCGGAGACATCAGGATCCCAAGAAAAAGTGGGATGGCGAGTCAGGAATAGTGGACCAGTTAGTAGTACCGAGGGTGTGCCGTGAGAGCTTATTGAGATTAGCTCATGATGTGCCTTTGGCAGGGCACCTGGGGGCACGTAAGACGGAGGCAGCTCTGAGCAAGCTTTTCTGGTGGCCTGGGTTAAAGGCGAGTGTCGTGTCATGGGTGTCACAGTGTCACACTTGTCAAGTTGTGGGAAACCCAATCAGGTCATCCCGAGAGCCCCGTTACAACCCAGCCCTGTCATTGGGCCGCCCTTCAGCAAAGTAGTTATCGATATGGTTGGCCCATTGCCCCCCACTAGTGCCGGCAATAAATTTGTACTAACTGTAATGGATGTAGCAACACGGTATCCAGATGCTTACCCCATGCGCAACGGGATGGCTAAGACTGTTGTCAAAAAACCTGCTTGTCTATTTCTCTCGTTATGGCTACCCTCAGGAGATCCAGTCTGATCAGGGATCCAATTTTACTTCTGCTCTGTTTAAGCAGACCATGCAGCAACATGGGATAGTGTCTGTGGTGTCATCTGCCTACCATCCCGAGAGTCAGGGAGTTTTGGAAAGGTGGCACTGCGACTCTCAAGAGTATGTTGCGGTGTTATTGCATGGAAAATGGGAAGGACTGGGATCTAGGTCTCCCATACGTTTTATTTGCTGCGAGAGAAGTACCTGGGGAGGGCTTGGGATTTAGCCCGAACGAGTTGGTTTTTGGACACAGGGTCAGGAGGCCCCTCCACATAGTCAAGGAGATCTGGGAGGGAGTCACAAAGCCATGCTCGCTTCTAAAGTATGTTGTTGAAAGCCGTGAGAGAATGCTAAAGAGCTTGGAGGTAGCAGGTCGGAACCTTAAAGAGTTCACAAGCTCAGATGAAGGACAGATACGACCAGAAGGTGAAGCTGAGGGAGTTTGAAGTAGATCAGGAGGTCTGATACTACTGCCTCTGGTGGGACACCCCTTGTCTGCCAAGTATTCTGGTCCGTATCGGGTTGTAAGGAAGGTTTCTGATCTCGACTATTTAGTAGCTACTCCTGATCGTAAGAAAAAGAACCAACTTTGCCATGTAAATCTGATGAAAGAGTATGTGAGGCGCCCCTCCGAGCCTCTCACTGTCCCGGTGTTGATCTGCAGCGATCGTGGTGGAGAAGGAGGAAGGGACAGTCAAGCTGCGGGGAGGATAATTGGGATTGTCATGTTTCCGCGGATCAGTGGGCGGGGAATTCTAGACAAGTGGCTCACGAGTTGATATTGCACCTGCCTGAGCAACAGCGTGTAGCTGTGCAGCACTTGTTTGATTCAAACCCAGCTGTTTTCGCGGAGCATCCTGGCCTCACTACTCAAGCGGTGCACGATGTCGATGTTGGGGACCACCCGCCCTTTAAATCAGTGCCATACCGTGTTCCCCCTATTAAATTACCAGCACTTAGGGAAGAGCTGGATTATATGCTGAAACGTGGGCTGATTTCTGAGGGTGCAGTAAGGTGGACTTCCCCAGTCACACTGCAGCCCAAACCAGATGGCAAGGTGCGGTTTTGTATAGATTTCCGCAGGTTGAATGGTTTAACCCCCACAAATGCCTACCCTCTCCCTCGCGTGGACGACAGTGTGGATAAGATAGGAAAAGCCAAGTTCCTCACTAAGATAGACCTTGTTAAGGGTTATTGGCAAGTGCCCTTGTCTGAGCGAGCGCGAGAGGTGTGTGGGTTTGTGGTGGACGGTGCCACATATCGTTGCCATGTTATGCCATACGGGCTGAAAAATGCCCCTGCAACGTTTCAGAAATGAATGAACGACATGGTAGCCGACATTCCCAACTGTACGGTGTACCTAGATGATGTCATAATATACGACGAGGATTTTAACAGTCACTGTGCTCACATCGGACAGCTTTTTAATAAACTGAATGAAGCAGGTTTGGTGGTAAACCTGGGTAAGTGCGATTTTGTCAAAGCCACAGTTTTGTACCTGGGGTTCGAGGTGGGGATGGGTCAGGTGTGCCCTCCACAGACAAAGATCAAAGCCATCGATCAGTTTCCCCAGCCTACGACTAAGTGTTACGACCGGGCACTCGGGTACACTAGGGCTCTTACACAGGACTCGAGTATGGCTCGCTGCCACAACGGAAACACACGATCCCAACCCCAGAGTACTGCCAGCCGAACAAAAAACGCCACTACCCTCCAGAGTTCTATCTGCTATAACGGGGTATACAAGAACTCGGTACTAGCGTTTCACACAACAGACTAATAACAAGACGGGAGTTATCTAGTCTGGTCAACAATCAAACAAAGAAGAAAGTACTACAACACTAAAGAATAGTGTTGGCCGAAGCCGAAGTAATCCACCCTTGAACTAAGAACTTAAGAAGTCCTCCACCCTCTACTTCGGATCGGCACTATTACGTTACGTTAAACAATAGTCCTCGAGCATCAAGCAAGGAATCTTCTGATAAGTTAGATGCTTCTCGAATACTCATAAGAAGTAAGTATCGGATTTTGAACAGCAATTTAATGAATAACTCACTGGTAATTAAAGGCTTTAAATTGACATAAGAAGAATTATAAGAATAAGCAATAGGATATGGCAAACATTAAGAAGAAGTACTCCGACAATGCACTGGCAATAGCCTACTAAGATTGTGCTCGTGGGCCACTAATCTCTGAAGTAGCTAAGCGTGCCACACATGAAATCAATAGTGCTTAAGCAATAATATACATAAGGAGAAGCTTTAATACTATGCTGTATCTGCTGGTCGAGCAAAGTCTAGCTGGGATATCTAAGGTTAAGAGACAATGGCTGAGCAAGCGGCTCGTAGCCTAGCGAGGTCCTTAAGACTGTGCGGCCAAATTACGGTAATTGACGGGATGCTCTCTTGAGAGATCCAGATCACTAGTATCTGGTTCTCTCCTGGCGATCCTCTCAAAGTCAAGCAAATGAGATAGCACAGTGTTGGGTGGCACAGGCAAAAGCCCTCACTCGCAACACAGTGCTAAACTCCCACGGTACACAATCAAAAAGACCCCCTAGGCTTCCCACGTCTCCGTTGCAATTGTGCTGGTTCAACCAACCTAGCACTCATAGGAAATCACAACTCGAGGAACCCTATCCCAGTCTAGCATTACCTAAACCAGCAGAAAACAGGAACATGAATAATAGTACACAGGGAAATACATATACGAGTGCAACAAACATCAATCAATCCTATTCTAGTTGACCCTTCCAAAATAGGCTATCTAACAGGCACTTATCTCGTGAGAACTCAAGCGATAATACTTTGGCTGACTAAATCTGCACCAAAGGGGTCATGGAGGTTAAACAGGGACGAGAAGAGAAGAAGATAGGCTGTTCAGAGAGTAGAGAAAGTTCACATCAGTCGGAAGAATATGGATAGTTGCAAGGGATATGAGAGGTCGCTTTGCCTGATGAGTTCTGAAGAAAATGCGGCGGGACCTCCCTTTTTATACTCGGCCCTTTAGTGAGCATAACGCCAACTACTAAGGACCGCCCACTGGCAATCATGACGTCATATTCTCTCTCAATCTGGGATCGACAAAGAACTTCCCACGCGCTGAGAGGGAGGAAGGGGGGAGGGAGGAGGGAGTGAGGCCTACACACCTCGTGGCGCGCTCACTGGCCGTCGTTACATAACTCTCTCTCTCATCATTGTATATAAGTCCCACACACAATACTTATAACTAATGATATAAAATAGAACTCGTTGACTTAGAAGAAAACAAAATACATAATGATAATACTTATAGTACAACGGTTCACATAAACTGAGTTAGGAAACTCTACACAGACTACAGCCAAAGTTCCTGCCCTGACGATCCTAGCGAGGGTGGGGCCTGACTGGGCGTTCTGTACAGCATGCTCATACTCGACATGCGTCACACCTCCCCCAAGATTTTACTTGCTCAACCCTGAGCTAAAATCTGATATACAGAACCCCATCAAACCCCTCACACCCAGCGACCGCATGGCACTAAAACAACGCTGAGTTTATCACTAAAACACATCCTATAAAAAAAAAATTCACATTTCATAACTCCTCCCAACAATAGTAAAAGACATAATATCATGCTCCCAGAGCGAGCTTACAGCAGCTCAGCCGTTTGATAGTTCGTGGACTACTCAAACACTATAGGCTATGACAAACTTATACAATTATCTATATCAAAAAGAAAGAGTTTTTATATGATTTTTATATTTTAATATGTTTTTTTCCGGCTGCACTATAAGGGCAGCCTATTTTCTTCTATACCAAACGCTCAACAATCCTGCTTTACGACCCAATACGCTGGGCTACAACCGCGAGCCAACAAGCACCAAGCGCAAAATACTACTCAAACCAAAGCAGGAGGCTACCCGTGTGTCAATCTCTTCGGGATCATACACCTGTGATAGCCTACGACTGATCATCTACCCTCGATAAACAATCCGCAATCACATTGTCACATCCCGCAATATGCCGGATGTCCAGGTTATACTCCTGCAACATCAATGACCACCGGGTCAGTCTCATATTGCGATTGTGAAATTGATTTAGGAATCTCAAAGGGTGATGATCAGTGTAGATAACCACGACTGGGCCATAGGCTGGAACATACACCTCGAAGTGCCTGAGTGACAGCACAATCGCCAGTAATTCCTTTTCTATTGTAGAATAGTTCTTTTGTGCAGCATTGAACTTCTTAGAAAAGAAACTTACTGGGTGTTCCACACCTTCATTGTCTGTCTGTAGCAAGACGGCACCAGCCCCTACACCACTAGCATCTGTTGCCAGCTGAAAAGGCCTGTTAAAGTCTGGGGCCCTGAGTATCGGGTGAGTACACAGCAAATGCTTCACTAAATTAAAAGCCTTTTCACACTCAGGCGCCCACAAAAACTTTTTGTCTTTAGATAACAAATCTGTGAGAGGTGCCAACACCGTGGAGTAACCTTTTATAAAGCGTCTGTAGTAGCCTATCATACCCAAGAATCTCATGATCTGCTTCTTGGTGGTTGGGTGCGGAAATTTATTGATAGCCTGTACCTTGTTCTGAGGAGGGCACACCTGTCCCCTTCCCACTACAAACCCAAGGTACTGCACAGTGGCTTTTACGAAGTCACACTTTGCCAAATTTACTACCAGACTTGCTTCACTAAGTTTCCGGAACAAGGTCTCCAGGTGCTCACAATGGCTCTCAAAGTCGTCATCATAAATGATTACATCGTCCAAGTATACGGTGCAATTTGGAATGTCCTTGACAATTTCATTCATCAGGTTCTGAAACGTTGCTGGTGCATTCTTAAGTCCGTAGGGCATAACATTACACCGGTAAGTACTCCCGTCCACCACAAAACCACATACCTCTTTAGCGCGCTCGGACAAAGGTACTTGCCAGTAACCTTTTACTAAATCAACTTTAGACAAAAACCGAGCATTACCAATTTTATCAACACTATCATCAACCCGAGGAAGAGGATATGGGTTAGTTGGAGTCAAACCGTTTAGCCTACGGAAATCAATACAGAAGCGTACCTTGCCATCTGGTTTAGGCTGCAGTGTTACGGGGGAAGTCCATTTAACGGTACCTTTCTCTATCAACCCTCTACCGAGCATATACTCCAACTCATCCCTCAGAGCGGGTAGTTTTATGGGGGGCACACGGTATGGGATTGACTTAAAGGGTAGATGGTGCCCCACGTCAACATCATGCATAGCCTGAGTAGTGAGGCCTGGATGTTCAGCGAATACAGTGGGGTATAAACCGAGCAACTGACGGATAGCTTCAAATTGCGGCTCAGGCAAATGGGCTATAGCCTCGTCAGCCCTTAGGCTCGAGTTCCCCGCCCACTGATCCGCTGAAACATGGTGATCCCAGCTATCCTCCTCTGAAGCTTGACTGTCCCCCTCTCCTTCTCCACCACGGCCGCAACAAGCCAACACAGGGACAGTGAGAGGCTCAGAGGGGCGCCTCACATACTCTTTTATCAGGTTCACGTGACATAACTGATTCTTCTTCCTCCTGTCTGGAGTGGCAACAAGGTAATCTAGGTCCGAAATTTTCTCCACAATTTTATAGGGTCCAGTATACTTCGCCGACAAGGGGTTACCCACCAAAGGCAACAAAATCAACACCTCCTGTCCCACAATGAACTCCCGGAGCTTCACTTTGCGATCATACCTGTCCTTCATTAAAGCTTGTGACCCTGTTAAATTCCGACCTGCCATCTCCAGACTCTTAAGCATGCGCTCACGGCTTTCAAACACATACTTCAACAAGGAACAAGGCGGCACAGTTCCTTCCCAAATTTCCCGCAGCATATTAAGGGGGCCCCTGACTCGGTGTCCAAAAATCAGCTCGTTTGGACTAAATCCCAGGCTCTCACCAGGCACTTCCCGAGCAGCAAACAGTACATACGGCAATCCAAGATCCCAATCTCTTCCGTTATCAGCACAATAACACCTGAGCATGCTTTTAAGGGTGGCATGCCACCGCTCAAGCACCCCTTGGCTCTCAGGGTGATACGCTGACGATACCACCGCCCGTATTCCATGCTGTTGCATTGTTTGCTTAAAGAGATTGGAGGTGAAATTGGACCCCTGATCAGACTGAATCTCCTCCGGGTACCCGTACCTTGAAAAGTACCACAACAAGTTACTGACTACCGTCTTAGCCATGCCGTTTTTCATGGGGTATGCATCGGGGTATCTAGTGGCAACATCCATGATGGTTAACAAAAATTTATTACCAGCCTTTGTGGGAGGGAGGGGACCAACCATGTCAACAACAATCTTACTAAAAGGTGGCCCAATTACAGGAATAGGGTGCAACGGAGCTTTAGGAATAACTTGGTTTGGTTTCCCGACCCGTTGACAAATATCACATGAGTTTATCCAGGACTGCACATGAGACTTCATCCCCGGCCACCAAAACAACTTCCCCAAAGCCGCCACCGTTTTTCTTACCCCCAAATGTCCTGCCAGCGGTGTGTCATGCGCCAAACTCAGTAGGCTATCCCTGCACTCCCGCGGCACCATCAACTGGTCCACTACCCCGGACCCCATCTTCCAGCTACGGTTAGGGTCTTGAAAACGCCGATACAGGATGCCATCTAAATAAAAAAAATCTCCCGGCTGTGCATCACCGTCCTCGTCGAGCTCCACAGCTCCATTAGCACACGTTTGGAGCTCAGGGTCCTCCAGCTGCAACCGACGTATATCTGAGGGTGCCAAGCGATCTAACTGCTCCCGGAGCAATGCATGACCCTCCCCGATACTGAGCTGCTCCCTCTGTCTCTCTCGATGTTCATAACGTTGCTGTCGTGGAGACTCGTCATGCCCAGCCTCGTCACTCTCGATGACAGGCCCAGGGGCTACTCCAGAACTAAGTAATGGTGCTAATACTGAATCACCCAGGAGAGCCGCCGAGTCAAAACTCTTAAAACCAACTCCAGCTTTAGCCTCCTCCTGTTGATCGTTCCTCTGCTGGTCTGAAGACGGAGGACTAGGCTGTGACACTTTAGCTGCCCGAGCTCGGGTGACAGCACACGCCATGGGTTGTGCCTGGCACCGCTCGACCCACTCTCGCTCTTCCCTACTCACGTCGGCCGGCCTCTCGGCAACGACTAAGGGTAGAACCTCAGAAGCGGGCATTGCAAAGTCGTTGCCGAGAAGAAGGTCGACGCCCTCCACTGGCAGTTTCTCCACAATCCCAACATCCAATTCACGTGCCACACCATCCACCTCCAACTCCAACCGCACCAGCGGGTATGACCGAGTTGCATTAATACCCTGCACCACCACCACCCGAGCCGCATTTATAGGGTAGCCAGTCAAGTTTTTCATCAAAGTCTGGGAAGCACCTGTATCACGCAAGACCTCTACTCCATGCTTGCGCCCCGCCCACATCACGCAACCCCGTCCTCTATGGTCGCAAAAAACATCCTGAGCAGGGTTCGAGCCTCCCAGGTGCTTCTGCATTGGCTGTGCCTCAGCCTCTGACGAACTGCCCCGGGCAAACTCAGAAGGCTTCAGAGACACACCAATGTTGCAGGCCAAAGACACAGCTGCTGTAGGTGGTTTGCTAGGACAGACTCTTGCAAAGTGCCCCTTTTTATGACATTGATAACACTCTAACTCCCCTTTGGGCTTCCCTTGGTACTGGGAAGGGCCCGGCCCCTTCTTAAATGGGACGGTGCTAGTCTTGTGGTCAGTCTTGGTATCATAACTCTTGTACTTGTTTGCATAAGATATATTACTAACTCGGGGGGGGTGGGGCGTCACGCCCCTTGTTACCTGCCTCACTACGCTGGGCAGACCCGCACCCACGAATTAATGATAGCCGGAGGTCAGCCATCTCAGCTGCCTCCTGTAGAGTTTTTGGATTCTTTTCTTTAATAGTTAAAGTCATTTCTGCACCTGTACACTTATAAAACTGCTCGAGCAGAAACAGCTCAGTCAACTGTTCGGCCGTCTCAGCTTTCTCAGAACGTGTCCAGTTTGTAAGTGCATCTTTTAAGTCCCGGGCATGTTCAAGAAAGGTCGCCTCCCTAGTCTTTGTAACACCCCGAAACTTCAATCGATATGTTTCTGGTTGCAACTCGTATGCCCGTAGGACAGCTCTCTTCAATTCTGGGTAGTCAATGCAAGACTCTAAAGGCAGTGCATCATAAGCCTTCAGACCCTTACCCGTAAGTCTTGAGGAGACCAGAGCTGCCCACTTCTCTTCAGGCCAATTATGCTCCCTACACTTCTTCTCAAAACGATTAAAAAATTCTGTGACTTCAGTTTCACTAAATGCCGGCACCAATTTGACTAAGTGAGACAAGGACTGTTCTCTTACTTGGCCCTCCCGGCCCATCCGAATCCCTGTCGACTCTGCACGAGTCTTATCTAAGTCTATCTGAGCACAATATTTCTCGGAGTCGTATCTAAGCTCAGCCTCGTGCCTCCTGACCTCAATCTCATGCCTCCTAGTCTCATTCTCCTGCTTCCTAGTCTCATTCTCCTGCCTCCTAGCCTCAATTTTAGCAAGCTCAAGTTTAAATATCATATCTGGAGACAGGCAGGAAGAGGGAGCTGCCACTACTGAAGGAGGGGGGGCAAGAACTGGGGAACCACCATACGCACCGCCCGAGGGCACTCCAATCTTCCAATTCTCATCCCTCTGTGGGAGAGTGCTAACCTCCGGCAACTGAGTGGACGGCACTGTGGGAGTCGAGTGAGAGGGGATCTGGGGAGGAACCCCCCAAACGCCCTCTCCTCCGAAACCCCATGTCGCCCACGCAACACCCAGGAAATCAGCTCCCCCTTGGACATCCCTCCTACATTGGATAGACCCAAAACCTTGGCTATCAGGTGCAAGCCATAAACATTCACCCCAGTCAGCCTCTCCTCCGTCACATGGTACTGCTTACTCACAAAAAGTCTAGCATCCTCCTCACTAGTTACTAACGGCACCTCCTCACATAGCATCTCTCGCTCCTCGTCAGTACTAGGGCCCGACATACTGAAGTTCACCAAAAAATTCTCGAGACAAAAGTGTTAAACTCCCTTATGCAAGCACTAATTACTAAATTAACTGGAGTCTCTTAAATGCTCTCCTAATTGCCTTACAAAAAAAAATATTCTTCAATATGTACGCTAAAGTACCAACAAACAAATGTTGTACAACTCTGCAAAAAAAAAATTATACTGTTCACAAAATCCTAAGCAAGGTCGCCATTTGTTACGACCGGGCACTCGGGTACACTAGGGCTCTTACACAGGACTCGAGTATGGCTCGCTGCCACAACGGAAACACACGATCCCAACCCCAGAGTACTGCCAGCCGAACAAAAAACGCCACTACCCTCCAGAGTTCTATCTGCTATAACGGGGTATACAAGAACTCGGTACTAGCGTTTCACACAACAGACTAATAACAAGACGGGAGTTATCTAGTCTGGTCAACAATCAAACAAAGAAGAAAGTACTACAACACTAAAGAATAGTGTTGGCCGAAGCCGAAGTAATCCACCCTTGAACTAAGAACTTAAGAAGTCCTCCACCCTCTACTTCGGATCGGCACTATTACGTTACGTTAAACAATAGTCCTCGAGCATCAAGCAAGGAATCTTCTGATAAGTTAGATGCTTCTCGAATACTCATAAGAAGTAAGTATCGGATTTTGAACAGCAATTTAATGAATAACTCACTGGTAATTAAAGGCTTTAAATTGACATAAGAAGAATTATAAGAATAAGCAATAGGATATGGCAAACATTAAGAAGAAGTACTCCGACAATGCACTGGCATTGTCTACTAAGCCTACTTAGCCTACTAAGATTGTGCTCGTGGGCCACTAATCTCTGAAGTAGCTAAGCGTGCCACACATGAAATCAATAGTGCTTAAGCAATAATATACATAAGGAGAAGCTTCAATACTATGCTGTATCTGCTGGTCGAGCAAAGTCTAGCTGGGATATCTAAGGTTAAGAGACAATGGCTGAGCAAGCGGCTCGTAGCCTAGCGAGGTCCTTAAGACTGTGCGGCCAAATTACGGTAATTGACGGGATGCTCTCTTGAGAGATCCAGATCACTAGTATCTGGTTCTCTCCTGGCAATCCTCTCAAAGTCAAGCAAATGAGATAGCACAGTGTTGGGTGGCACAGGCAAAAGCCCTCACTCGCAACACAGTGCTAAACTCCCACGGTACACAATCAAAAAGACCCCCTAGGCTTCCCACGTCTCCGTTGCAATTGTGCTGGTTCAACCAACCTAGCACTCATAGGAAATCACAACTCGAGGAACCCTATCCCAGTCTAGCATTACCTAAACCAGCAGAAAACAGGAACATGAATAATAGTACACAGGGAAATACATATACGAGTGCAACAAACATCAATCAATCCTATTCTAGTTGACCCTTCCAAAATAGGCTATCTAACAGGCACTTATCTCGTGAGAACTCAAGCGATAATACTTTGGCTGACTAAATCTGCACCAAAGGGGTCATGGAGGTTAAACAGGGACGAGAAGAGAAGAAGATAGGCTGTTCAGAGAGTAGAGAAAGTTCACATCAGTCGGAAGAATATGGATAGTTGCAAGGGATATGAGAGGTCGCTTTGCCTGATGAGTTCTGAAGAAAATGCGGCGGGACCTCCCTTTTTATACTCGGCCCTTTAGTGAGCATAACGCCAACTACTAAGGACCGCCCACTGGCAATCATGACGTCATATTCTCTCTCAATCTGGGATCGACAAAGAACTTCCCACGCGCTGAGAGGGAGGAAGGGGGGAGGGAGGAGGGAGTGAGGCCTACACACCTCGTGGCGCGCTCACTGGCCGTCGTTACATAACTCTCTCTCTCATCATTGTATATAAGTCCCACACACAATACTTATAACTAATGATATAAAATAGAACTCGTTGACTTAGAAGAAAACAAAATACATAATGATAATACTTATAGTACAACGGTTCACATAAACTGAGTTAGGAAACTCTACACAGACTACAGCCAAAGTTCCTGCCCTGACGATCCTAGCGAGGGTGGGGCCTGACTGGGCGTTCTGTACAGCATGCTCATACTCGACATGCGTCACATAAGAAACAAATCATGCGGTTTCTAGGTATGATAGGCTATTATCGTCGCTTTATCAAAGGCTATTCGACTGTACTTGCACCTTTAACTGACTTATTATCTAAGGACAAGAAGTTCCGGTGGTCTCCTGAGTGTGCAGAGGCGTTTTCCTTGGTGAAACACCTGTTATGTACCCACCCCATACTCAGGGCCCCGGATTTCAGCAGACCTTTTCAGCTGGCGACTGATGCCAGTGGCGTAGGGGCTGGGGCTGTCTTGTTACAGACAGATGATGAAGGTATCGAACATCCAGTGAGTTTTTACAGTAAAAAATTCAATAGTGCACAAAGGAATTACTCTGTAATTGAAAAAGAACTCCTGGCGATAGTGCTGGCGCTCAGGCACTTCGATGTATATGTTCCTGCGTTCGGACCAGTCGTAGTGGTTTATACCGATCATCACCCTCTGAAATTCTTGAATCAGTTTCATAACCGGAATATGAGGCTGACCAGGTGGTCACTCATGCTTCAGGAGTATAATCTGGACATACGCCATATTGCCGGTTCTGATAACGTGATAGCGGATTGTCTATCAAGGGTGGATGATGTTGGTTAGACTGCCACAGGATTGAGAGTTGAGTGTGGAGGAAAATAGGCTGTCACTGTAGTTCAGCCGAAAAAAAAATAAAATAAAAAAGCAAAAACCTTATAAAAACTCTTTATTTTTTATAACGTGTAGAATTTTGTATAAGATGTTGTAGCAGTATCTAAGTTCAATGTTTTCGCTTATTGTCGCTAAGTTAGTTGAACTTGCTCGGTGGAGCGCAACAGTCTTTATTTTGTTTATATATAGTGCCTTGTGTCGCAACAGTGTGTGGTACTATGAGAAGCTTTCTGTTAGATATGAAGAACTTAGTCAAGGGTCTTATATCTTGGGGGAGGTGTTACGCTTCTGCATAGTAGCCACGTGCGGGCATGCGCGCATGTCGGCTGCCCAGCCGTTTAGAAACCGGCTGGTGGCAGCCGGCCGGCCGGCTTTTCCTTAGTATATATCCTACGACAATGTAACTAATGTCTGGGATATTCTTATGTTGTTTCACAGCTTGTAGCTGCCCTTATTCTTAACCAACGCATCTTAGTATATATTATTCTCGATAATTGATTGTTTCATTATAATATATAAGATGTAAGTCTAGTGAGAGTGGGAGGAGACGAGCGGGAGAGAGAGACCGGCTGGGGGACGTTGCTTCGCGCGGAGAGTCCAGCTTGGGACGAGCCTGATGTTGCCACAGGCATTTGATTGCAACGTTAGGCTTAGTTTCGACTCACGCACGGGGTAGAGGATTTTGACCAGGCAACAGTGTTGAGTGTTGCCAAGCCTGGGATGTATTTTGTATGCCTAGGGTGGGGTCCAGACGGATTCAAGACTCAGAGCTCACCTCACTGTCGTACCCTTCGGACCCCCTTGATATCTATCCCTCTCAACCCCACTTAGAAACTTTCTCTCTTACTTTGTATACCTTCCTTCCACTACTTCACCAATCTATTTAATTATCCCATCCCCTTGATAGACCTTATATCTATTATTGTATTAACGACGAGCTCTCAGATAATTAGATAGGATTTTGGGCCTTATGCAGAGATGTAATTGTTAATGAGACCTAGGAAGCTTTTTTGTTGTCTCATATTTGGTGGTTTCATGCTTGCTAGTGTGTTCTTGTGTCAGGTTAGCAGGGGCTAGACCGGAGGGGAGGCTTTTTGCGATCCTTTAAGTAAAGTCTGCTGGTGCGAGTCCTGTGGACCCGCACGACTTTACTAGGATACCCGTGGAAGTCTGGGGGCATTTTCTTGTCTGTGTCCCTGTGTGTCTAGTGTTGTGTTGTGTGAGGGCCCTTGCCTAGTCCACTCAGCACTGCGCTAGCACGTCTTGCTTTTGTTTTAGGGTCGCCAGGAGAGAGTCAGATACTTGCGATCTGAGTCTCTCAAGAGAGCACCCTTTCAATTAGAGTAATTTGGCGCACAGACTTGGGAACGTCCCTAGGCTAGAGCAGGTGGCTCAGCCCGGGTATCCGAAGCCTATATCCTTCCAGCTAGACCTCTGCCACCTGGCAGATTAACAGCTAGGGGTTTATTATTTCTGTATCCTTGTTATTGTGCCACAGTTTACCGTTTTTGTGAGCAATGTGATTCAGGGTGGGGCTTAGAGACTCTGTCCGAGCAGACTTGCCTGACTAAGAGTGAGAAGCACACCTGTATGTGGTTATGTTGCGAGTTGCTGCCTTTATTTAATTATACCTATGCCATTATACACTGTATGGCCTATCACTAGTATTTATTCCTGCTTATGAGTTAAGAGTTCTCTAAATCCATAACATACTTTCTTTGCTAAGCATCAGATCCTACAGTAGCCACATGCAGTTTAGAAACCCGCATCTTGTCTACCTGTACGATGTTTTGAGGACTGTTTGCTTTCACCTTCTTTCACGCAGGGGTGATTAGTTGTATTAATTTACGTAACGTTAAATGTACTTTCTTCTAGTTTGTTATTAAATTGTTTCTGCAATTTAATTCCGTTATCTATCTCTTCCTTGAAGCTTTAAGTCAACTTAATTGTGTGATCTTTTATATAGCCTGCTTGACTATCAGCAGTCTATAGTGCGTGCACCCTGTAACCGAGTCATAGGATACCTCGTTGTCCAGGCAGGACTCTTGACGGTTTAGGGTGGTTTGTTGCCTGGGTTTATAGATAAGGGTTGGATCTAGCGTTTTCCGTTGTTGCTTGTTGCCGCATACCTAGTCCAATAGAAAGAGCCCAGTGTTTATATATCCCAGGACGTAACAAGGTCTTACAGGAATAATGGTTATATATACACTGGTGTACCCGTGGGTATCATAGTTTCTTATCAATTATGACATGGGGTTTTAACAGATTACTTCTCGGATGGAAGAACATACATAGATTTATGGGGGCGGTTGGTCTTCAGAAACTTAGTCTGGCAAGACAAGGCATTTTAGGGGGTTAACATATTACTTCTCGGATGGAAGAACATATATAGATTTATGGGGGCGGTTGGTCTTCAGAAACTTAGTCTGGCAAGACAGGGGGTTAACATTTATTACTTCTTGGATGGAAAAACATACATAGATTTAGGCCTGTCTGAACTGGTTGGCATTGGCTCAACCTAGGGACAGGGCATGGGTGTATTACATTAAGGTGTATTCATGTTCATCATCATGTAGGTAGAGGTGTAGGACACGAGGGGTAGTGTATACGCGAGGTGGGGGAAGGGTCAGTGGTTAGAAGTGATAGGCAGGTGTGGTTTGGAGCTGCTTAGCCCTGCGGGCTTCGGCCTGTCTTAACTGGTTGGCTTGGTCACCTGGTCCTTTCGTTCTGTGGGCCTTTCCTTCGGGTGTTTCTGTTCCCGTTTCCTGGTGGTGCTCGCTCGTGGCTTCCGTGGTGGGCTTCTCGTTCTGGGGCATTTTATCAACATTTCAAATATTTATGTCATCTAAATTCATCTATCACCAGTCTAGTTTCCGATACCAGTGTAAAGTATGCCAGAAATGTTGCCAGAAAAATGTTGATTATTGAATGTTGAGTATAAAAGCTCTCGTGTGATACCGGCTTAAAGCCGGTATCACACGAGAGCTTTTATACTCAACAATCCATGGTCAACATTTTTCTGGCAACATTTCTGGAGTATTTTGCACTGGTAACAAAAACTAGACTGACGATAGGATGATTTAGGTGACACAATTATATAAAAAGTTTAATACAAAAGCTGCCAGACCAGTGTTGAGGATAAATGTTGAGGGAAAAAGCGCTCGTGTGATACCGTCTTAAGTATTAAATTGTCATTCACTTGATATGGAAAACTGTTTTAACAAATTTATTAACATCCAAGACCATGTTTTGTTTTTTATTATAGTACAGTACAGCTGATAAACGACAGAAATTGTAGAAATTGTGCACTTCTTGATAAATGCATCAAATTCACCAGGGAAAAAATCGTCACCTAAATAGCACGAAAGCTCTAAATATTGCCAAAGAAATGGGGCGAAAGGTCTTAAAATTGACTAACTAAGGGGCCAAACATCTTAACATCTGAAAACTAATGGGGCTAAACATGAGGGAGAAGTGGTCCAGAAAACCGGCTCATCTCCCCTTAAGCGAAGTAAAATTGTGTGGCTTTAGCTTGAATAAAACAATAAAGTGGTCATCTGATAGACCCGTTGTTGTTGTTTTAGTTTCCTAAGCTGCCTGGCCGAACAGCTCCGAGTCCCTAAGGAAAAGGCCATGTGCTGAATTTTGGTGTGAGTATCCTAGGTTTGAGTCCTTTGAATGCCACATGTATTTGTTGATTTCATTAAAAAAGACAAAAAAAAAATGGGAATTGGGCCAGAGTAAATAGATAGATAGATTAATTGAGTTTAGAAGTAAAGTTGGTTGGTGAAAAAATATGAATCACCAGGTGCTGTTATCATCTACATATATTAACTTTGAGAATTCTTTGGCTGCCTCTGCTATGTCTGGGTACTTAAAAGAATAGCCAGTTTGTAAAGCTTTTCTTGGCTCCACCTTCTGTCCCTCTGTCATGATCTTGGCTCTCTCCTTGCTGAACAGCACATTCAACACAAACGTCGGCAGCGGCAAAAACGACGGCCTCCATAGCGCCTGACCGAACGTTTTGGCAAAATCCTTGTTGGTTATTATCTGCGGGGCGACTCCATTGATTACTCCCGTCACATTATCCGCTTCTATGGCGTGTATGAAGATGCCAACGATGTCTTTAATATGGATCCAGGGCATGGCTTGGTCTCCGCTGCCGACGGGGCCACCAACACCCATGAAGAAAGGTATAAACAGTTGCTGGATCATCCCACCTTGTCGACCCAACACCACACCTGAGAGGGAGGTAAGCTATTAATATTAAGGGGGGTATTATGTTCTATTTATTTATCTATCTATCTATCTATATACTCAGGCCCACTCCCCACTTTTCATATTGTTTTTAGAGAGGGGGAGTGACTCAAGACAGAACCAGACAGAGCCAGAATAGGGACAACACAACAGAAAACAATGAACACACAAAAACAAAATACAAATAACTGACTGATCAAAAAGTACAATTTCAGTCTACAAGGATATACAGTATGTCTTTACTGTTGCCCCTGGATTATAGGGATACAATGCTATAAAGTGTGACTGGTTTACTGACCGGCAAAGATGCATTCTTAGACCAAAACATTATGGATAATGAGTGTCCCCAACTACCAATGCAGTTTATAACGCTATGCACTTCCTTGTTTAACAGGGCTAGGACGTGCCCTTGTTACAGGGACTTGTATGTATATATGAACTAACCTTGACCTGTTTTATCTTGAGTTTTTCTTTCAAACTATTTTCTATCCCAGGCAATAATAGGACAATTATTAGTACTTTAATTATAAACTTGTATGTTGAACTTTAGAATAGGTTTAGACTAGCTAGGACGGGCACCCACATTGACACATCCACAGGAGTGTTTTAAAATAGGGTACCAGTGTTAGGCGACCATGCGGCCTCTTTGGGCTCGCGCGCCTTTGTGTTTGGTTTTGTTTTCAGCGGTCAGCTTTGCCTTTTAGTTATTTAGGAGGCTGTGTGTAGCCTACTGCGGGGATAGGTTACTTTGTACAATCCTTATGATGGGGTAATCTGTGTTGTTATTGATGCAGAAGCTCTAGTCTAAGAGTTGTCCCACGTGGTGGGGAACTTTCTAGAGTACGATTCTGCCTCTTTCCCCTCTGGCCTGGGGCGACGGTGGCTGGTTGGTTGCTGTTCATCGCTGGAGGTAAGGGTTACGTGTGGTGTCGTACTACTTGCCCTAAGCCTCGTGGCTAGCCTCATAGTAGGGGTATGTGTCTATTTGTACATTTTTCGATAGAAAAATGTGTCCGGCGAAGCCAGATTTCTCCATACAAGGCTGGCTTGCTCTCGCTCACCAGGAATAAATCTACAACTGGATGGGGATAAACGTTTTAAAACAGTTGGCTGAATGGGGCCGAATGGATACAAGCCAGAGAAAGAGAGAAAAGGAGAGAAAGAAACAAAAAGCAGGTGACCCCCCTTAACCCCTTCTCTACCGCGATGTTTTTTTTTTTTAGCTATATTTAGAGGACATTGGTGGAGACTCAGACCAAGGGTGAGAGGGGTGGAACTGAGTTACTTGAGAAGTGCGTGCGGAGTTACATGGAAGGATAGACAGACGAATAAGGAAGTAAGAGGGAGGTGTGGTGTAGAGGTAGATGTGTTGGAAAGTGTGAAAAGGAATACCTTGAGATGGTTCGGCCATATGGAACATATGGGAAGCGAGAGAATGACTAATTTTTTAAGAGGGTGTACGAGAGCGAGGTGGAAGGACAGAGAGGGAGATGTAAACCGAAAGAGAGGTGGAAGGATGGAGTGAAGAAGTATATATATGGATGAAGGCGGTGCTGGTTGGGAGGAGGGGCGTCGACTGACTGGGGACAGAGGTACATGGAGGCGTTTCGTTCGTGGTCACCCCTTCAGAGATCACGGCGTCAGGCAATAGATAGATAGATAGACATACAGAATCGTTAAATGACCACTGGCGAGTTTTAGGCTATGTGAAAGGAGAAGTCTTTTTCCTCGGCGTTTAGCAGAATTAGAAGCGAAAGTACGGTTGTAGCAATCCTATCAATCAAAAACTCGTATAGCGCTAGTAATTCTGCTAAATATTTATGTTTGAAGCTCCAACTTCCTTATAGACTGAAATTCGCAAGTGGTCATTTTATGGGAATCTTTATTAAAACTCAAGGAATTCCTATTACTCTGACCGGGTATAGGCTATCCTAGTGTTTACTATACCCTTTGTAAAGGACATTAGCCTAACCTAACAACCTTACCTAACCTATCCTATTATTATGGGTGGGGGCTGCCGCCCCCACACCCCCACTGTTTGAAAGTTTTTACTTAGATTTTTGGTGTATTTTTTTTTTTTTTTTTTTTTTCTATGTGATTGAGGGAGGCAAAAGGCATAACTGCCTATAGCGAGTGCCTCCCCCATAGTTGAAAGAGTGACACGGCCAAAATCAAGGGACGTTCGAGCCAAAATGCCTGGACACACGGAGTTTGAAGCAATTTAAGTCATAGGAAGAGGGAAAGACTGATTCTGGGAGAGAGTTCCAGAGCTCAGATGTTGAGTAGAAGAAAGTTTGAGAGTAACGTTTCACTCTTGGGTTGGAGAGTTGCACAGATTAGGGGTGGGATTGAGTTGCAAGACGGGTACCACGTGCCCTACGTAAAGGAGGTGGTATGCACTGGGATAGCTCTGAGGAACACTGATTATTATAGTAGCGATAGAATAGCGAGAGAGATGCAACATTGCGGCGGAGACAGAGAGATTGCAGAGAGTTGGTGAGTGGACGGGAGTTAATGATACGAAAGGCCTTCCTTTCAACTTTGTCTAGGAGAGCGGTGTGAGAGGAACCTCCCCACACATGTGAACAATACTCAATACAAGGGCGCACTATGCCCCTGTACAGAGCAAGAAGCTGTGCAGGGGAAAAGAACCCCCTAAGGCGGTTGAGCACACCCAGCTTCTGGGAGGCTGCCTTAGCAAGACTGGTAATATGGTCCTTCCAAATGAGAGCAGAAGAAAAAGAGACACCAAGAATATTGAGAGAAGATGAAGGGTTGATTTTTGTATTGTTGAAGAATAAGGGATAGTCCGCTGGGAGATCCTGACGGGTAGATAGATGGAGAAATTGGGTTTTGGAAGCATTAAAGTTAACAAGGTTTTCTCTGCCCCAATTGGAAATAGTATTTAGATCAGAATTTAAGAGTTCTATGGCTTCATTACGTTTGTCGTTGAGGGATTGCTGGCTGGGGCGTTCTGAAAAACTAATGGAGTAGTGTAAGGTTGAGTCGTCTGCGTATGAATGGATGGGAATTAAGGTACAGTTAAGGAGATCATTTATAAAAATTAGAAAGAGAATAGGAGATAGGACAGAGCCCTGAGGAACACCGGAGTTTATAGGGTGAGGAAGTGAACAATGGCCATCCACAACCGCAGCTATGGAACGGCCGGAAAGGAAATTAGAGACAAAGGCACAGATGGAGGGATAGAAACCGAAGGAGGGTAGTTTAGAAATTAAAGATTTATGCCAGACTCTATCGAAGTCTTTCGATATGTCTAGTGCAATAGAAAAAGTCTCACCGAAGTCCCGAAAGGAGGATGACCAAGAGTTAATAAGATATGAAAGAAGATCACCAGTAGAGCGACCCTTAACCCGGGAGCTGCGGGAAGACTCTTAAGAGTTCCCCCGGCGGACTGCGGGAAGACTCTCCTGAGTAAGTAAAATTAAAAATCAACTTTTGACATCGAAAAAAAAAATTTTTTTTTATTTTTATTTTTTTATTTTTTTATTTTTTTTTGGCCCCTGGGCCATGCAAAATCTCAGTCCTCTACCTCCCCTCCTTCCCCACTTTCCTCCTATCCCTCAGTTATCACCTATTTTCCCTATTATTCCCTTATTCTGAGGTATATTTTCGTGCTAACATTAGCGAGTTGCAAGCAGGGTGTTGTCATCACTGATGGCCATCGAGTGCAAGAGAGAGAGAGAGAGTATCGATCGACTGTGTCGCAGTGGCCTTGGGGAAAATTGGCGGGAAGGTAGCTTGCCTCACCCATACATTATACAACTCGCGGGCTATATCTCCGATTTTGACCATCCAAACGCTGTTTTCACTCGTTTTATTGTTGTTTCAGGTTAATACCTTTATAATCAACCCATAATAGGCACATATTTTTTTTTTTTTTTTTTTTTTTTTTTTTTTTCTATATTCCAACTTACTTCCTCTCGGGCATCGGCTGAGAGCCTTAACATTCACCGCTTTACAATGAACAGTGAAGCCTGTGAGGTCTTGTTCCAGTCTAGGGAGTGAGACATGTGAAGCACGTAGAGTACAACGAGCACCTGCCATCTTGCCTTCACATGAGGCACGGTGCTCACTCATGGCCCGAAACGACCCCATCTCTGAAGCCACCTCGTTCCCGTGCTTCACTGTCTCACCCCATACACTCGGACTCTCACACTTACACACACACAACGCCACCTGTTGAGCAGATAACTCACCAGGCATTGCACCCCTATAGCATATTTTGAATATGGGAATATTCATACAGTGCTATTTAATCAGGGAACAATGAGGGTATTTTATTGACGTTTCGGTGGGCTTTGTGGTAATGCACTGATACACTGGTAATGCATATGGATAAGTATTAATGCTATTAATGGTACAATGAATATTTTAGTGACGGAAACACCTCAAATACGTCAGCACAGGGGGACGTTTTCAATTACCCCCGTGCGCACTTGTTAGGTTAAGGAAGCCATACTGGCGATCTGAGAGCAGATTATGAGAAGAGAAATGCTTAAGAAATTTGGAAGCAAGAATAGTTTCAAAAACTTTAGAAAGACAAGAGATAAGAGCAATTGGACGATAGTTGGAGGGTTGAGAGCGGTCACCCTTCTTTGGGACAGGTTGAATGTGAGCAAACTTCCAGCATGAAGGGAAGACGTTAGAGGATAGACAGAGACGAAAGAGTTTGCCTAGGCAGGGAGTCAGCACGGAAGCACAGTTTTTGAGAACAACAGGAGGAACACCGTCCGGACCGTACGCCTTATTAGTGTTAAGCCCAGAGAGGGTAGAAAGTACATCTTTAGAAGAGATTAGGATATTAGGCATAAGTAAGAGAGAGGAGGGCGGAGAGGGAGGAATAGCACCGGAATCATCCAAGGTGGAGTTTCTAGCAAAAGTTTGAGCGAAGAGTTTAGCTTTGTCAGAGGAAGAAGTGATGGTTGTGCCATCAGAGTGGGAAAGGGGAGGGAAAGACAAGGAAGAGAAATTGTTGGAGAGGTTTTTGGCTAGATGCCAGAAAGCTTGGGAAGAGCTAGAGTTGGATAGTTCAGTGCATTTATTATTGATGAAAGAGTGTTTGGCAAGTCGAAGAACAGATTTGGCTTGATTCCGGGCAGAAACATATGAAGAATGAGAGTCTTGAGTTTTAAGGCGTCGGTACCGTTTGAATGCTTCCTCCTTATTGCGGACAGCAGTAGAACAGGCGTGAGTAAACCAAGATTTTTTAGCATTAGTCTGAGAGAAAGAGAATGGAATGTATGCTTCCATGCCCGATAGGATTACCTCGGTAATGCGTTCAGCACTCTCCGAGGATCCTCGGCCATGGAAGCAGAAATAATTCCATGGGAAATCAAAGAAGTACTGCCGAAGAGCCTCCCAGTCGGCAGCGCCAAAGTGCCACAAGCGCCGCCGGCTAGGAGGATCGGGTGGCTGTACTGGAGAGATAGGACAGGTGACAGAGATAAGTTTATGGTCGGAGGAGCCCAAAGGAGAGAAAAGATCGACAGTATAAGAAGAAGGGTTAGAAGTTAGAAACAGGTCAAGAATGTTGGGCCGATCTCCGATGCGATCCGGGATACGGGTGGGTTGCTGAACTAACTGCTCTAGGTCATTTAGGATAGAAAAGACGTAGGCTTGTTCACCAGGTGGATCAGTAGTGTGAGAGGAGAGCCATTGGCGGTGGTGAACGTTGAAATCTCCTAAGATGGAGATTTCTGAGAAAGAAGAAATGGATAGAATGTGTTCCACTGTAGAGTTTAGATAGTCAAAGAATTTAGGAAAGTTGGTAGAGTTAGGGGAAAGATAGACAGCACAGAAATATTTAGTAAGAGAATGACAGGAAAGTTTGAGCCATAAAGTTGAGAATTCAGAGGAGTCGAAATCGGGAACACGAGAGCAAGTGAGTTTGTTGTGCACATATGCACAACATCCGCCATTGGCTTTGAAACTAGGATAGAGAAAGTAGGAGGATACAGAAAAGGGGTTGCTGGATGTTGCTACAGACACCTGGGTTTCGGTGAGGAAGAGGTTTGTAGGAGGAGAGATGGTGCTCAACAGAGTGAAAGTTAGAGGAAAGTCCGCAAATGTTGCAGAAATTAATAGAAAGAGTAACAGGCCGAGGTCCAGGTAATTGTGTGGGGTCGTCAGGGGATGGTCGGTCGGGTGAGGGGGCATTTATGGTCCCCCCCCCCCTGGGGACTCCGAGGCTGGGCTAAAATTCATCATTGTGTTTTTTTAATTTTGGTGTGGAGGAATGAAGTGTGGTGTGCATGTTTAGTGTAGTGAAGTGGATAGGAGGAGGAGGTGTTTGTGAGAGCTAGCTGGATTGCTCTCAGTGTAAATGAGGCACAAAGAAAATCAGTAAGAGAGGCCAAGCAAATGAAACAGGAGTTCCAGCGACTCTTTATCACATGCCTATAACCTCACCTGGGTCTAGCCCTGATCGATTGGTGCCTACAATCTCCCCACCATTTGTCTGTGAAATGGGTTTTTTTTCAATTTGTCGATAACAAAAATTCTCCATGCGGACTATATGGAGAAAAATATGGCGAATCTATTGGTGCCTATTTTCCCTAATAAATTGTTTCTCATAACGCTGCAGTAGTGTCGTTTAAAATAACATAAGATAATAACAGATTACTGACAAATAAAATATATAAAACATAATAAATAGAAATATATTGATCAATTATGAGCTGGTTAGGTTTAATATACGAGTTACCCATATAAATAACATTTTCTTAAAGAACGTGTTCATAGAAAGTGAAATTTATATGGGTAACTCAAGAATATCACATATATATGTTTTCAATAATTTTGCTCGTATCATTTATTTGAAACCGTTACAATATTTAAGTCTATTTTTTCACTGACACAAAATTTATAATGTGAAATAAAGAGCAAAAGTTAATTGATATGAAGCAATATAATAACATAATTATATGTGGACATTTTAGTAGGCTATAACTGGAGCGCTCAAGGAAGGGGGTGTATTAGTATTGTTCTGCGAGGTCGTTGATCAACGTGTTTTGTTTTTTCGTCTGTGATTTGTTAGACGTGTGCGATAAATTTGTTTACAAATTATCATAAGTATAATTATTTAATCGTAATTGTGTACTATTGACAAGTTCTGTTCATTAATTATCCATAAACGTACTTGTAAATAATTTAAATATGATCTCGAATGACCAAAAACCACATTTGTCTGAGGGTATGAAAAGTATAATAATTAATGCCATTGAGTATTACCCCCCGTCATCAGCAAAGTTGGTAAAATTACCTGAATCACTCAAAATTAAACTTGAAAATAAATGTAAAAAGTGGTATAGTCGAAAAGCCTTCAAAACACAAAGCAGAATTGTACTTAACAGCTGCAATTGGCAGCTTCTGCCTAGGCTGGGGGCTAGTTATAAATTTGATTCAGGGATAATAGTGAAATTTGAAAATGGTTTTGAAAAAATACAATTGAAGTGGAAATTGGGGCGGAAAACTCTCCAAAAACATACGGTAGATATAAAACAAAACATCGTGGATCCTGTTGATCGTTTTTTCATTAAATATTATACCGTCCATCACAATGATTTATCGGAGCCTGTCACGCTGAGTGATGAACAGGTGGAGCAGCTCGCCCCACTGTATGATGAACCAGTGGAGGAACCCACCCCACTTTGCAATGAACCGGTGGAGCAGCCCTCCCCACTGTGTGATGAACCAGTGGAGGAGCCCATCCCACTTTGCAATGAACCGGTGGAGCAGCCCGCCCCACTGTGTGATGAACCAGTGGAGGAACCCATCCCACTTTGCAATGAACCGGTGGAGCAGCCCGCCCCACTGTGTGATGAACCAGTGGAGGAGCCCATCCCACTTTGCAATGAACCGGTGGAGCAGCCCGCCCCACTGTGTGATGAACCAGTGGAGGAACCCATCCCACTTTGCAATGAACCGGTGGAGCAGCTCGCTCCACTGTGTGATGAACCAGTGGAGGAACCCACCCCACTTTGCAATGAACCGGTGGAGCAGCCCGCCCCACTGTGTGATGAACCAGTGGAGGAGCCCACCCCACTTTGCAATGAACCGGTGGAGCAGCCTGCCCCACTGTGTGATGAACCAGTGGAGGAACCCACCCCACTTTGCAATGAACCGGTGGAGCAGCCCACCCCACTGTGTGATGAACCAGTGGAGGAACTCACCCCACTTTGCAATGAACTGGTGGAGCAGCCCTCCCCACTGTGTGATGAACCAGTGGAGGAGCCCACCCCACTTTGCAATGAACCGGTGGAGCAGCCCGCCCCACTGTGTGATGAACCAGTGGAGGAACCCACCCCACTTTGCAATGAACCGGTGGAGCAGCTCGCCCCACTGTGTGATGAACCAGTGGAGGAACCCACCCCACTTTGCAATGAACCGGTGGAGCAGCCCTCCCCACTGTGTGATGAACCAGTGGAGGAGCCCACCCCACTTTGCAATGAACCGGTGGAGCAGCCCACCCCACTGTGTGATGAACCAGTGGAGGAACCCACCCCACTTTGCAATGAACCGGTGGAGCAGCTCGCCCCACTGTGTGATGAACCAGTGGAGGAACCCACCCCACTTTGCAATGAACCGGTGGAGCAGCCCGCCCCACTGTGTGATGAACCAGTGGAGGAGCCCACCCCACTTTGCAATGAACCGGTGGAGCAGCCCGCCCCACTGTGTGATGAACCATTGGAGGAACCCACCCCACTTTGCAATGAACTGGTGGAGCAGCTCGCCCCACTGTGTGATGAACCAGTGGAGGAACCCACCCCACTTTGCAATGAACCAGTGGTGGAGCCCACCCTATTTTCGCGTAACCAAAGGAAACGGAACACGAGGACAGCAAAAAATCAAGTTGCGAGCGAAAAGATTAGTCAAGATATAGTAAACCAGTATTTAAGTTTGCATCCAGATGCTACGCCCTATCCAAGTAATATGACAGCGACTCAAAGGACCCGGTTTAATAGGAAAAGACGGGATAGAATTCTTGCAAATGCCGCAGCTTGGTGGAGCGAGAATCAAGAGGTTTTGCAATAGGGTCTGTGCCATGCTTAGATGTTATTTGCTTGAATGTATTTGGCTTAATAGAGAAAATATGCGAAAATCATGTCTGGGAAAAAAAGTTTGTAGGAGTGATATACTGAACAGTTTCACTTTTTCAAACATTTTTCGAAAGATTGAGTAATGTTCAAACTGGATGCATTATATTCACACATTTTCTCTTTTGCTGTATGGTCTTGCCCTCTTTGTCTTTGTCTTTCTGTAGAGATTGTACCATATTATTCTAGTGATTTGATCCATGTTAGAGCGATACTGTAGAGATTGTACCATATTATTCTAGTTTTTTTATCCATGTTAGAGCGATACTGTAGAGATTGTACCATATTATTCTAGTGATTTGATCCATGTTAGAGCGATACTGTAGAGATTGTACCATATTATTCTAGTGATTTGATCCATTTTAGAGCGATACTGTAGAGATTGTACCATATTATTCTAGTGATTTCATTCATTTTAGAGCGATACTGTAGAGATTGTACCATATTATTATAGTGATTTGATCCATTTTAGAGCGATACTGTAGAGATTGTACCATATTATTCTAGTGATTTGATTCATTTTAGAGCGATACTGTAGAGATTGTACCATATTATTCTAGTGATTTGATCCATTTTAGAGCGATACTGTAGAGATTGTACCATATTATTATAGTGATTTGATCCATTTTAGAGCGATACTGTAGAGATTGTACCATATTATTCTAGTGATTTCATTCATTTTAGAGCGATACTGTAGAGATTGTACCATATTATTCTAGTGATTTGATTCATTTTAGAGCGATACTGTAGAGATTGTACCATATTATTCTAGTGATTTGATCCATTTTAGAGCGATACTGTAGAGATTGTACCATATTATTCTAGTTATTTGATCCATGTTAGAGCGATACTGTAGAGATTGTACCATATTATTATAGTGATTTGAATTTGATCCATTTTAGAGCGATACTGTAGAGATTGTGGCATTCATTATTCTAGTGATTTTCGGCATTTATTTACTAGCTAGGGGACTCGATTTGGTAACCCGGCCTGTGAGCCTCGCTGAACAACAATGAGTAATGAAATGTAAACACTCTCTCTCTCTCTCTCTCTCTCTCTCTCACATTTTCTTATGCCATTCCTCTTAAGAAGGATCTGTGATAGTAAAAATGGTTGAGTGAGATAGTACGAAGCCTTTTAATAGCTGGAGACCCTTTTGAAACTGGATAAAATCGTCTAATATTAGCCAGAATAGAGTTAAAGGCAAGTCGCCGGTACAGAAGGGGTTAAACGATTTGATGGAAGCTTGGGAAGGGTATGTAGTAGCTAAAAGGATTAATTAACCCTTTGAAGCTCTGACGCATTTTAGCTGTTTATCTTGGCTATCATTAGACAATTTTATGCAGCTTAGGAAGTATATGTGGGTATTAAAAGGATAAATATTATCTCAATCAACCCTTTAACTTCCATATACCGTTACTAATCTGAATAAAATCGTCTAATAGTAGCCAGAAACAGAACAGAAACGCGTATTGGAGCTTGAAAGGGTTAAGATAGTCTGTAGCATTTTCATTGGTAGACGTCCTGCCTTCACACTATTAGGTGCAGGGCGGGCCAATTTGGAGCTGCCCTGATTTACTCCATTAGCTTGGATATTTTAAGACGTTTCACCTCATTAGTTTGGCGATTATATGATGCATCAACCCAATAAGGTGTTGATTTTTCCTGGGCGAGCAAAAGCGAGCCTGCAATTTGGGAGAAATCGGCCTTTGGCCGGGACATTTTTCTACCAAAAAATGTACTTATTTAGCTTGAAGGGGGTCTGGGGAACGTTTTTTAGTTTGAAGGGGGTCTGGAGAGGCGTTTTTCCAAGTCTAGGGGTTAACTAAATACACATTGTTCGAAAATGTCTAAAACAATTAAAACCCTCAATAATAATTAAACAAAATACCATAATAACCCCCGAGACGTTGCACCAGATAGGGTTAAGCTTCATAACATCGTCTAAATATATCTAAATAAAATGTAAAAAACTTCGCCGGTACAGAAGGGGTTAATTTCATGGAATAGAGGAACTTTTATCGTTTTTAGTGTTACTTCTGTCTATTTTTATTATTATTATTAATATTATCATTACTATTATTATTATTATTATTATTATTATTATTATTATTATTATTATTATTATTATTATTATTATTATTATTTTTATTATTATTATTATTGTTATTATTATTAATATTATCATTACTATTATTATTATTATTATTATTATCATTATTATTATCATTATTATTATTATCATTATTATTATTATTAGTTTTATTTTCTATTTTTCAAGACAGTCTCAAAGGATATTGATGACTAAAACTACATTTTTCGTAACAGTTCTGGGAGATCATTTGTGACGAGCATGGCATCGACCCCAACGGCCAGTACCAGCAAGTGACCCGCGACATTGAAGAACTACAGCTGGAGAGGATTAACATCTACTTCAACGAGGGATCCAGCTACCAACACTATGTCCCCCGCACTTACTACAGCTGGAGAGGATTAACATCTACTTCAACGAGGGATCCAGCTACCAACACTATGTCCCCCGCACTTACTACAGCTGGAGACGATTAACATCTACTTCAACGAGGGATCCAGCTACCAACACTATGTCCCCCGCACTTACTACAGCTGGAGAGGATTAACATCTACTTCAACGAGGGATCCAGCTACCAACACTATGTCCCCCGCACTTACTACAGCTGGAGACGATTAACATCTACTTTAACGAGGGATCCAGCTACCAATACTATGTCCCCCGCACTTACTACAGCTGGAGACGATTAACATCTACTTCAACGAGGGATCCAGCTACCAACACTATGTCCCCCGCACTTACTACAGCTGGAGACGATTAACATCTACTTCAACGAGGGATCCAGCTACCAACACTATGTCCCCCGCACTTACTACAGCTGGAGAGGATTAACGTCTACTTCAACGAGGGATCCAGCTACCAACACTATGTCCCCCGCACTTACTACAGCTGGAGAGGATTAATGTCTACTTCAACGAGGGATCCAGCTACTAACACTATGTCCCCCGCACTTACTACAGCTGGAGAGGATTAACGTCTACTTCAACAAGGGATCCAGCTACCAACACTATATCCACCGCACTTACTACAGCTGGAGAGGATTAACATCTACTTCAACGAGGGATCCAGCTACCAACACTATATCCCCCGCACTTACTACAGCTGGAGAGGATTAACGTCTACTTCAACGAGGGATCCAGCTACCAACACTATGTCCCCCGCACTTACTACAGCTGGAGAGGATTAACGTCTACTTCAACGAGGGATCCAGCTACCAACACTATATCCCCCACACTTACTACAGCTGGAGAGGATTAACGTCTACTTCAACGAGGGATCCAGCTACCAACACTATGTCCCCCGCACTTACTACAGCTGGAGAGGATTAACGTCTACTTCAACGAGGGATCCAGCTACCAACACTATATCTCCCGCACTTACTACAGCTGGAGAGGATTAACGTCTATTTCAACGAGGGATCCCGCTACCAACACTATGTCCCCCGCACTTACACCGGGAGAGGATTAACGTCTACTTTAACGAGGGATCCAGCTACCAACACTATGTCCCCCGCACTTACTACAGCTGGAGAGGATTAACGTCTACTTCAACGAGGGATCCAGCTACCAACACTATGTCCCCCGCACTTACTACAGCTGGAGAGGATTAACATCTACTTCAACGAGGGATCCAGCTACCAACACTATGTCCCCCGCACTTACTACAGCTGGAGAGGATTAACGTCTACTTCAACGAGGGATCCAGCTACCAACACTATATCCTCCGCACTTATTACAGCTGGAGAGGATTAACGTCTACTTCAACGAGGGATCCAGCTACCAACACTATATCCCCCGCACTTACTACAGCTGGAGAGGATTAACGTCTACTTCAACGAGGGATCCAGCTACCAACACTATGTCCCCCGCACTTACTACAGCTGGAGAGGATTAACGTCTATTTCAACGAGGGATCCCGTTACCAACACTATGTCCCCCGCACTTACACCAGGAGAGGATTAACGTCTACTTTAACGAGGGATCCAGCTACCAACACTATGTCCCCCGCACTTACTACAGCTGGAGAGGATTAACGTCTACTTCAACGAGGGATCCAGCTACCAACACTATGTCCCCCGCACTTACTACAGCTGGAGAGGATTAACGTCTACTTCAACGGGGGATCCAGCTACCAACACTATGTCCCCCGCACTTACACCTGGAGAGGATTAACGTCTACTTCAACGAGGGATCCAGCTACCAACACTATGTCCCCCGCACTTACTACAGCTGGAGAGGATTAACATCTACTTCAACGAGGGATCCAGCTACCAACACTATGTCCCCCGCACTTACTACAGCTGGAGAGGATTAACGTCTACTTCAACGAGGGATCCAGCTACCAACACTATATCCTCCGCACTTATTACAGCTGGAGAGGATTAACGTCTACTTCAACGAGGGATCCAGCTACCAACACTATATCCCCCGCACTTACTACAGCTGGAGAGGATTAACGTCTACTTCAACGAGGGATCCAGCTACCAACACTATGTCCCCCGCACTTACTACAGCTGGAGAGGATTAACGTCTATTTCAACGAGGGATCCCGTTACCAACACTATGTCCCCCGCACTTACACCGGGAGAGGATTAACGTCTACTTTAACGAGGGATCCAGCTACCAACACTATGTCCCCCGCACTTACTACAGCTGGAGAGGATTAACGTCTACTTCAACGAGGGATCCAGCTACCAACACTATGTCCCCCGCACTTACTACAGCTGGAGAGGATTAACGTCTACTTCAACGGGGGATCCAGCTACCAACACTATGTCCCCCGCACTTACACCTGGAGAGGATTAACGTCTACTTCAACGAGGGATCCAGCTACCAACACTATGTCCCCCGCACTTACTACAGCTGGAGAGGATTAACGTCTACTTCAACGAGGGATCCACTTACCAACACTATGTCCCCCGCACTTACACCTGGAGAGGATTAACGTCTACTTCAACAAGGGATCCAGCTACCAACACTATGTCCCCCGCACTTACACTGGAGAGGATTAACGTCTACTTCAACGAGGGATCCAGCTACCAACACTATGTCCCCCGCGATATCTTGGTCGACTTGGAACCCGGCACTATGGACTCTGTTAACCCCTTCTGTACCGGTGCCGTCTCTTTTATTTTATTGTAGCTATATATAGACGATTTGGTGCCATTTATGAAGGATCTGTGGTAGTCAAAGGGTTAAGCGAGATAGTTAGAAGCCTGTTAGCTGCTGGAGACCCTTTTTAAACTGCATAAAATCGTCTAATAGTAGCCAGGACAAATGATAAAAGACTTAGCCGGTAAAGAAGGGGTTAAGGCCGGCCCATATGGTCAACTCTCCAAGCCAGATAATTCCGTCTTCGGTAAGTACGATAAGATACTACTTTTGTACTTGAGGGAGTCCACCTCGCATTTTTTATTCTCTTTCTTTCCCTCTCTCTTTGGCTTGTATCCATTCGGCCCCATTCAGCCTACTGTTTTAAGACATTTACCCACATATATATCCAGGTGTCAATATTTTCCTGGCGAGCGGTAGCGAGCCATCATATATATATTTTTGTTTTGACAGCAAGCTAAATTTGTAAATTTTTCGATAGAAAAATTTCTCCGGCAAAGCAGGATTTCTCCATACAAAGAAATTGACACCTGGATGGGGATAAACGTCCTAAAACAGTTGGCTGAATGGGGCCGAATAGATACAAGCCAGAGATGCAACAGAACTAGCACTGAATATTATGCTATGTACAGATAGAGTGTACTGTTCTTAGGAGGAGATGCAACAGAACTAGCACTGAATATTATGCTATGTACAGATAGAGTGTACTGTTCTTAGGAGGAGATGCAACAGAACTAGCACTGAATATTATGCTATGTACAGATAGAGTGTACTGTTCTTAGGAGGAGATGCAACAGAACTAGCACTAAATATTATGCTATGTACAGATAGAGTGTACTGTTCTTAGGAGGAGATGCAACAGAACTAGCACTGAATATTATGCTATGTACAGATAGAGTGTACTGTTCTTAGGAGGAGATGCAACAGAACTAGCACTGAATATTATGCTATGTACAGATAGAGTGTACTGTTCTTAGGAGGAGATGCAACAGAACTAGCACTGAATATTATGCTATGTACAGATAGAGTGTACTGTTCTTAGGAGGAGATGCAACAGAACTAGCACTGAATATTATGCTATGTACAGATAGAGTGTACTGTTCTTAGGAGGAGATGCAACAGAACTAGCACTGAATATTATGCTATGTACAGATAGAGTGTACTGTTCTTAGGAGGAGATGCAACAGAACTAGCACTGAATATTATGCTATGTACAGATAGAGTGTACTGTTCTTAGGAGGAGATGCAACAGAACTAGCACTGAATATTATGCTATGTACAGATAGAGTGTACTGTTCTTAGGAGGAGATGCAACAGAACTAGCACTGAATATTATTTCCACATAGCGATTTTGATTAGTTCTTTTGCATTTATCTTGTATCGTCCCAGTGTTGGTTTGTTTATTTTGCAAGTTTTACATTTTATTTACATATGGTGGGTGTGTATAATTTCAAAGGCAAAGTATGCTAAAACATTCTATTTTGTCATAAACTTTATTATACAATATAATTACAATATTACCGGTAGCTGGAAAATAAGTAGGGAGAACATTTACAGTACAGTATACAATTAATATTTTGTTTGCTGTGTTCAGCATGCATTTCAGTTAAGGGGGCCCACCTCGCTTTTTTTCTCTCTCTCTCCCTCTCTCTTTGGCTTGTATCCATTCGGCCCCATTCAGCCTACTGTTTTAAGACATTTACCCACATCCAGGTGTCAATATTTTCCTGGCGAGCGGCAGTGAGCCAGCATATATATATATTTTTGTTTAGACAGCAAGCTAAATTTGTACATTTTTCGATAGAAAAATGTCTCCGGCGAAGCCGGATTTCTTCATACAATGCTGGCTCGCTATCCCTCGCCAGGAAGAAATCGACACCTGGATGGGGATAAACGTCTTAAAACAGTTGGCTGATTGGGGCCGAATGGATACAAGCCAGGGAAAGAGAGAAAAGGAGAGAAAGATAAAAGAAGCCTGTGACCCCCCTTAAGTTGTTGAGATTCATGTATATTCTGTATTGAAATGAAATATAGTAAGTTTTCACACAGCCTATTTGATAGTATAGCACTGTATGTATTTACAGTATAGCCGGTATCACACCAGCGCCTTTTCCCTCAACATTTATCCTCAACACTGGTCTGGCAGCTTATGAGGTCAACTGTTATGCCCTATTTTTCTACAGGATTAACTTGGGTAATGTGAGTTCTAACTGACTGGGTATAGAAGGCTGCATGCACAAAACAAGGTATGAGGAATAGAGAACACAAAATTAACACACGGTAACAAGACACACGATCACTTTTATTGATGAACACACTTCTATAGTTTCCTTGATGATGATTAATATGAAGCATAAGAAGGTATGAATACTCGTACAAGACAAATGATAGAATTGAACAACTAGCATTAAGTGGTTCTGGATGGAGCCTAGTCTCCCACTTCCAACGTTCAGGTATTAATCTTCTGATCACTGGCTTTATTCACAAGTTGATATACTGGAGACCATAAATGTTACTTATAGATTCATATTCACTATTAGATTTATCACTGGTAGCTCTGATGCACAAGTAGTAGTTCACAGACTAGATTAGACACGCATATTTTAGAGCACAGGAATTCTAGTAACCTCAGGGGGGTACTGATCTAAGTTTTATATTCTTGTATCAGAAATACATAGAACGCAAATCAGTGGGCGAACATTCAGATATCACTAGGGTTTCACTTCTATGTAATAATATCTGGATAGATGGGTAATTACGAGAGTTAATATCGCCTGTTAATTAATAAACACTGATACGCTTAGCACTTCCTAATGGAATGGTTATATGTGAATTATACTGGGGCAAAGATATAGCCACTTCATAGAAATATTAATAAGTGAGTCTCTAAATAGCACTGTAACACTGTAGTGCTGATAGAGTGAATCTTGGGTCGTATTTGATTGGTCTGGTCCTGGTTATCTTGCGTCCGTGAGGTTGGGGGCTAGCGACTGGTTCCGCGGCCGTCCAGATGGTCCATATGTAGAAGTTCTCAATACGGATCTCTTGGCGATCGTTGCTGGCTACACTCTTATATCCCCACTGGTTTATGTGAAGGTTATAAGGTGCACGTAGATTTCCTTTACGTGGACAGATTCTTCTATCTCAATCTGCCACGGAGTCTGCCGGCTCTGGAACTCAATTCTCAGGAACAAAACAAGGGCAGAGCTAGAGGTCAACTTAAGGGACCAGCCACTGGTTGGTGTCTATCTTTCAACTGATTTTACTGGGGGTTGGAGCTTGATTTATAGGTGTGGTTTTGGACCCTGTCGGCCATAGGGATCTCGAGTTTTGATGGACTTAATTGAGCTCTCAATTGATACGGGAACTAGGTCAGGGGGTGATTACTGTTGTGGAACAGGGCTGTATGGAGCCTTCATACTGTAATATAACTGAGCCTTAGTAAGAGGTACTATTTTGGCTATACTGGAAGTATTTAGGGGAGAAAGACCGGATCTACTTTGCGAGGAGGTTTGGGACAGCTGTGCTAGGAGTGTCTCTCTTAAATTGCTCAGTCTTCATTCTAGGGTATAGCTGAGGTGCTAATTTGGTTATCGGAGTATGCAAGGAAGGTTAATGGTTTATTGTGGGTTAATAGAGGTTAGTAAAGGTGTTAGTCATACATGGTTAGTTCATTGATAGGAAGAATTCCTGTGCTACCTGGCAATGACCTGGAAGTCAAAACAGGGGTCAGGTATACCTCCGCAGGGGTAGGGGTCTCCCTCCTCGGGTGGGTGAAAGGGGGAGGTGCGCGTCCCTTCTCTGTGATGGTCGTCGGGGCGGCTGTGGCTGGGGGCTTGCCATATCACAAGGGTTTGTAATAACCCTCTGTTTATGAGACAGATGTGGGTGTTCGTAATACCAAAACCGAAGGTGCCTTGATCAGCTGGTTTACTTGGTTAGGTTGTTAATTGCATGGGTGGTTGGATGTGGTGGAGACTGAGTTGCTAACTCTGCCACATTGATCTGGAAGTATGGCAATAGAAGTTAGTCACTGGCGAGGCGGCTAGCCTCGCACTGACGATCATTTGGTACAGGGTTGTGAATGGGTTGTAAGGGAATAGATGGCATGCAAAGGGTTAGTAAAGTTCTAATGGTGTTCCTTCCTACTGGGGGAAGGTAGGCTGGATAGGAGTATATATACAAAAGGTTTGAGAAGGTTAGTAACGGAAAAGTTAAGGATATTCAGGGGGTATGCTGGAGAGGCTAGGTCGGAAGGGAGTTGAGGAGCGTGGGGGGTTAACGAGAGGGAGAGGGTTAAGGGGGGTTACGTGGAAGTTTGACCCTAAGGTCTCTGGGCATAGGGGTGGCATTAGGCTACAGTTGGTATCGTAGCCTGGGGGTTAATGACAGGGAAGGTACGTTAGCCAAACGCTACCGGGGGATGAGCAATAAGTGGTGGTATATGAGTTTGGAAATGATAGAATCATGTGGACTGTGGGCTGTGGGGAAGAGGAGGTTAACTGTAGGTTTGTGCTTGACTGTGGATAAAAGTAGAGAAAAACATGGTGTATTATTACTCGTCAATACGATGGTTATGGACACTGTTACTCTGACACTATTTCTTGCTGATTCTAGTTGTTCCTGGGAACTGCGTTTTCTATGACATATATATCAAAGAAAGCGGCAGTTCGTAGGGGTAGCTTCGGTATTGTTTCGTGGTGGAAAGGCGTCGAGACAATGGTAAAAGAGGGTGGTGTATACAATCTCTGGTTGGGGTAAGAATTAGAGTTACTGCATGGTGGCTAACATCTGCAGTCATTTCTGTCTAGGTCTTACAGGAATAATGGTTATATATACACTGGTGTACCCGTGGGTATCATAGTTTCTTATCAATTATGACATGGGGTTTTAACAGATTACTTCTCGGATGGAAGAACATACATACATGTAGATTTATGGGGGCGGTTGGTCTTCAGAAACTTAGTCTGGCAAGACAAGGTATTTTAGGGGGTTAACATATTACTTCTCGGATGGAAGAACATACATAGATTTATGGGGGCGGTTGGTCTTCAGAAACTTAGTCTGGCAAGACAAGGTATTTTAGGGGGTTAACATATTACTTCTCGGATGGAAGAACATACATAGATTTATGGGGGCGGTTGGTCTTCAGAAACTTAGTCTGGCAAGACAGGGGGTTAACATTTATTACTTCTTGGATGGAAAAACATACATAGATTTAGGCCTGTCTGAACTGGTTGGCATTGGCTCAACCTAGGGACAGGGCATGGGTGTATTACATTAAGGTGTATTCATGTTCATCATCATGTAGGTAGAGGTGTAGGACACGAGGGGTAGTGTATACGCGAGGTGGGGAAGGGTCAGTGGTTAGAAGTGATAGGCAGGTGTGGTTTGGAGCTGCTTAGCCCTGCGGGCTTCGGCCTGTCTTAACTGGTTGGCTTGGTCACCTGGTCCTTTCGTTCTGTGGGCCTTTCCTTCGGGTGTTTCTGTTCCCGTTTCCTGGTGGTGCTCGCTCGTGGCTTCCGTGGTGGGCTTCTCGTTCTGGGGCATTTTACGATCCTATCTATGTATCTATCGCCTGACGCCGTGATCCCCAAAGGGGATCCTAAAGTCTTGATTATACCGAAGCTTGATTACATTAATTCGTTCTTGAACAACAGATTTGATTACTCTAGGAATTATTGATAGTTCAGAAACAAATTGGTCTATCAGTTGCATCGGCGAAAAACTATGAATACCCTAGCTTCACATTATGAGCGTGTCCATACTTAGTATACTCTATCTAGTATGAACAGTCTCGATGTTACGTAATCTGGGTTGATGTAGCGTTACGTATCTTTCCGTAGTCTAAAGTTGAACGCTTCTGTAACCTTGGTCGGACGTTCCATGATTGGGTAGAATATATTATTTTGTAGTTGAATATGGGAAAGTATTGTAGGATTATAATTTCCATATATATATATATATATATATATATATTGGTGTATTATTTAAGATTGTTCATAAGAATCTCATTGTAAAAAAGATGAGATACATTTTCCATATGTTATGCGCGTGCGCGGTAGGTCACGACAGAGACAAACGCAACGTGCTCGGCCTCACTCTCCAACCAACCTCCGTCCCAGCTGCACACGCTAAGCCTTCTTCATAGTTTCTTATATTAGGTGTCTTCGCTTCACCTTCATCTCTTATTCATATAGTCTCTACATAATCATCTTTGGTTAGTTATCATGAAATATAACTTAAATATCTAGCCTATTCTAGCCTCTTTCCATAGGCTTCTTTATCCTACTAACCACTTATAAGTCAACTAGCCTATTTTCCGCCATCCTTCAATCACCAGCCGAGTTCATCATAAAGGGTAATTATGCTATGTGTTAATGCTAATTCCAAATTAATTATATACGGTCTACTTTATCTAATTTAACCATAGAGCGAGCCTTTCTCACTGGCACAGTTTATTGTATTTATATATTTGTTTAGGCTATATCCTAGGCTAGGCCTATTTATTTAATGTATTTATTTATGATTCCCCCCCCCCCCCCCCCCCCCCCCGACTCTTGAAACTCGCAAGTGGTCAAATCCCATGGATATTGGGCGGATTCAATAATTTTGTATATGCACGACTGCCATGGTGTAGCCTACATGTATACATTTAATAACAAAATCTAGTAATCCATAAGTAGGCTATTATTAAATGCTATTTGACATTACTAAAGTAATATGGAGGACGGATCAAGAATGATTGCGCACGTCTAGTTTCATTTGTTTACCGAGTTGATGTCCGAAGCATGTTCCCTATAGAAGGCCTCCCTCTTTACCAACACAACACCAGCCGGCAACGCTAGTTGGCCATCTTCTTTTATCGGTCTACATCTTGACTATCCGAGCACCTATCATTCACCAACCTGCTCCAGTAGTCAGCTAAGTCTATAAATATTAAGTGGTGGCCATTAAAATATATGTAGGCCACGTGAAATAACATAAAAGGTGAGACGATACAATGCTTCCCCCTAGGCTAATTGCTTCGCTGCCATTAGGGTCTTTAAACAATGTATCCACTATACGATCCTAAGCCTCGACAGAAGTCTTTATTATACCTAAGCTGGATGACTGTAATTCGTTCATGAAAGGATTGAATTACTAGAGGGAATTATTGATATTGAAAAAGGGCTTATTCCGACAAAATTGGGCAAAAATTGAAGACTCCGGACAGCCTTTTTACTACTTAGCCTAATTCTAGTTTTGTTTATTTTTCTGATATAGGCTACAGTGTTGTTTAATACCGAGGACCGTGGCATTTTAGTATTTTCAACATTAGCCTAACCTAACCTAACTTAACTGAAAACTAAAGAGGGAACATGAGCTGGGTTTAGACAGTCGCGTACCCATGAACTGGGAACGTGAGCTGGGTTTAGACCATCGCGTACCCATGAACAGGGAACGTGAGCTGGGTTTAGACCGTCGTGTACCCATGAACAGGGAACGTGAGCTGGGTTTAGACCGTCTCATACCCATGAACAGGGAACGTGAGTTGGGTTTAGACCGTCGTGCACCCATAAACTGGGAACGTGAGCTGGGTTTAGACCGTTGTGCACCCATGAACAGGGAACGTGAGCTGGGTTTAGACAGTCGCGTACCCATGAACGGGGAACGGGAGCTGGGTTTAGACCGTCGTGCACCCATAAACTGGGAACGTGAGCTGGGTTTAGACCATCTGTTAGTTTTCGATTAGGTTAGGTTAAGTTAGGCTAATGTTGAAAATACTAAAATGCGACAGTCCTCGGTATTAAACAAACTAGAATTAAATAGTAAAAAGGCTTTCCGGGGTCTAAATTTTTACCCAAAATTGGTGTATCAGTTGCATCGGCGAAAAACTAGGAATAGGCCTATCCTAGCTTCACATTATGAGCGAGCCTTTCTCACTGCCACAGTTTATTGTATTTGTTTTTGTTTAGGCTAGGCTTTTTTCTTTTTTTCTTCTTTGGTCAATATTTAAGAGCCGCACCACAGCTGGGATCTCATTTCTAATGGTAGTTTTGGGTTCCTATCATTATATGCTTCATTGCCACATACTTTTTAAACACCGGAATGGATTATTTATTTATTTTTTTCAGACGCCCGAAACCCGAGGAGGTATGGCGAAGTTTCGCTAGATCAAGTTCCCCGGGCTTGAACTTCTAGCCTAATAACATTCTGACAGAGAGGGTTGGATCCGCCGACTCTTCCAAAATGAGAGGTAAGTAAACCGGATATAACTGGGTTATACTGATGTTTTGGACCGACAGTTAGCCCATCGATCTGTTTAGGCCTAATAGGTCCGGTAGAGCATATACATCATTGCTATATATGGCATTAAGAGCGGAAATGTATTAAAAGGGAGAAACAAAAAAACGCTAAAATACATGTATAGGCCTAGGCTACTGTAAAACAATAAGTTTTTCAGCCAGTACCCAACCAGCGGGGGTGTGGGGGCGGCAGCCCCCACCCATATACTAGGTTAGGTTAGGTTAAGTTAGGCTAATGGCAAAAAAAAAAAAAAAGTAACCCAACCCACCCATATACTAGGTTAGGTTAGGTAAGGTTGTTAGGTTAGGCTAATAGCCTAGAACATTAAAAAAAAACATAAAAATTAAAAAAAAACATAAAAATAGTCTAATAGGGGCGTGTATTTAGATTGTTGGATAATGGGTAAATACTCATTTCCGCTCCTCTTCAGTATAAATCAACACTATCTCTGAAGGAAAAAAATACAAAAAACAAAATAAAACTTACTGAAATCGCTGTCGGTCCAAAAAGTCAGGTTTACCTATAACTGTCTTCGTGGTGCAGTGCATAGTGTGTTGATTTTTGGTGTGAGCATCCTGGGTTCGAATCCCCGGACTGCCACATGTCTGTTAATTTCATTAATCTAATTTAGGAGTAGAGTTGGTGGAGAGAACATAATAATTTCATGAATGTATCTAGGCCTAGCGATAGGCTAATTTGCTAAACCAGAGTTACTTGACTCCTGAAAAATGGTGCCTTCTCAATTTCCACTCCAATAGTCTCTGGTATTTAAAGTTATCTTATTAGGACTGCCTTGCTATGGCTGCCCCTGGTTAGCATGATGTGTGGGGGTTCAGGGAGGCTAGCCTATAGCCTAGGCTAGGCTACGTATAAGATTTAACTTAAATTCTATTGCTTAATTTCTTATTCTGATTAGCCTACTTTTGCTTTGACTATTTGCCTCCAGCTGTTTAAACTGTGATTCGTATTCTGATAATTTTTGGTTGGAAGATTTGCCGGAAAAACTCCATTTATTGGTCACCAATTTTCCCATGGATTTTTTTATTTTTCCCTGTTAGTTTTCATCAATATATAGTGTTTAGAAATAATTAGACCCCTCGGCGAAACCGTTTTCCCCATTATACAACGATCTTAAGACACGCCGCCCGATAGTGGGGAGGGCTATGAAGTACAGGGAAAATGAGGGGTTAAATGCGTAAAACGGCGATACATACGTATTCAAGCAAAACTTGGCTCGGGTTTGAAGGTATTTCAAAGGCCTAAAACCCAATATTTCGAAAACCCGAGCCAAGTTTTGGCCAAAGCTGGCTCGGATTTTGCGAGTTTGTAAACAACAAAATGACAGTAACCTCATTTAGAAATTTGGCTCAGGTTTCCCAAAATTGCAAACCCATAAAACCCGAAATTTGGAAAACCCGAGCCAGCTTTTGGCCAAAGCTGGCTCGGATTTTGCGAGTTTGTAGACAAAGAAATGACAGTAACCTCATTTAGAAATTTGGCTCAGGTTTCCAGAAATTGCAAAGCCATAAAACCCGAATTTTGGAAAACCCGAGCCAAGTTTTGGGAAAAGTTGGCTCTGATTTTGCGAGTTTTAAGAGTAAACAAATTACACTAAACTAATTTCGATTTTTGGCTCATGTTAAGCTATCATAGTGTTTACAAGCCTATACCCCTTTGAAAGGACATTAGCCTAACCTAACAACCTTACCTAACCTATCCTAGTATTATGGGTGGGGGCTGCCGCCCCCACACCCCCGCTATTTGCATCTTTGACCGATTGTTTGTGTATTTGTCTGTGAAAAGGGGGTAATTGTTTAGTGTATGGCCTGCTAAAGAAAATGGATTTTTGAGCACAGACTAAACTAAATGTTCACTACTGTATTTACATAGCTGGTCATTAACCTAACCTAACCTAACCTAACCTAACCTAACCTAACCTAACCTGGGCATCTTGGGGGCTGCTGCCCCCAGACCCCCGCTGGTCTTGGGATGAAAAGTGATAAAAAACACATATCTCTTATCTCATTATTCAAAGTTTTGTATTTGGTTTAATATACACTTCCCAGGTCATTTGAACAGTTCTATTGCTTCTATATATCATATAATACACCATAGAATACGTTTTTAATAACTAGAAAAAAAAGAGGACTTCGATTAAACAATTACGGAAATACCTTAAAACACGAGCCAAGTTTTGCTTAAATAATTTAGTTTTCGCCGTTTTTAAACCCGCGAAAATATGAACGCGTAATTGCATACCTTATTGAGATGTGGAGGGAGTAGGTGGGGAAGAGATGCGTCCACGTTTTCGACGAGGAGTTACGACGAGTAGTGGTTTTATTTAAAAACCAATAATGACCGCATCGCCACTGGTCTGCCGGTTCATAATAGTAACATTCGTTTGAGCAGAGTTTGCAGGAAACAGAGGTAGGCAAACAACCATGGTCAGTAAAAACCTTAAGGGCTGCACTATTGTTCCTTGTAGTGTCAATAATCACTGAATGTGGGAGGGGTGAACAACCATTACAAGTGGCGTCCATGACTAAAGTGAGGAGAGACTTAACCCTTTCACGCACATATGACGCAGAGGTTGCTAGATTAGCAATGAGAAATAGAGTTCTCTCACTCTTATAATTACCTCTCCAAACTTAGTTTTCTGCCCACAGCTAACTCAAAGACAAATGCAGAGGTTGAAGTAACTAAACTAAAGGTTTCTAAATACCCCTAATGGTAACAAAGGCTTTAAAGTATCCCTAATAGTCTCAAAATCGCGTCATATGTCGGAGAGGGTTAAATGAAGGTGTGTATCTGTCATTGGTTCAGTGCAATGACGTAATCAAGGTCAATAAACTCACCTGATAGGTTGCTGGTTGTATGCGTGACGGAATCTATGAGTTTAATGACGTGTCAGAAAAACCCCCCAATAAGAATCCAGAAGTGTCTCGTGACGTATTGCCAAGGAGTTAGGAAATGAAACTCAGTATTTCCAATGAGGATTGGCAGATGGCGTGATAGTATTACAAAAGTTGAAGGATAGAGCTCTCCAGTTCACGAACAAATGGCGTCGCTGAAAGCCGCGCCGTCTATAAGAGAGTATTGACAACCGTTTTACGGTAGGTAGACATGTTGTTACCGGTTTTTTTAATAGGTTTTGCCGAGGGTTGAAACTAATTTTAATATGATACTTAGAGCATATAGATTCCATATCTGTCTTCAAATATGTCAAAATAATTGGTGACCAATAAATGGAGTTATACTGATTTGCCTCTTAACCTTTTAAACTGATTAGTTTTTAATGTTTTTCGGTAGCATTCAAGGAGACTACTGCAGGACTCTTCTTCTTACCCTCTGACCGGGTATAGGCTATCCTGGTGTTTACTACCCTATACCCCTTTGAAAGGACATTAGCCTAACCTAACAACCTTACCTAACTTAGTATTATAGGTGGGGGCTGTCGTCCCCACACCCCTGCTTTGACATAGATTTTTGGTGTATTTGTCTGTGAAGTGGGTATTTTTCAATTTGTTGATAACGAAAATCCTCCATGCGGACTATATGGAGAAAAATATGGCGAATCTATTGGTGCCTATTTTCCCTAATAAATTGTTTCTCATAACGTCGCACTTGTGTCCTTGAATATCATCTGTTTTTCTTATGACCTATTTGCTTTCCGTAATTATTTAAAAGTCCGGCTTGACATTGACTCCCTTAACCCTTCGTTCCCGGAAGGGCTCTTGAACGCCCATAAAAAGGGCATACCAGAGCTGCCCGGAAGGGCTCTTTAACGGCCAGTGGTTGAAAGCCTGTGAGCTTGGTGTGCGAGGCGTCGGTCCGACGCATGTAAACAACAGCCGGCTGGACCGACGCCCCGCATCTCCGGCCACAAGGAGAGCGTCGCTTGTTCATGTGTGCCTGTATGTTGTTAAGTATCGAAAAGTAGTGTAAAGTGGCTGTTTTTGCCATAAAGTTATCTCCAATGAAAGCATCATCACAACTGAACCAGTTGACTTAGAGAGCTCTACTTAACGCCATTCTACAGGTAAGAAACTCATCTACGCTTGGGGATGCGCGGGAATGCGGAAGCAGTCAGAATAACAAAGATACGGTAGCCTAGGCTAGACTTTTTTCGGCCAAAACCCCCGGTTTTCGGGGAATATATATATAATACATAGCCAGGGCTGGAGGGTTAAGGGGACCGACCGGTTAATTTAGGCTTAAAAAATCTAAATCCTGAAAAGGTACGATTTTAGTTACTGGACACCTATTTGACAGGTACCACTGAGGATTTAATACATATGTTTTCGGTTTCCACGCATCCAACACCAAGCTACACCTTTTTCTGGTCCGGTAATAGTATTGAAAAAGATATAGGCCTAGGCCTAATAACTTTTTAAATGTGGTTTTCGACGAGAATAAAACTGGGCGTTTATGCCGAAAATCGGCGGCGGGGGGAGTCGGTCGTCGCTTCGGATCGTCGCGGTTTGTTTATCCAGGACGCTCGAGGTTACTACGGCCAGCTGTTTTACTTGCCCCCTGCTGGCCACATAGATGACGATTATTATAATTCACGGGGGGGGGGGCAGGAGCAGGAGCAGGAGCAGGAGCAGAGCTCCCCTCAACCCTGTCCTGTATCCCACGGCCTATAACGCAAGTCTTTATCAAAAAATTGACCCAACAACTGGTTATAAGCTTAGCCATTTTAAGTCTACCGCCAAGGCGGGACCGGGAAGTCACTCCGAGCGTAAAGTAAACTAAGCGACGCTACTTCCACGAACGCAACTGAGTTGTCTTTATATTTCGTCTCGTATTATCATTATTAAAGTGTCCCCATTGCTTTTTTAGTGTTCCGTACACCAGAAAAGGGTGTAGCTTGGTGTTGGATGCGTGGAAACCGAAAAAAAAAAACATTATTAAATCGTTGGCGGTACCTGTCAAATAGGTGTCCAATAACTAAAATCGTACCCCTGAAAATACCAATAGGTGTTTACTCAACAAGTGAACATCCCTTCATAAGCCAGTGAAATGTTATTAGTGAAAACCCATTGGAAATAGTTTTTTTTGTTTTCCAAACTTTTCCTGTAATTCTAAAAAAGTTATATAGCGAACTTTGAAATTAACATGCTCAGTAACTATTGGTTACGGATCCTGAATTGAGTGGTCAATCCTGTAAGTCCTTCACTAAACTGGCTCGGGTTGTCCCTCTCACAGGGAATAGGTCCGCTTGGGGGCATTCTGTGTATGGCCACCCTCGTAAGGGGAGTAAGGCGTCTGGCAATAGATAGATAGATAGATAGTAACTATTGGTCGTACGAGGAGCATACCTATATAAATCGAAAGTGCGTAAGCTACTCTACAACCTCCCATACGCTTTATCTTCTACTTTGCCATGTTCCTGCGTAAAATATTGTAAATCTAAAAAAACAAAAGTAAAAATGTTCACCTAATTACCTTAGACTTTCACCTGTTTTGCTCAGAACCTATATTGTCGCACTTTCGGATGTTATTCTACAGTTATTATTGGACCTATAGGAATGGTGTATATACCATTGGAAAGGTAATTAAAAACCCTAATAGCTAATTTACTCTAGTAATGTAATTTATTTCACAATAAGTCGTCGAAGTTGTAATTTTCTATAAATATATTCGCCTGAATCCGTCTATCACCTAAATCGAACAAATACACAAAATATATAAAATATTTTTTATAGAAACTATAGATACACCTTTTGTGAGTTGTTTGATCACATAAAACATGTGCTATGGGGATTTCTGTAAGAGTTATCATATTCTGCAGTGCTATGGTTTTCAACATTTGTTTACCTAAATTGCAAGAAAAAAGCAAAAAACAAATATTTTTATCTAGTTTTATGGTCCTATACACCCGTGCCAAATTTCATTTAAATTGCAAGTAAGACCTGGAATTTTGTAATTAACCGGTCGGTACCCTTAACCCCTTCAGCTGGAGCATTATTACTTAAGCCCTATTGATCTGTGGACTGAAATCACTGAATTGGAATATTCCCGCCCATAAATCGTCCAGCCACGTTTAACATAATAATCTTATCGCTAGTTTTTCACCCACAAATCGCCCCAACTGCATCTAGAATGGTTATCGTAAATGGTGTAAATATTTCTGCTGAAAATTGTGATATTTTTCACTTAAAAATATTTCCAAAACTTACAAAATAACTGATTTTTTTGTCGTACTAAATCAGCTATTTTTTCCACTGAACATGGGGGTGTTTAGAATATTCTATGATCCATATTGGATTTTATAGAAATAAATTTGTTTTTTGCTCGCGTCGAAATCCTATCTATCTATCTATCTATATGCTCAGGCCCAATCCCCATTTTGGGGGTAGCCGACTCAAGACAGAGCAAGAACAGGGAAAACACAAAAACAACATAAAACAAAAAATAAACACAGATAAAAAACACAAACTCACACACATCCAAGTCACCCAGGAGAAGACCCAGAGACCAGGGTTACCAAGGTCGCTCCAGCACTCCCCCGGCCCCTGACCACCCGGAGAGGTTCCGATCTCGGCAGGCAGACATGCAGCGGAGCCAAAGCCACAAGCCCTCCCACCACACTTCCAGGCACACCCTTCATATTAATCGTCCCCCCGGGCCAGGTGCCTGATGGACTATTATCTAGTCTAACTTGCGCCCGACCTCTTACTCCAAATGACCACGTGTTCACTCAACTATTCACAAGCATTCTCCATTCACTCCTGTCCACCACCACTTCCCCTGCCTGATCTATAGTCATTCCTCTATCATCCAAAGCCTTTTTTACAGTCTCTCCATCTCAATGGGGGTCTTCCTGCCCTTCTATCTCCCCTTGTACCTGACTCACATATTCTCTTTGTAAGCCTTTCATCTCCCATTCGTTCAACATGACCATACCAGCTCAGCACCCTTATGTCCACTCTGGCTGACAAATGTTCCTGCTGCCCGACTCTCCTACGTATCTCTTCATTCCTCAATCTGTCTCTATGAGTAACTCCACACATACTCCTCAAGCAGCTCATCTCCATCACATCCAGTCCTCTTTTCTCCTTTTTCTTCAGAGCCCATGTCTCAGCCCCATACATCACTGTTGGCACAACAATTCCTTGATACAGTGCACTTTTTACTTTCACTCCGAGATTTCTCGTCTTCCACATACTTCCCATTGTTCCGAAAACCTTCCTTCCTTCACACACTCTCTGTTTTACCTCCACTTCCATACCTCCACTCCTGCTTATCGTTCCTCCTAGATATTTAAAACACTCTACTTGTTCCAATATTTCCCCATCCAACCTCGCATCTAGATTCACCCTATGCTCTCCCCTATTACACACCATTACTTTACTTTTATTGACGTTCACCTTCAGTTTCCTCCTTCCACAAACCACACCAAACTCTTTGACTACCCGCTGCAGTTTCTCATTAGAATCCGCCACCAATGCTGTGTCATCAGCGAACAGCAACTGATTCAACTCCCAATCTCTACCATTCTTTCCTACTAAACCCAATCCTCTTCCCATAGTTTTCCTGTTCACCTCGAAATCCATGCCGCACCGAAATATTCACTTGTCGGATTTCACCCATAATGCGTTTTTTGTTTTTTATCTTGTTATCGGCAAGAGTAAAGGGTATTATATAAGATTCTATAAAAAAAAAAAAATAATAATATAATACCGTAAATTGGGGTTAGTGGACCCTCGAAGGGGTAAGTGGGCCCAAATAATTCAATTTCTCCATTTTCCTATTATTTTCAGGTGTTTTTGTGAGTGTGGTAAGATGATAAGACACAGATGTAATTCAACGCAATTTGATGAGTCTGTTAATTTGGTGAGTGTTTTTCAGAAGTTATATGATTTTGAAAATTTAGGGTTTTTCCGATTACAGAAACTTAATTAATTGGTAAGGAAAGAAATATTAACTCAAATTGTCTGAAATTTTGGCTGTGAACTACATTTCTGACTAGGTAGATTGTGTCAAATAGTTATACTTCTAGAGTAAATAGGGAGGGCCACAGATCACCCGGGGCAAGTGGGCCCACACGTTTCGCTGATCTAAAGGCACCAGTCCGCTAGGCCATACAGTACGGTACCGGTACTAGTTTTGTTTCTAATGTACCGTACCGGTACCGATAATGTACAGTTCCCTTCAATATTCCCTAGACAACGTACAGAACATTCAACCCTCACTCTCAGATCAAAGTTGAAGGGGACTGTACTTTATTGGCATGTTTATCCTGACGGAGGACTCATGAGTTTGTCTGTTATGGCCCAATTGTCTTTTGAGTTTGTGTGAATTGGTCATGTGCATCTACATAATTTCATATGTGGTATCTCACTATTTTCTATCAAAGTTTTCATGTTTTTGCCCACTTGCCCCAAAGCATGGGGTAAGTGGGTCTCATGTTTGAATTCATGTGCCTTATTACTAAAGTCATTTACAACCTATATTACTACCATAAAGAGCCATAGTATAAGCTTATATGTGTAGGCAATAAAATTCCAATTTGTATTAAATTGCCTTGCACAATACCTAAAAACAGCGGGCCTACTTACCCCCATTGACGGTATATTATAAATATCATGTGGAATTTCACCATAGGTGAAAGCATATCTTCAGTCCGCCCGAATTTGCCTTCCCCATTATGACGGATACTTTTTTGGAAAATTAATATATAGTAAGCGAGGGCATTATAGGAATTTTCATTAGCTTTACAATGGTATCTATATCATCAATGTACGATCGAAACTTAATATTTTTCCCGAATATTTTAGTCAGTGTGGCGCGCAAGTTTTAGTCCGTTCCGTCCTCTCAGACTAGTCAAAATCTTTGCTTCACATAACGCTCTATTTAAATATAATTTAAGGATCGATACAGTTTTCAGAGATTTTAAATACGTATATCGGCAAATAATAGATTATAATTTTAAAAGAACCAGCTCTGTACTAAAAGAACTATTTTATATGAATATTTTCATATGAGCATCTTGCGTCGATCGAAAATTTCCGTCCGCCATGTTTTTCATGCCTCTTTACTCCCACCCATTTTCGCCGTGGTTTCCACATGGCGATTTTGAAAGTTCTTTTGTGTTTTTACAGTTTTTGTCAAAGTTTTTGTTTTTTTATTTTGCAAGTTTTACATAATCATTTTGAGTGTTTTAAGTGGTCCATGTTATCTACCATTAAAATGTAAAACTTGCAAACTAAACAAACCAAAATTGGGACAAGGACAATATAAAGTCAAATTAAATTATCAAAATCGCTATGTGGAAACAACGCTTACTAAAATTAAAATTATTAAATAAAAGAACACAATCCACCACATAGGGTGTACATTACTACATGAGCAAGTTAATCTGTTTCCCATGCAAACTAATCGCACATATAACAACGCACTATCGTCACGTTAAAGGAAGTAGTCAAGTTTGGGAAGTCCGGGACGTTCTGGCAAATTTTACTAAACTCTGCATGAATAAAGAAACTAAATGTTAAATGTCAAAATATTATTTAAAATCAAATTTGCAATATGACAAGACATTAACAATAGTACAAAATACAAATATTGATAAGATATCTATACTATTACAAAATAATATATAAAATACAGCACTCACTAACGATAGTACTATCGGGTAGGTACCTGTAAGCATAGCATGCCTCAAGTGACCCCTATCAATAACTACCCTACAAATAACCTACATTTATAGCACAAATAAACTAAGGAAATCGCAAAAGTAAGCAATTGATACTATCGACAATGAATACATATAATATAAAGACAAATAATTGCAAAATATGAAGTAACACAGATTTAAACAGTACTCTTTTAACAAGAACAATAAATTTAAAAAATCATCAATATTAATATTAATAATAGAAACAGAAAAAGATAAACAATAAATACAGACAAAAAGTAAGCAGAGGTTATACAAGAAACTTCAAGTTAAAAATGCTTGATTAAAATTATTTGTCAAATTAAGTCACAATAATTGACCCTAAAAAGATTAAATTTATGGAACAATTTACTTGTTCATAATAGATCAGGTGCTTTGTATATTACCAGTCCATATGCCATTCCTGCTGTAGATGCGTACAAAGATATATACAGTATAGAGAAAGCTGCTAACCTAACTTCACCTAACCTAACCACATTACTTAACCTAAACCTGTAGTTGAGTTCATTTCGGCTGACAGTAAATTTAATCCATTAACCCGTCCAGCACCAGCGACGCGTCTGTCGCGTCGGCGATGTATGTAACGCACAGCCCCAGCGATGCGTCTGAAGAGTCACCCTAATTGCTCCGACCGTAACCTCAGGTGTAGCCACTCGAGAGGGCTCAGATTTGTATGGGAACTGTGTACGTATCCCACGCAACCGTGCCGATGGTTGAAAACTCAAGTCCACGTGTGAGCGCGCAATAACCTGGTTTTTTGGGGTAATTGCCTTCAATTTTTTACTCTTCTAAAATACGTTTTCGGGGGCTCTGTAGGACCATTCTTTAAGCTTTTTGAGCGGTGTTTAGTGGTTTTTCCTTCATTCCTAACCCATTCGCTATTGTTTCTGGAATAAAACCATTTTTTGAAAACCGGCCGGGTTCTGGTGAACAAACATTACAAAACTAGCCGGGGCTCCACGGGTTAACAGATAAGTTTGTTATGATAGAAAAATAAAGTATAGTTTCTGTATGAAATTGTCAAGTTTTCATGTCTTTGTTGTAGCAAAGTAATTAAGATGGATATAGCAATTTACTGTGCTGGAAAAGTTTAATCTGTTGGGTAAAGACTAACACTTGCCTAACACTTAGTATGTTGGATAATACTAACACTTACCAGCTATACCCTGTTCCAAATAAGTTTGGTAAATCAATAACTTATAATTCACAAAAAAATAGAGTAATTGGGCTAATATATCTACCATTTGGGGAGGGTCAAAGGGAGGGATGTGTAGATAATTATTTACAGCCCATTTGCTTTTTTTTTTTTTTTTTTAGTTATGTATTTTTAATTTGTATTTATTTGTTTAACCTAGTGTCATTATCTCACCTACCTACTTAGAACATGGTATAGTAGACGGCATTAGTACGTAGAGGCGGCCTGAGTATTTTGGACAAGACTAACCTTAGCCTACCATGTAGTGTCTGTAGTATATGGGATCAAACACTAACTTTTTATATATCGCTGGTTACGCATCTCCCGCATCACAAGTTATTAGCAGGTAGTATACTATAATTATACTGCAGCTAATATATTCTGGTGGATAAAACTTTTACGTAAAAGATTATAGCCTATTCATTGGTTTAATTGGTTTTATAAATTTCGGTTTGAAAGTAGGTCTAACACTAAAGCTAAAAATCTGTTGACCAGGTACAGTATGTGAAAAACTGTACCAGATCAAATTGAAGAACCCTCTTGAATGCCTAGTTTCTCCCTTGCAAACTCCCGCCAAAGGATTGGCCATGATCGAAACTGCTAGAGGCTAATTTGTCAGTTGATTCCTTTGGCTGTGCTGTAAAGTCAGTGAAAGTAGGCTAGCCTAAACAGACCTCTGATGCGGAAATACCCTGAGCCGAACAGGCCAAGTGGGATATCTCTATTGGTCTAACTGGTAAGGTGTCTGCCTCACACCCAAGGGTCGAGAGTTCGTGCCCCCACCAGGGCATGATATTTTTGTGAGGCTATTTCCGCATTTAACGAAGTTTAGGTGTGTTGGTAAAATTGTTCAGATGGTTGAGAGTAAGATCGGAGCTCCATAAATCCTCTTTCGGGTATGGTGTAAAAACCGATCCCCACAGGACAAGGAAGAGGATAGGAGAGAGCAGGGAGTGTTGTGAGACTCGATTGGGTTGGGTTGTGGAGTTGCCAGCCGCCCAAGCGAGTTGCCAACTGGGCAGTTTGTAGGTGCGTGTAGCATCGCTTAGTGAAGTTGACTCACCATTCCCGTTCATCTCTGACGGACTCTCGGTCGATTCGGCTCAAGCTTGTTCCTCTCTGTTCGGAGCTTTCGCTTCCCGGAAGGTGAAGTAGTGTAAAGTCAGTGAAAGTGGCTAGCCTAAACAGACCTCGGATGCGGAAATACCCTGAGCCGAACAGGCCAAGTGGGATATCTCTATTGGTCTAACTGGTAAGGTGTCTGCCTCATACCCAAGGGTCGAGAGTTCGTGCCCCCACCAGGGCATGATATTTTCGTGAGGCTATTTCCGCATTTAACGAAGTTTAGGTGTGTTGGTAAAATTGTTCAGATGGTTGAGAGTAAGATCGGAGCTCCATAAATCCTCATTCGGGTATGGTGTAAAAACCGATCCCCACAGTGCCACAATATTTATCTACTTTTCCCATAACTAGCTGCTCCTCTCGCCAGACTCTCCCGTATCTTTCTTGGCATTCTGTCTTCATCTATTCTGTGAATTACCATACCACCTAAGTAGTTCTCTTTATCCACTCGACCACCCCACATTCAATGACCAAAGCTTCCTTTTTACCAATTACTAGGCTCTTCTAGCCTATTCACAGCGGCTACCATTCTGAAAAATCTAATCTCCACAGCTGTGTTTGGAGAAGACTTCCTGTAAATTTCTCGCTTCCATAAGTGTTAGGAGCAGCACAGTTTTTTGGTCACGTTTAATTAACTATTTTTGCTTTAAGAATAAATTGGTTCTCAAAATCAGTCTCCCTTACCTTTTTTTCTCTAGTTTACCATATTTGCCCAGTACTGTAAAACTGTTGCAATACTTAATATATCTGTTGTGTTCTGTTATTTATCTAGAATTTTCCTTAAAATTCTGTGTTCATGCATTCTTTAAGTAGATTCTCTCAAATTTCCCTACATTGACCTTTAGCTTCCTAATTTTGCATACCCTGTTCCGCCAACAGGACGGCATAGTCTGCATATAGGCATGTAAAAATATTCCACGGTTCACTGTTATTCCGGCGTAGCTCTTATACCCAATAAACCCCTCGGCACCAGGACTACATTTTACCTTTGATTCTTGCTAAAATTATATTTTATTCAGTTTAGGAGCATCCGTTACTAAGAGTTTATTGAGATTGTATTTACCCATTTGAGTCGTACAGGTAAAACTTGCAAAATAAACAAGACAATATAAAGGCCAAAGAACTAAACAAAATTGCTATGTGGAAAAAAAGGCTCTAGCAAAATAAAATTCTGAAATAAAGAAACTCTTGATTACATACTAAATAAGCGGGTGCCCAACCCCGAACGGGGTTGAAATAGGGGAGCTATCCCCCCGCCAAAGGTGGCTTTCTAGGGCCTTTCCTAGCTGATGCTGAGAGGATTGGGTTCTAGTCATGTGGTGATGGGCTGGTCTATCAGAGTGAGAACTGAGCGATCTCTGCCATACCCATAGCTTACTCTGACTGTTCCTTTAACTTAAATATTTTCTAGATCTCCAGTGACTGCGTCTCTTCCGTGGATTGACCTCCCAATCTACCAAGATTGGAAGCCAAAGAGTCACATTTTCCCCTTGCCCCTCAACTTTCTCTTCATAATTGCTGAGGGGCTCCGGGCCCTGGGTGGGGCTTTGGTGTCCTGGGCGTTTCCGCACCCTCCTCAGCTCCCTGCCATGGAGTGGCTTCGGTCACCCAGGCTTTTCTGTGGGGGCGCTTGGTTATGGCTTTGGAATTGCTCGGGGCTTTGGGTTTTTTCGGCCAGGCAGTTTAGGGAACAACAACAACAACATACTAAATAATATTGTCTAATGGTAACCAGAGTACAGTAAGACTAAAATAAAGTCATGGTTTTGAAGGGGTTAATCACGCTCTATATTCTGTAACTGTCTTTATAGCGTAATGTATATATGCGCAGAATTTTGGTGTGAATATCCTAGGTTTGAGTCCTTGGAGTGCCACATGTATTTGTTGATTTCATTAATTGAAGTTGGAAGTAAAGTTGGTTGGTGAAAAAATAGAATCGCTGCATCCATGTATACAGTACAGTGTGTTACGCTAGTTTTGACTGATCTACCCTGTTTATTCTAACTCCTCATTCCCATTGAGATCTTTGCTTTCCCCCTACTCGACTCCAAATATGTTTCCAGAGTCGCCCTTCACCACCCCTCCGTTCAAGAGTTTGCCACAGCGATTTTGATTTAGTTCTATTGCGTTTATCTTGTCATCCCAGTTTTGGTGTGTTTATTTTGAAAGTTTCGCATTATAATTATAAATTATACAGTAATGTAGTTTCTGTTGGCATATTTTGTTACAGCTTACTTTTTTGCAACTTTCACCATTTCTTTCTCTTTGGTAAACCATGCATTAAATTTGTTGACCTACCAATATTTTGACAATGCGGGCTCGATCCACTGACCCTTTGATCAGCAGCCGACGTGCCTGACTATGCCACGGCTCTTATAAGTCTATTATTGTAGAAGCATGGATCAGATAATATATATATTTTATAGTTCAAATTATGCCTTTGAAAGTGATAAAAAGTGGTGAAAACCATGTTATTTCAGGTATATTTTCATTTATTCCTTCTTTTAGTCCTTAACCCCTCCAACCCGGATGACCTCTTGTACGCCCATAATAAACTCGGCCCGCGCAACCCAGATGGCCTCTTGTACGCCCCTTGCTTGCATGCTTGCTTTTCGAAAGCCGCGCGTAAATTTTGGTATCATGGGACGGTAGGTGGCGCCACCCGGCGTAAACGACGCCACAACAACAGTACCTACCCCGACGCCGTCATGGACAGTACACCAAATAGTGATTCCGCCGTGTCCGACATCGGGCTTCCTACGACGCCCTTGCTAGTGCGTCGTGCCTTACCCCGACGCCATCGCCTAAATGTGTTATCTCCCGGAGGTATTGAGACGACTTTGAGACTTTATGAGAAAGCTGATGCCAAGCATAAGATTGATGAAGAAGTGAGTGACGACTCCAGTAATTATAAGTAGAGTGATTATGGCCATGAGAGTGAAAAAGAAGAACAATTCCTGGGATTTGCGAGAGAATTTAACAGTGATGAAGGTGATGTACCAGTTGTTGAGGAAGCTGGTTTACCTAAAGACAGTGAACTTGAGAGAGTGAGTGGGAGAGTTCAAGGTCACTCACCAAATTTCGCATAAGTGACACGACTCCAAGCCCTTCCCCAGGTAAATCGCCTTTCAAGCTACATTTGTACAAGCGAAAAATACTTGAGAAGGCGGCCGCGGCAGCTAGGGAACAAGCAAAAATACTTGGTGAGGATGAGGCTGTGAGTGAGGGTCAGCGTGGTGACCCTTCTCGACCGCCATTGTCTCCCTTATCTACCCACGCCACCCAAGATGACCCGGATGCCCCGCATTCTTCCCCACCACCCCCACCATTGCCAAGGGTTGAGGACCCCCCACTTTCGGCCTATTTGCCTCCTAGGTCCCCCGACAGGAGACATACTCTTGCCGAAAAGGGGAAAGGTAGAAAATATACTAAGAAAAGTAAGAAAAGTAAGAGTTTTGTTCGAGGCTCCCGCGGCGGCGTCCACCACGGCCGGCCCCAGCCATACGTCCCCGCAACTGTCCCCGCAACTTTCCCCACGGTCCTCCCCACCTCTCCCGCCTTCAACATGTCTTCCTGCAGAAGTCTTTGAGCTCGCATCACCAATACCTGGGCCTAGTGAAAGTCAATCATTGCTTTCTGTCACTCGTCGCAGGCCAAGGAGCCCGGGACCTCGGGAGGACACAGCCTCACCTGCCACTCCTTCCCCACCTCGCCCACCCGCACGCCGCCCACGCATCACTGGTTCCCCGCCAGATTATGTGGGCGACACTGATGATGAAGGGCACCTCTCTGAAGACTCTGGCCATGATTACATAGGTCCACCGTCAGGGCAAGATGACCACTCTGACGATGAATATATGGACATCGACGACCCTCGACCCACCCGCTTGGCCCGGCGTCGTGCTGCCCGTCTTGCTGCCCGCCGCCCTGGCCGACGCCCTCGCCGCCCTAGGGCGCGTGCCTCCCGAGTTGGCCGTGGGCGTGCTGGGCCACCAGTTGGAGCTCCTCGTCAGCGTAGACAAGACCCATTCTACGTTTTTCAGTGGCAAGACGTAGTTGATGGGGATGTATACAACCCTGATGTGCCAGCTTTTGATGAGGTACTGGAGGGTTCAGGCATTACCCCCAATTTTCCTGCAGGCCCCAATGCTCCACCACACAACTATTTGAGGCATTCTTTGATGAGGAGGTGGTAGGCTATGTTGTCAAAGAGACAAACAAGCAGCACCAATTCCAGGTCCACTTTTTGGGCAAGGTGACCAAGGGCCATATGAGGAAGTGGACCCCAGTGACTCATAAAGAATTCATGGTGTTCCTGGCACTCACCATGCTAATGCCTCATGTCAAGAAGCATAGTGTGACGCATGCCGAGTATGAGCATGCTGTACAGAACGCTCAGTCAGACCCCACTCTCGCTAGGATCGTCAGGGCAGGAACTTTGGCTGTAGTCCGTGTAGAGTTTCCTAACTCAGTTTATGTGAGCCGTTGTACTATAAGTATTATAATTATGTATTTTGTTTTCTTCTAAGTCAACGAGTTCTATTTTATATCATTAGATATAAGTATTGTGTGTTGGACTTATATATAATGAGGAGAAGAGAGAGAGTTATGTAACGACGGCCAGTGAGCGCGCCACGAGGTAGGTAGGCCTCCCTCCCTCCTCCCTCCTCCCTCCTCAAGCGCGTGGGAAATCCTTTGTCGATCCCAGATTGAGAGAGAATATGACGTAATGATTGTCAGTGGGCGGTCCTTAGTAGTTTGCGATATGCCGCTAGAGGGCCGAGTATAAAAAGGAGAGGTCCTCGCCACAATTCTTTAGAACTCATCAGGCAGAGCGACTTCTCATATCCCTTGCAACTATCCATATTCTTCCGACTGATGTGAACTTTCTCTACTCTCTGAACAGCCTATCTTCTCTTCTCGTCCCTTTTTAACCCATGATCCCTTTCGTGCAGATTTAGTCAGCCAAAGTATTATCGCTTGAGTTCTCACGAGATATATGCCTGTTAGATAGCCTATTTTGGAAGGGATAACTAGAATAGGATTGATTGATGTTTGTTGCACTCGTATATGCATTTCCCTGTGTACGATTATCCATGTTCCTGTTTTCTGCTGGTTTAGGTAATGCTAGACTGGGATAAGGTTTCGGGAGTTGTGATTTCCTATGAGTACTAGGTTTTGGTTGAACCGGTACAATTGCAACGGAGACGTGGGAAGCCTAGGTGGTCTTTCTGACTGTGTACCTTGAGAGTTTAGCACTGTGTTGCGAGCGAGGGCTTTTGCCTCTGCCACCCAACACTGTGCTATCTCGTTTGCTTGACTTTGAGAGGATCGCCAGGAGAGAACCAGATACTAGTGATCTGGATCTCTCAAGAGAGCATCCCGTCAATTAACGTAATTTGGCCGCACAGTCTTAAGGACCTCGCTAGGCTACGAGCCGCTTGCTCAGCCATTGTTTCCTAACCTTAGATATCCCAGCTAGACTTTGCTCGACCAGCAGATACAGCATAGTATTGAAGCTTCTCCTTATGTATGTTATTGTTTATGCACTATTGATTTCATGTGTGGCACGCTTAGCTACTTTAGAGATTAGTGGCCCACGAGCACAATCCTAGTAGGCTATTGTCAGTGCATTGTCGGAGTACTTCTTCTTAATGTTTGCCATTTACTATTGTTTATTCTTATAATTCTTCTTATGTCAACTTAAAGCCTTTAATTGCCAGTGTGTTACTTATTGAATTGCTGTTCAAAATCCGATACTTACTTCTTACGAGTATTCGAGAAGCATCTAACTTTATCAGAAGATTCCTTGCTTGATGCTCGAGGACTATTGTTTAACGTAACGTAATAGTGCCGATCCGAAGTAGAGGGTGGAGGACTTCTTAAGTTCTTAGTCAAGGGTGGATTACTTCGGCTTCGGCCAACACTATTCTTTAGTGTTGTAGTACTTTCTTCTTTGTTTGATTGTTGACCAGACTAGATAACTCCCGTCTTGTTATTAGTCTGTTGTGTGAAACGCTAGTACCGAGTTCTTGTATACCCCGTTATAGCAGATAGAACTCTGGAGGGTAGTGGCGTTTTTTGTTCGGCTGGCAGTACTCTGGGGTTGGGATCGTGTGTTTCCGTTGTGGCAGCGAGCCATACTAGAGTCCTGTGTAAGAGCCCTAGTGTACCCGAGTGCCCGGTCGTAACAAATGGCGACCTTGCTTAGGATTTTGTGAACAGTATAAATTTTTGCAGAGTTGTACAACATTTGTTTGTTTGTACTTTAGCGTGCATATTGAAGAATATTTTTTTTTGTAGGGCAATTAGTAGAGCATTTAAGAGACTCCAGTTAATTTAGTAATTAGTGCTTGCATAAGGAAGTTTAACACTTTTGTCTCGAGAATTTTTTTGTGGACTTCAGTATGTCGTGCCCTAGTACTGACGAGGAGCGAGAGATGCCATTTGAGGAGGTGCCGTTAGTAACTAGTGAGGAGGATGCTAGACTTTTTGTGAGTAAGCAGTACCATGTGACGGAGGGGAGGCTGACTGGGGTGGATATTTATGGCTTGCACCTGATAGCCAAGGTTTTGGGCAGATCCAAGGTAGTAGGGATGTCCAAGGGGGAGCTGATTTCCTGGGTGTTGCGTGGGCGGCATGGGGTTTCGGAGGAGAGGGCGTTTGGGGGGGTTCCTCCCCAGATCCCCTCTCACTCGACTCCCACAGTGCCGTCCACTCAGTTGCCGGAGGTTAGCACTCTCCCACAGAGGGATGAGAATTGGAAGATTGGAGTGCCCTCGGGCGGTGCGTATGGTGGTTCCCCAGTTCTTGCCCCCCCCCTCCTTCAGTAGTGGCAGCTCCCTCTTCCTGCCTGTCTCCAGATATGATATTTAAACTTGAGATGGCTAAGATTGAGACGAAGAAGCATGAGATTGAGTCTAGGAGGCATGAGAAGGAGATTGAGGCTGAGATTAGGAGGCACGAGGATGAGACCAGGAGGCACGAGGATGAGACCAGGAGACACGAGGCTGAGCTTAGATACGACTCAGAGAAATATTGTGCTCAAATAGATTTAGATAAGACTCTTGCAGAGTCGACAGGGACTCGGATGGGCCGTGAGGGCCAAGTAAGAGAACAGTCCTTGTCTCACTTAGTCAAATTGGTGCCGGCATTTAGTGAAACTGAAGTCACAGAATTTTTTAATCGTTTTGAGAAGAAGTGTAGGGAGCATAATTGGCCTGAAGAGAAGTGGGCAGCTCTGGTCTCCTCAAGACTTACGGGTAAGGGTCTGAAGGCTTATGATGCACTGCCTTTAGAGTCTTGCATTGACTACCCAGAATTGAAGAGAGCTGTCCTACGGGCATACGAGTTGCAACCAGAAACATATCGATTGAAGTTTCGGGGTGTTACAAAGACTAGGGAGGCGACCTTTCTTGAACATGCCCGGGACTTAAAAGATGCACTTACAAACTGGACACGTTCTGAGAAAGCTGAGACGGCCGAACAGTTGACTGAGCTGTTTCTGCTCGAGCAGTTTTATAAGTGTACAGGTGCAGAAATGACTTTAACTATTAAAGAAAAGAATCCAAAAACTCTACAGGAGGCAGCTGAGATGGCTGACCTCCGGCTATCATTAATTCGTGGGTGCGGGTCTGCCCAGCGTAGTGAGGCAGGTAACAAGGGGCGTGACGCCCCACCCCCCCGAGTTAGTAATATATCTTATGCAAACAAGTACAAGAGTTACGATACCAAGACTGACCACAAGACTAGCACCGTCCCATTTAAGAAGGGGCCGGGCCCTTCCCAGTACCAAGGGAAGCCCAAAGGGGAGTTAGAGTGTTATCAATGTCATAAAAAGGGGCACTTTGCAAGAGTCTGTCCTAGCAAACCACTTACAGCAGCTGTGTCTTTGGCCTGCAACATTGGTGTGTCTCTGAAGTCTTCTGAGTTTGCCCGGGGCAGTTCGTCAGAGGCTGAGGCACAGCCAGTGCAGAAGCACCTGGGAGGCTCGAACCCTGCTCAGGATGTTTTTTGCGACCATAGAGGACGGGGTTGCGTGATGTGGGCGGGGCGCAAGCATGGAGTAGAGGTCTTGCGTGATACAGGTGCTTCCCAGACTTTGATGAAAAACTTGACTGGCTACCCTATAAATGCGGCTCGGGTGGTAGTGGTGCAGGGTATTAATGCAACTCGGTCATACCCGCTGGTGCGGTTGGAGGTGGATGGTGTGGCACGTGAATTGGATGTTGGGATTGTGGAGAAACTGCCAGTGGAGGGCGTCTACCTTCTTCTCGGCAACGACTTTGCAATGCCCGCTTCTGAGGTTCTACCCTTAGTCGTTGCCGAGAGGCCGGCCGACGTGAGTAGGGAAGAGCGAGAGTGGGTCGAGCGGTGCCAGGCACAACCCATGGCGTGTGCTGTCACCCGAGCTCGGGCAGCTAAAGTGTCACAGCCTAGTCCTCCGTCTTCAGACCAGCAGAGGAACGATCAACAGGAGGAGGCTAAAGCTGGAGTTGGTTTTAAGAGTTTTGACTCGGCGGCTCTCCTGGGTGATTCAGTATTAGCACCATTACTTAGTTCTGGAGTAGCCCCTGGGCCTGTCATCGAGAGTGACGAGGCTGGGCATGACTAGTCTCCACGACAGCAACGTTATGAACATCGAGAGAGACAGAGGGAGCAGCCCAGTATCGGGGAGGGTCATGCATTGCTCCGGGAGCAGTTAGATCGCTTGGCACCCTCAGATATACGTCGGTTGCAGCTGGAGGACCCTGAGCTCCAAACGTGTGCTAATGGAGCTGTGGAGCTCGACGAGGACGGTGATGCACAGCCGGGAGATTTTTTTTATTTAGATGGCATCCTCTATCGGCGTTTTCAAGACCCTAACCGTAGCTGGAAAAAGGGGTCCGGAGTAGTGGACCAGTTGGTGGTGCCGCGGGAGTGCAGGGATAGCCTACTGAGTTTGACGCATGACACACCGCTGGCAGGACATTTGGGGGTAAGAAAAACGGTGGCGGCTTTGGGGAAGTTGTTTTGGTGGCCGGGGATGAAGTCTCATGTGCAGTCATGGATAAACTCATGTGATATTTGTCAACGGGTCGGGAAACCAAACCAAGTTATTCCTAAAGCTCCGTTGCACCCTATTCCTGTAATTGGGCCACCTTTTAGTAAGATTGTTGTTGACATGGTTGGTCCACTCCCTCCCACAAAGGCTGGTAATAAATTTTTGTTAACCATCATGGATGTTGCCACTAGATACCCCGATGCATACCCCATGAAAAACGGCATGGCTAAGACGGTAGTCAGTAACTTGTTGTGGTACTTTTCAAGGTACGGGTACCCGGAGGAGATTCAGTCTGACCAGGGGTCCAATTTCACCTCCAATCTCTTTAACCCTTCCTACCCGGGCTGCCTTAGGTAAGGACAGCGCGGCTGAAGGGCCGCAACCCGGTATGCCTTTTGTAAGGCATTTGCTTGAAAGCGTGCTTTAAAATTCGCGGGGGCAAATTTTACTTTGCATGGGCGATCGTAGCGCCACCAAGCCTCAACTACCACTCTTATCAGTTCCTACGTTGCCGCCATTGAGAGCTACAGCAAAAAAATGAATTCCGACGCGTCCGATACTGTGCAATCTCCCGCGCGTCCCAGTGCTACCCCGCTTGCAACATCTACACCTCTGCCAACCGAGAAGAAAAGGAAAGTAAGGAAAGTGAAACGTTTGCTAAGTGACAGTGCAATACAACGTGCACTTTTCAACCAGGATTTGAGCAGTGGTGAAAGCTCTGTGGACAAAAACCTCTATATTCAGAGTAGAAGTGGGAGTGAAATTGACGATTTTGTGGGATTTGGTGATGATGACAATGTGGATTTATTTGAGGGGGGTGATAGTAGTGATGATCCTGATGTGGAAGTGGTGGAGGAAGGTGCTATTGAAGTACCAAGTGTGCTAGAGCCAACCCCTTCGCCTAGTTTCGTAGGTCCGGGTAGGCCTAGCCCTAGCCCTACGCCAGGACCTTCCCCTTTGCCTGCCCGTACGCCCTTGAAAGTGGGTAAATACTTCTATAAGAAGTCTTTGGTGAAAAGTGCAGCCAAGAAAGCACGCAGGGATGCAGAAAAAGTGAGGGAAGGCGTAGATAGTGAGAGTGACGCCGACCCAGGCCTAGCAACCACCCGCATTCCTTTGTCACGACGCCTCGACCCGGGACGCCGGGAGGGCCACCCACAGCCCTCAGCTTCATCTGTCCCTCAAGATGACCAAAGGGCCTCTGGAAGTGCGCCATTGGCCTCCCGCAGTGTGTCACCACAGGCCCCGCATCGTAGGTCATTATTTCCTGCGGAAAAGTCCCCGGCTAGCCGCAAAAGGAGCCCAACTCCCGAGGCCGAGGCTCCCATTGCTCAACCTCCCGCAGCCCCACGCCGCCGACGCCCGGTCTATTCTAACAACTCCTGAAGAGGATGCTGACGACCCCAACATTGCCCCAGATGACCTGACGTCGCCTGAGGAAGAGGAAAACGAAGAGGAAGAGGAAGAGCGAGTCCCGACAAGAAGAGTCAAAGGACCTCGAGGTCGTGGACGTGGTCGGCCTGCCGACGCCGCTGCCCCTGGGCTTGGGCGTGCAGGGCGTCCGCCTGGGCATCCGCATGGCCAAGGGCGTGTGCCAGGGCGTCCAGGGCGTGTGCCTGCTGCAACTCCACGTCCTCGTCCTCGACTTGCTGAAATGTTTGTGTGGTCAGATGGGGCGGATTTTGTGCCAGATTTTCCTGCCTTTGACGAGGTACAACAGGGTTCTGGGGTGTCACCAGCATATCCCTGTGGCCCAAATGCCACCCCCAGTGAACTTTTCTGTGGCTTCTACGACAATGAAGTCATGGAATACCTTGTCAAAGAGACAAATCACCACCAGGCTATATGTTCAAACTTTCTTGGCAGGAAGACAAGTGCAAAGATGGTGGCATGGAGAGCTCTCACTGTGGCAGAATTATATGTGTTCTTGGCACTCACAATGCTGATGACACACATAAAGAAGCACGTTCTGGCCGACTACTGGATAACTGGCGACCTCACAACGACTCCAGCATTTGGCAAATTCATGTCAAGGGATAGGTACTTCGACATCCTCTCATATTTCCACCTGACTAATAACATGCATGTCCACGAGCCCGACACACTCTGGAAGATCAGGCAACTGTATGACATGATACGTCATCGGTTTTCCACCTACCTGGTTCCATTTCAGAAGCTGTGCATCGACGAGTCTCTGGTCCTGTTCCGTGGTAGGCTGCACTTCCGACAGTATATCCCGTCAAAGAGACACCGCTTCGGCATCAAGCTCTTCGTCCTCTGCGACTGCAAGACGGGATATGTGCTCGACTTTATAGTCTACAGCGGCAAGGGTGGTGAAGTCCAGATTGACCCCCTCATTGGTTTTGGCGGCGCTGTGGTAAAGAGGATGATGGAGAGGTACTTCCATGACAACCACGTCCTCTATACTGACAATTATTACACGTCGCCTATCCTCGCCAAGTACCTCCATGACCGCAAGACCGGAACTGTCGGCACAGTGAAGGGGAAGAGGAAGGGCATGCCAGCCTACCCAACCAAAACTAAGAAGACGGACATCTTCCATAAGAAGAGTGGCCCCATCCTCTCCATCCACTGGCATGACCAGCGCAAGGTCAACCTCCTCACCACATGCCACAAAGCAGAGATGGTCCCCACAGGGAAGGTGGACCGAAAAACGAAGAACCCTGTCACGAAACCAGCTGCTGTTCTGGACTACAACCTGAACATGCGCCTCGTCGACAAGTCCGACATGCAGATGGGCTTCATAGACTGCCTGCGAACATCTTGCAGGTGGTACAAGAAGTTTGTCCTGCATACAGTAGATATGTCTGTCCTCAACGCGTACAACATCTACCGTTTGAGGTGTCCAGTCATCAAATACAAGAGCCTGCGGACCTTCCAAAAGCAGCTGATACATGAGCTCCTGGTAAAACATGCGGGTACACCAGGGAGGCCACTACAAGGACCAGGCATGATGGACAGAATAGGGTGTGCCGACTTCATCAGAAAGCACCAGCTCGTCGCCCTTCCTTTCCAGGGTCCTAACAGCCGAATAAGGATGCAGAAGAGGTGCTGTGTGTGCACCCGCACAACTCGACGACCAAGCAAACCCACAAAAACCACTTGGCAATGCCTCGAGTGTCAGGTGGGACTGTGTGCCGGCACCTGCTTCAATGATTTCCACACACTGGCAAACTATTGAAGTGTAAGTGACAGTGATAGTGACACTCAATAATAATAATATAACTAAGTATAAGTGAAAGAGACGCATAAGTAATAATAAGTGCCTTCAGAACAATATGAACAAGTGAAAGTGACACTAAAATATATATTCCTAACAATAAAGAAGTGAAAATTACACTATCAATTACCATAGTCCAGTATAAATAATCATAACTACTATAATAATGACTATAAAACTAAGTCTAAGTGAAAGAGACACACATAAGTAATAATAAGTGCCTTCAGAACAATATGAACCAGTGAAAGTGACACTAAAATATATATTCCTAACAATAAAGAAGTGAAAATGACTATCAATTACCATAGTCCTGTATAAATAATCATAACTACTGTACTATAATAATAACAATAAAACATAAGTATAAGTGACAGAGACACAAATTACTTCAGAAAAATATATTTATTGAGTGAAAATATCATAATAACAATAATATATGGCATAATAAACAATAAAACACTAAAAAATCGCTTCCCGCCATAATTCAAGGTAGAGCGACGAGTCAAAACGTTCGTCGTAGCCTGGGCCGCGGTTGAGCGTTCGGACGCGTCGAGGTAAATACGCGGCAAAAGTTACCTCCACTTCCATCATCATAACTCCTGAACTACTTGAGCTAAAATGCTCTACTCAACGCCATTCTACACGGGAAGGTAAGGCGCCCATTTTGACATCTGTTTGATTATTGTAGGTAGTATATTAAGCGAGATTAGCCTTAGTTTACTTTTGTTGTGTTTTCAGCCAGATCGCCCGGATACAGCCTCCGTCCTTAACAAAGGCTGCCCGGGTAGGAAGGGTTAAGCAAACAATGCAACAGCATGGGATACGGGCGGTGGTATCGTCAGCGTATCACCCTGAGAGCCAAGGGGTGCTTGAGCGGTGGCATGCCACCCTTAAAAGCATGCTCAGGTGTTATTGTGCTGACAACGGAAGAGATTGGGATCTTGGATTGCCGTATGTACTGTTTGCTGCTCGGGAAGTGCCTGGTGAGAGCCTGGGATTTAGTCCAAACGAGCTGATTTTTGGACACCGCGTCAGGGGCCCCCTTAATATGCTGCGGGAAATTTGGGAAGGAACTGTGCAGCCTTGTTCCTTGTTAAAGTATGTGTTTGAAAGCCGTGAGCGCATGCTTAAGAGTCTGGAGATGGCAGGTCGGAATTTAACAGGATCACAAGCTTTAATGAAGGACAGGTATGATCGCAAAGTGAAGCTCCGGAAGTTCATTGTAGGACAAGAGGTATTAATTTTGTTGCCTTTGGTTGGTAACCCCTTGTCTGCGAAGTATACTGGACCCTATAAAATTGTGGAGAAAATTTCGGACCTAGATTACCTTGTTGCCACTCCAGACCGGAGGAAAAAGAACCAGTTATGTCACGTGAACCTGATAAAAGAGTATGTGAGGCGCCCCTCTGAGCCTCTCACTGTCCCTGTGTTGGCTTGTTGCGGCCGTGGTGGAGAAGGAGAGGGGGACAGTCAAGCTTCAGAGGAGGATAGCTGGGATCACCATGTTTCAGCGGATCAGTGGGCGGGGAACTCGAGCCTAAGGGCTGACGAGGCTATAGCTCATTTGCCTGAGCCGCAGTTTGAAGCTATCCGTCAGTTGCTCGGTTCATACCCCACTGTATTTGCTGAACACCCAGGCCTCACTACTCAGGCTATGCATGATGTTGACGTGGGGGACCATCTACCCTTTAAGTCAATCCCGTACCGTGTGCCCCCCATAAAACTACCCGCTCTGAGGGATGAGTTGGAGTATATGCTCGGTAGAGGGTTGATAGAGAAAGGCACCGTTAAATGGACTTCCCCCGTAACACTGCAGCCTAAGCCAGATGGCAAGGTACGCTTCTGTATTGATTTCCGTAGGCTAAACGGTTTGACTCCAACTAACCCATATCCTCTTCCTCGGGTTGATGATAGTGTTGATAAAATTGGTAATGCTCGGTTTTTGTCTAAAGTAGATTTAGTAAAAGGTTACTGGCAAGTACCTTTGTCCGAGCGTGCTAAAGAGGTATGTGGTTTTGTGGTGGACGGGAGTACTTACCGGTGTAATTTTATGCCCTACGGACTTAAGAATGCACCAGCAACGTTTCAGAACCTGATGAATGAAATTGTCAAGGACATTCCAAATTGCACCGTATACTGTACTTGGACGATGTAATCATTTATGATGACGACTTTGAGAGCCATTGTGAGCACCTGGAGACCTTGTTCCGGAAACTTAGTGAAGCAGGTCTGGTAGTAAATTTGGCAAAGTGTGACTTCGTAAAAGCCACTGTGCAGTACCTTGGGTTTGTAGTGGGAAGGGGACAGGTGTGCCCTCCTCAGAACAAGGTACAGGCTATCAATAAATTTCCGCACCCAACCACCAAGAAGCAGATTATGAGATTCTTGGGTATGATAGGCTACTACAGACGCTTTATAAAAGGTTACTCCACGGTGTTGGCACCTCTCACAGATTTGTTATCTAAAGACAAAAAGTTTTTGTGGGCGCCTGAGTGTGAAAAGGCTTTTAATTTGGTGAAGCATTTGCTGTGTACTCACCCGATACTCAGGGCCCCAGACTTTAACAGGCCTTTTCAGCTGGCAACAGATGCTAGTGGTGTAGGGGCTGGTGCCGTCTTGCTACAGACAGACAATGAAGGTGTGGAACACCCAGTAAGTTTCTTTTCTAAGAAGTTCAATGCTGCACAAAAGAACTATTCTACAATAGAAAAGGAATTACTGGCGATTGTGCTGTCGCTCAGGCACTTCGAGGTGTATGTTCCAGCCTATGGCCCAGTCGTGGTTATCTACACTGATCATCACCCTTTGAGATTCCTAAATCAATTTCACAATCGCAATATGAGACTGACCAGGTGGTCTTTGATGTTGCAGGAGTATAACCTGGACATCCGTCATATTGCGGGATGTGACAATGTGATCGCGGATTGTTTATCGAGGGTAGATGATCAGTCGTAGGCTATCACAGGTGTATGATCCCGGAGAGATTGACACACGGGTAGCCTCCTGCTTTAGTTTGAGTAGTATTTTGCGCTTGGTGCTTGTTGGCTCGCGGTTGTAGCCCAGCGTATTGGGTCGTAAAGCAGGAGTTGAGCGTTTGGTATAGAAGAAAAAATAGGCTGCCCTTATAGTGCAGCCGGAAAAAACATATTAAAATATAAAAATCATAAAAAAACTCTTTCTTTTGTTATAGATAATTGTATAAGTTTGTCATAGCCTATAGAGTTTGAGTAGTCCACGAACTATCAAACGGCTGAGCTGCTGTAAGCTCGCTCTGGGAGCATGATATTATGTCTTTTGCTATTGTTGGGAGGAGTTATGAAATGTGAATTTTTTTTTTTATAAGATGTGTTTTAGTGATAAACTCAGCGTTGTTTTAGTGCCATGCGGTCGCTGGGTGTGAGGGGTTTGATGAGGTTCTGCGTGTCAGATTTTAGCTCAGGGTTGAGCAAGTAAAATCTTGGGGGAGGTGTGACGCATGCCGAGTATGAGCATGCTGTACAGAACGCTCAGTCAGACCCCACTCTCGCTAGGATCGTCAGGGCAGGAACTTTGGCTGTAGTCCGTGTAGAGTTTCCTAACTCAGTTTATGTGAGCCGTTGTACTATAAGTATTATAATTATGTATTTTGTTTTCTTCTAAGTCAACGAGTTCTATTTTATATCATTAGATATAAGTATTGTGTGTTGGACTTATATATAATGAGGAGAAGAGAGAGAGTTATGTAACGACGGCCAGTGAGCGCGCCACGAGGTAGGTAGGCCTCCCTCCCTCCTCCCTCCTCAAGCGCGTGGGAAATCCTTTGTCGATCCCAGATTGAGAGAGAATATGACGTAATGATTGTCAGTGGGCGGTCCTTAGTAGTTTGCGATATGCCGCTAGAGGGCCGAGTATAAAAAGGAGAGGTCCTCGCCACAATTCTTTAGAACTCATCAGGCAGAGCGACTTCTCATATCCCTTGCAACTATCCATATTCTTCCGACTGATGTGAACTTTCTCTACTCTCTGAACAGCCTATCTTCTCTTCTCGTCCCTTTTTAACCCATGATCCCTTTGGTGCAGATTTAGTCAGCCAAAGTATTATCGCTTGAGTTCTCACGAGATATATGCCTGTTAGATAGCCTATTTTGGAAGGGATAACTAGAATAGGATTGATTGATGTTTGTTGCACTCGTATATGCATTTCCCTGTGTACGATTATCCATGTTCCTGTTTTCTGCTGGTTTAGGTAATGCTAGACTGGGATAAGGTTTCGGGAGTTGTGATTTCCTATGAGTACTAGGTTTTGGTTGAACCGGTACAATTGCAACGGAGACGTGGGAAGCCTAGGTGGTCTTTCTGACTGTGTACCTTGAGAGTTTAGCACTGTGTTGCGAGTGAGGGCTTTTGCCTCTGCCACCCAACACTGTGCTATCTCGTTTGCTTGACTTTGAGAGGATCGCCAGGAGAGAACCAGATACTAGTGATCTGGATCTCTCAAGAGAGCATCCCGTCAATTAACGTAATTTGGCCGCACCGTCTTAAGGACCTCGCTAGGCTACGAGCCGCTTGCTCAGCCATTGTTTCCTAACCTTAGATATCCCAGCTAGACTTTGCTCGACCAGCAGATACAGCATAGTATTGAAGCTTCTTATGTATGTTATTGTTTATGCACTATTGATTTCATGTGTGGCACGCTTAGCTACTTTAGAGATTAGTGGCCCACGAGCACAATCCTAGTAGGCTATTGTCAGTGCATTGTCGGAGTACTTCTTCTTAATGTTTGCCATTTACTATTGTTTATTCTTATAATTCTTCTTATGTCAACTTAAAGCCTTTAATTGCCAGTGTGTTACTTATTGAATTGCTGTTCAAAATCCGATACTTACTTCTTACGAGTATTCGAGCAGCATCTAACTTTATCAGAAGATTCCTTGCTTGATGCTCGAGGACTATTGTTTAACATAACGTAATAGTGCCGATCCGAAGTAGAGGGTGGAGGACTTCTTAAGTTCTTAGTCAAGGGTGGATTACTTCGGCTTCGGCCAACACTATTCTTTAGTGTTGTAGTACTTTCTTCTTTGTTTGATTGTTGACCAGACTAGATAACTCCCGTCTTGTTATTAGTCTGTTGTGTGAAACGCTAGTACCGAGTTCTTGTATACCCCGTTATAGCAGATAGAACTCTGGAGGGTAGTGGCGTTTTTTGTTCGGCTGGCAGTACTCTGGGGTTGGGATCGTGTGTTTCCGTTGTGGCAGCGAGCCATACTCGAGTCCTGTGTAAGAGCCCTAGTGTACCCGAGTGCCCGGTCGTAACAATAGGTTGCCTGACTATTGGATCACCAATGATCTGATTTCCACCCCTGCCTTCGGGAAATATATGGCTCGCGACCGGTACCTTGATATCCTCGCAGCGCTCCATCTTGTCACCAACACCGACGTCCACCGCCCAGACAAGCTGTGGAAGATTAGGACGTTGTATGAGATGATGCGAGAACGCTTCACCTCCTACTTCAAGCCCTTCCGCAAGGTCGTCATTGACGAGTCTCTTGTGCTGTTCCGGGGAAAACTCAGCTTCCGGCAGTACATCCCCTCAAAAAGACATCGCTTTGGCATAAAATTCTTTGTGCTGTGCGACTGCCAAACTGGCTATGTCCTGGACTTCCTGGTCTACAGCGGGAAGGAAGGGGACGTGCTTGTGGACCCCCTCATTGGCTTTGGCGGAGCAGTGGTGCAAGCCATGATGGACCGCTACTTCCATAAGAATCACGTCCTCTACACGGACAACTATTACACGTCCCCCACTCTCTCACAGTACCTGCATGAGCGCAAGACGGGGACTGTAGGCACAGTACGAGGGAAAAGGAAGGGCATGCCACCTTTCCCTGCAAAGACCAAAAAAGGTGATGTCTTCAAGAAGAAGTCGGGGCCCATTCTGGCTATCCACTGGCACGACCAGCGGAAGGTCAACCTCCTGACCACCATCCACAAGGGGGAAATGGTGGAGACTGGCAAGGTGGATCGCCGCACCCAGGCCAGGGTGACCAAGCCCGATGCTGTCCTGGACTACAACATCAACATGAGGCTGGTGGACAAGTCCGACATGCAGATAGGCTTCATTGACTGCCTGCGTACCTCGTGCAGATGGTACAAAAAGTTCTTTCTGCATATGATGGACATCTCAGTTCTGAATGCCTATAATATATACAGGCTTCGGAATGAGAACCCACCCCTGAAGTTCAATAGCCTGCGGAGGTTCCAAAAGCAGGTGTTGACGGAGCTCCTGGAGAAGTATGCTACGCCACAGAGGGCAGTGGCACATCCTGGGCCCGCCGTTCTCGACCGCTTGCAGTCTGGTCCATACATGCTTAGGCACAAGCTTGGTTTCCTGCCTCAGAATGCAGCAGGAAGAACACAGCAGAAGCGGTGCCATGTCTGCTACCACAGCAGGGTGAGGCCGCACCCAGGTAGAAAGTCAACCACGGAGTGTGTGGCGTGCAAGGTGGCACTCTGTGCTGTAGAGTGCTTCTCTGATTACCACTCCAAGCTGGAGTTCTAATAATCATACTGAAATTGCCAAATAAAATGACAATATGTACACTATAATTATATATAGGCAAAAAGTGGAAGAAAACCAATGTATTATAATAAAAAAGTCAAGTATTATGAGAAAATTGATACAAATACAATTCCACCATAATAATATGTGAAAGTGACACATATGTATATACCAAGTGACATATGATTAGAACCTATAGAAATATATAAATCAGTGAAAAAAGACAATAAATTGTATATAAAACGTTTACAAATCATATAACTAAGTGAAAGTGACACAAGACCTAAGATTTGATGGCCAAAGTATAATAAACACCTGTGATAACGAATAATCAGTACCTAATACAACAATAACCTACCTCAATTACTAATAAAATGTACGGTATCGAGTGAAAATGAGCATTATCAGTGACAGTGACACTCTAAAGCATATTTGTCAAAGTGAAAGTGACACAAGACCTAAGATTTGATGGCCAAAGTATAATAAACACCTGTGATAACGAATAATCAGTGCCTAATACAACAATAACCTACCTCAATTACTAATAAAATGTACGGTATCGAGTGAAAATTAGCATTATCAGTGACAGTGACACTCTCTAAAGCATATTTGTCAAAGTGAAAGTGACACAAGACCTAATATTTGATGGCCAAAGTATAATAAACACCTGTGATAACGAATAATCAGTGCCTAATACAACAATAACATACCTCAATTACTAATAAAATGTACGGTATCGAGTGAAAATTACCAATATCAGTGAAAGTGATACCCTAATAAACATATTTTATATAATTGGCCTCAAAATAACTAGAAAATATCAAATAAACATCACATTCTCAATATCAAACACTAAAATCGTCTAAGGGAGATAAATACTTTGGCGCGGCGAGCGGCTAGGTGCGTCGTAGCCATGGCCGGGCCGACGCTTTCGGACGCGGGAGGAATTTCCCGCATAAAAAAGCACTCCTCTTCCCGCGCTCACCATTATGCAACCAGAGGGGCTAGAGACCTCTACTCAACGCCATTCGACAGAGGAAGGTTTGTGGAACATTATTCTTTTTTATTCACAACATTACATGCCATATTCATTCACTTAGAGTAGTTAACATAGGCCAAAAATCGTCAAAACCCCCGGTACAGCAGCACAGTCGCAAGCTATAGCCCCCGGGGCTGGAGGGTTAAAGCATAGCATTAACCCGGGAACTGCGGGGAGACTCTTAAGAGTCTGAGAAAAACAAATCAAACTTGACATCGATTTTTTTTTTGGCCCCTGTGCCATGCAAAATCTCAGTCCTCTACCTCCCCTCCTTCCCCACTTTCCTCCTCTCCTCCTTCCCCACTTTCCTCCTCTCCTTCAGTTATCACCTATTTTCCCTGTTATTCCCTTATTCTGAGGTATATTTTCGTGCTAACATTAGAAATCCGGTTACAGGGTGTGGTCATCACTGATAGTAAGCGAATGCAAGAGAGAGAGTATCGATCGACTGCGTCTCAGTGGCCTTGGGGGAAATTGGCGGGAAAGCAGCTTGCCTCACCCATACATTATACAACTCGCGGGCTATATCTCCGATTTTGACCATCCAAACGCTGTTTTCACTAGTTTTATTGTTTCAGGTTAATACCTTTATAATCAACCCATAATAGGTGCATATGGATAAATATAAATGGCACAATGAATATTTTAGTGACGGAAACACCTCAAATACGTCGGCACAGGGGGACGTTTCCAATTACCCCCATGCGCAGTTGCGCACTTGTTAGGTTAAAGTCTTTAAACAACAATGCTCCAGTGCCCTCCCTTCACTTCTATCAGACCCTTCTTTGGGATCTCTGTTCTACAGTGAAAGGCAAGTATAAATAATAGCCTTTCGTGGTAATAAGTTTCATTGAGTTCATTAAGTTTACAGTACAGTATTTTAAAGTTAATTGGTGGGATGGTGATATAAATTTATAATCCTATACATTCCAGTCTTCAAACCAAATTATTAGTTTAACCCTGTTCTTTCTTGATCCTCCCTGTTGCGGTGACTGGGGCCTGGACTCCAACCTCCATGACGGTGATCTGAACCACAAGATTGTGCGGCTTTGGTCAGCTGGGCTGCCTGGGTTTCCCTCCCTGTTGTGGTCTGAGGCGGAGTTTATTGGTAGAGCTCAAACACCCCTTGAATAGACACTAAAAGAGGAGACAGACTGATGACGCCTGTGTAGTAATCTGGAGAAAACGCAACCCTCGAAGGAAACTGCACATTTAACATCCAGAAGAATACGGTATGTGTGGGGATGATTACTCTACTCACAGTTCAAATTCTGGCAAATATTAGATTTTACTCCGATTAGGAAGGGTCTACCAATGAAAAGGCTACGCATGTCAATTGATCACTTTTCCTGCCATATATCCTTACCAAGCTTCATAAAATTTCCATGTAGGCTGTAGGTGAACCAAAATGTATCTGGCCGGTACAGAAGAGGTTTTTCTGGTAGTTTGCACTTGGTCCCTTTTACCTTGAACTATTGAATACATTTTTAAAGCAGATTGATATTTTGTACCAATGCAATGTTTCGGTTAAAACTCCTTAAAATGCCATCCAATCTGCCAAATCAACCCTATTGAAATTTTTAGTCTGCAAAACTTAATAAACCCACTTTGTACCTCCTACTGTTATTCTTCAAATGGATGGCAACTGGTCTAACAAATTTCAATAAAAGCACATACATATTCAAAAGAAATTGCTTATTGGTGGCATTATAACTACTAAACTCTATAATGGTCTGTCACTGGCGTTCAATTTCATACAGTACTGCGTTGTTACAGTAATTTAGTTCTCGTTGCCATTAAAACTAGCGTATCCTACCGACTGACTAGGAATATGGCCGAACTATATTTTCACTGATCATGATCGTTTATCCAGGAATAAGGGGCTTTAGTTTCAATGTTCACTAAGTTTTCTAAACCTGCTGAATCAGGTCTGATGTGGGCTGTCGAAATTGAGAGATGTGTGGTGCCGAGGGAGACCTGAGAGGCGGTGTGGCGAGACGTTAGGCCTAGAGATGTGGCAGACGCAGAGCCCTGCTGGTGGTGGTGGTGTGTGGCAGACGCAGAGCCCTGCTGGGTATGGTGTGTGGCGGACGCAGAGCCCTGCTGGTGGTGGTGTGTGGCGGACGCAGAGCCCTGCTGGTGGTGGTGTGTGGCGGACGCAGAGCCCTGCTGGTGGTGGTGTGTGGCGGACGCAGAGCCCTGCTGGTGGTGGTGTGTGGCGGACGCAGAGCCCTGCTGGTGGTGGTGTGTGGCGGACGCAGAGCCCTGCTGGTGGTGGTGTGTGGCGGACGCAGAGCCCTGCTGGTGGTGGTGTGTGGCGGACGCAGAGCCCTGCTGGTGGTGGTGTGTGGCGGACGCAGAGCCCTGCTGGTGGTGGTGTGTGGCGGACGCAGAGCCCTGCTGGTGGTGGTGTGTGGCGGACGCAGAGCCCTGCTGGTGGTGGTGTGTGGCGGACGCAGAGCCCTGCTGGTGGTGGTGTGTGGCGGACGCAGAGCCCTGCTGGTGGTGGTGTGTGGCGGACGCAGAGCCCTGCTGGTGGTGGTGTGTGGCGGACGCAGAGCCCTGCTGGTGGTGGTGTGTGGCGGACGCAGAGCCCTGCTGGTGGTGGTGTGTGGCGGACGCAGAGCCCTGCTGGTGGTGGTGTGTGGCGGACGCAGAGCCCTGCTGGTGGTGGTGTGTGGCGGACGCAGAGCCCTGCTGGTGGTGGTGTGTGGCGGACGCAGAGCCCTGCTGGTGGTGGTGTGTGGCGGACGCAGAGCCCTGCTGGTGGTGGTGTGTGGCGGACGCAGAGCCCTGCTGGTGGTGGTGTGTGGCGGACGCAGAGCCCTGCTGGTGGTGGTGTGTGGCGGACGCAGAGCCCTGCTGGTGGTGGTGTGTGGCGGACGCAGAGCCCTGCTGGTGGTGGTGTGTGGCGGACGCAGAGCCCTGCTGGTGGTGGTGTGTGGCGGACGCAGAGCCCTGCTGGTGGTGGTGTGTGGCGGACGCAGAGCCCTGCTGGTGGTGGTGTGTGGCGGACGCAGAGCCCTGCTGGTGGTGGTGTGTGGCAGACGCAGAGCCCTGCTGGTGGTGGTGTGTGGCAGACGCAGAGCCCTGCTGGTGGTGGTGTGTGGCAGACGCAGAGCCCTGCTGGTGGTGGTGTGTGGCAGACGCAGAGCCCTGCTGGTGGTGGTGTGTGGCAGACGCAGAGCCCTGCTGGTGGTGGTGTGTGGCAGACGCAGAGCCCTGATGGTGATGTGATTGACGCAGAGCCCTGCTGATGGTGGTGTGTGGTGGACGCAGATCCCTGGCGGTGGTGGTGTCGGGGATCTACAGTGAAAGGCAAGTCTAAATGTCTTGTTGTATATGGAGAGATAATGGGATATTAGTTTTGCTCCTTTTATAGAAAATATTCTAAACAATAAACATAATTTCACAAATAAATTTAAGAATATAGTCTTTGCTTTTATGGGATATATTAGAGCTAATTCTAAGAAATCCAAAGATAACCGTATTAAAGATAAAGTCATGTCCACTTTAAATTATTTCTCTAAAATTTTAGACAAAATTAATGTTAACAGTCTTATTAATTCAAAGAAAGTTAAGTCCATGTTACCAGATGGTTGTAAAGATTTCAAACCATTAATAGTGTATTCATATGAACGACCTGTTGGGTCTATTATTTGTAATTATAATAAAGTTTTAGGAAATCTTTCAGATAATGATATTTTCAATAATAATAAATGTGTGTGTGAAAGAGTCATGGATATGCCAGCTAGCAGACGTGATGCACTAGCAAAGTTCATTTATAGTCCGATATGTCACATATTAACAGGTGATGTAGAACTAGTTAAACATTTTGCAAACGACAAATTAGCGGAGCTATGTCGTAAAGGGTTTAAATTTAGAATAGGGAGTAATAAAGTAACATGGGACATAATTTTAAAAGATATTGTTTTTTCAGTCAATAAATTAAAAGAAAATTTTTTAAAAATTGCGTGCTGCGATGCGAGAGAACTAGAAGCATGGTCTAAATTATTAATTAAGTTAATTAGAAATAACATTTTCTCGCTTAAAAATGAATTTAATCTTTCAGATTTTATAGACTATAATTATAATAAGCTTAAAGCTGATTTAATAAATTTACATAAACATTTTGTAATCACTACAGTAGATAAAGCCAGCAATAATTATAGCTTCACATGTAAGAAATTTTATCTTGAAAACATGAAAAAAGAATTAGGTATTAAGGGTAACATTTTACGTAAAAATTATTTGCGGTAATTCTGTTTATGAAATTCAAAATAATCTGAATATTGATAACTTAATCGATGAACATACCAAGAAAAATATAACATTTGATATTAAACTTTCTGATAAGAACAAGTGCATTGCAAAATTATACAGGTTACCTAAATTTCATAAAAGACCTTATAAATATCGCTTTATTGCCGGAGCAAAATTTGCTACCACTAAAACTATCAGAACAAGTATTAAATTGCTTAAAATACATTAAAAGTACTCATAAAAGATATTGTAGTACCATCATGAGAAGAACTGGCATTAACTATTATTGGAGTGTTGACAATTCGTTAGAAGTTATTGATAAAATAAATACCATGCCGAAAGTTACCTCGGTACATAGCTTCGACTTTTCGACTTTGTATACCAATTTGCCTTTAGATTTAGTATATTCAGAGCTTTGCACTTTGACAGGTTCGTTAGGAATGGTAATTATTTCATAAATGTTTATACATATTTTAATAATGCATCACTTAGCTCTACTCCCACTAGTTCTGTATATTTTGATAGAAATAAACTTAAAGATGCCCTTAAATTCCTCCTTTTCAATGCTTATGTTAGATTCGGGCCGTACATTTTCAAACAAATATTAGGAATTCCTATGGGTGGAAATGCTAGCCCTTTAATTGCAGACTTATTCTTGCTTGCTTTAGAATTTAAATATATAAAAGACTTAGTTGACAGTAGCAAGAAAAATAAAATCCCAGAAAAATTAGCACTTGCTAAATTGTTAAGTAATAATAGTAGATATATTGATGATATTCTCGTTTGCAATTTGTTAAATTTTAATCAAGTTGCTAAACTTATTTACCCTAATTCTATTCCCCTCACACAATGTAACGTAAATTATAAAGTTGAAAATTTTCTTGATATAAATATAGAGATTGTTAATGAACAGTGCATACTTAAAGTATATGATTTTAATTTTAACGTAATGAACTTTCCTTTCCCTAGTAGTAATATCGATAGTAAAATAACTTATAATTGTTTTTATTCCCAATTAATAAGATTTTGTAAAATCTGCACTAAAGTAGATGACTTTTGGGCTAGAGCTAGGTTACTATACAGACTCTTAGTGGACAGAGGTTTTGAGGCAAGTAAATTGTTCCATAAATTTAATCTTTTTAGGGTCAATTATTGTGACTGTATTCTAAAATTTGACATCAATAATTTTAATCAAGCATTTTTAACTTTAAGTTTCTTGTATATCTCTGCTTACTTTTTGTCTGTATTTATTGTTTTTTGTCTGTATTTATTGTTTATCTTTTTCTTTTTCTATTATTAATATTAATATTGATGATTTTTTAAATTTATTGTTCTTGTTAAAAGAGTACTCTTTGTTTAAATCTGTTGTTACTTCATATTTTGCAATTATTTGTCTTTATATTATATGTATTCATTGTCGATAGTATCAATTGCTTACTTTTGCGATTTCCTTAGTTTATTTGTGCTATAAATGTAGGTTATTTGTAGGGTAGTTATTGATAGGGGTCACTTGAGGCATGCTATGCTTACAGGTACCTACCCGATAGCACTATCGTTAGTGAGTGCTGTACTGTATTTTATATATTATTTTGTAATAGTATAGATATCTTATCAATATTTGTATTTTGTACTATTGTTAATGTCTTGTCATGTTGCAAATTTGATTTTAAATAATATTTTGACATTTAACATGTAGTTTCTTTATTCATGCAGAGTTTAGTAAAATTTGCCAGAACGTCCCGGACTTCCCAAACTTGACTACTTCCTTTAACGTGACGATAGTGCGTTGTTATATGTGCGATTAGTTTGCTTGGGAAACAGATTAACTTGCTCATGTAGTAATGTACACCCTATGTGGTGGATTGTGTTCTTTTATTTAATAATTTTCATTTTAGTAAGCGTTGTTTCCACATAGCGATTTTGATAATTTAATTTGACTTTATATTGTCCTTGTCCCAATTTTGGTTTGTTTAGTTTGCAAGTTTTACATTTTAATTAATATAATTTGAATTATCTTCATAAGGGATAAAATGGCCTTTCATGGTAATTAGTTTAATTTATTTCAATAATTAGGTTTAATTTGAAGTTTATTGGTGGGTTGGTGATATGAATTTCTAATCCTATACATTCCAGTCATCAAACCAAATGATTAGTTTAACAAACTGTTCTTTCTTGACCCTCCCCGTCCTGTTGCGGTGACTGGCCTGGACTCCAACCTCCGTGACCGTGTTCTCGACCACATGAAGATATTGTTGGTCAGCTCGGCCGCCTGGGATTCCCTCACCTTGGTGGTCTGTGGCAGGGTTTATGGTCTGGCCCAAACACCCCTTCAATCAACACAAAGAAGTGTATCTACTTACTATAATTTAAGTACTGACTGCTTATTTAAAAATTGTTTCTTTGGCTGTTACGTGATAATTAAACTATTTAAATACTGCAACTCAAGATATAAAGTTTAGCAACTTAGAATGAACAGTTTGACAACCTAAGATCATTCTGAAATCTAGACATTTTCAATCACTATTACTGAAAGAGCTGAATCTAAGTTTCTACCTCTGGTGTAGCTAATTTCATTTAGTTGTTGTTGTTCCCCAGGCTGTCTGGCCGAACAGCCCCAAGGTCTCGAGCAAGGCCAAGGCCACAAATGAGCGCCCCCACAAAATCCCTACCACTAACAAAGCCCGGGTGACCGAAGCCACTCCAAGGCAGGGAGCTGAGGAGGGTGCGGAAACGCCCGGGAAACCAAAGCCCCACCCAAGGCCCCGTGCCCCTCAGCAATTATGAAGGGAAAGTTGAGGGACAAGGGGAAAATGTGACGCTTTGGCTCCCAATCTGCCAACTTCTAGGTTGGCAGTAGGGAGGTCAATCCACGGAAAAGACGCCGCCACTTGAGATCTAGAAGATATATAAGTAAAAGGAACAGTCAGAGTAAGCTATGGGTATGGCAGAGATAGCTCAGTTCTCACTCGGATAGACCAGCCCATCACCACATGACTAGAACCCAATCCTCATAGCATCAGCTAGGAAAGGCCCTAGAAAGCCGCCTTTGGCGGGGGGATAGCTCCCCTATTTAAATTCCTTTCGGGGTTGGGCACCCGCCCATCATTTAGTGATGTGCATTAGCTGAAAGACCTGAATCAAAGTCTCTACCTTTGGTAGTAGCAAAGTTCTTTTTAGTGATGTGCATTACTGAATGAAAGTCACCTTTGGTAGTAGCCAAGTTCTTTTTAGATGTGGTTAAATGTTGTAGAAACATAATGACAGTTCAGAGCTTCATTATTTGTCTGGTCTTATTTTCTTAAGATTTGAAGTAATTAATTTTCTGTGACTGATTGTCATTCAAATCTTGATAATTTCAATCATCCCTACTGGAAGAGTTTAAATAAAGTTTCTAAGAGTTTACCGTTTAGTTTCATTGGTTAAGTTGTTTTGAGTGATGGTTGAATGTTCTAAGTTTGTAATGACTAAGTTCTGGGCAATCATTATTTGTCTGGTCTTTATGATTGGAAGTAATGTTTCTCTGACTGGTCTTTGGTTGTCTTAACCCGGGAGCTGCGGGGAGACTCTTAAGAGTTCCCCCGGCGGACTGCGGGAAGACTCTTGAGAGTAAGTAAAATAAAAAATCAACTTTTGACATCGAAAAAAAAAAAATATTTGTATTTTTTTATTTTTTTATTTTTTTTTGGCCCCTGGGCCATGCAAAATCTCAGTCCTCTACCTCCCCTCCTTCCCCACTTTCCTCCTCTCCTTCAGTTATCACCTATTTTCCCTGTTATTCCCTTATTCTGAGGTATATTTTTGTGCTAACATTAGCGAGTTGCAAGCAGGGTGTTGTCATCACTGATGGCAAGCGAGTGCAAGAGAGAGAGAGAGAGTATCGATCGACTGTGTCTCGGTGGCCTTGGGGGAAATTGGCGGGAAAGCAGTTTGCCTCACCCATACATGATACAACTCGCGGGCTATATCTCCGATTTTGACCATCCAAACGCTGTTTTCGCTAGTTTTATTGTTGGTTCAGGTTAATACTTTTATAATCAACCCATAATAGGCGCATATGGATAATTATTAATGGTACAATGAATATTTTAGTGACGGAAACACCTCAAATACGTCAGCACAGGGGGACGTTTTCAATTACCCCCATGCGCACTTGTTAGGTTAACTGTGCATTGTGGTTGCGTAAGTGGTCTTTTATGGCTTTAGTGCATTTGAAACTTAACCTCTCACTAGCCAATGCTTGTGATTGGTTCCATAAATCTTTCATGAGTTAAAACTTTGATTTTGGCTAACCTCAATATTTTAGTCTGCTTGAGAAAGATCTCTTTCCTAAGTTGACTAAAATATTGTAGAATTGTATTGTAGATGCTGCTGCCCTGTCGTCTGGGACCAGACTTTTGGATGCAGCGTAGGGCATGGTATTGAGGCTCGGTGACTGAACGTGGGACTCGACAGGACTAATCGGTTAGTATTTTGATGAGTTTGGTATTTTAACTTTGGTGATCCTTGTACAGTTAGCCACATAAGTTATGTTTCTAGTTATGATTTTGATTATTTTTTCTTTTTATTGTGTTCCAAAGAAAAGCTTTGGATGATAGAGGAATGACTATAGATCAGGCAGGGGAAGTGGTGGACAAGAGTGAATGGAGAATGCTTGTGAATAGTCGAGTGAACACGTGGTCATTAGGAGTAAGGGGTCGGGCGCAAGTTGGACTAGATAACATTCCATCAGGCGCCTGGCCCGGGGAGACTATTAATATGAAGGGTGCGCCTGTAAGTGTGGTGGGAGGGCTTGTGGCTTTGGCTCCGCTGCATGTCTGCCTGCCGAGATCGGAACCTCTCCGGGTGGTCGGGGGAGTGCTGGAGCGACCTTGGTGACCCTGGTCTCTGGGTCTTCTGGGTGACCTGGATGTGTGTGAGTTTGTGCTTTTTATCTGTGTTTATTCGTTGTTTTTTTGTTTTCCCTGTTCTTGCTCAGTCTTGAGTCGGCTACCCCCAAAATGGGGATTGGGCCTGAGCATATAGATAGTGTTCGTATATGTTTTGGTTTGTTTATTTTGCAAGTTTTAAATTATAATATGATAGTAAAAGGAGTGCATGAATAGAGTAGTAATTTACACACTATTTGGATAGACAAAAGCACTACTAAATCGCTATGTGAAAAAAAAACTAAATCCACCACATAGGGTGTACAGTAACCACCACATAGGGTGTACAGTAACCACCACATAGGGTGTACAGTAACCACCACATAGGGTGTACAGTAACCACCACATAGGGTGTACAGTAACCACCACATAGGGTGTACAGTAAATTACTACATAACAACAAATTAGACTATAAAATCTTAGGCTAGGAAATGGCACGGAATCCATATAACTAATATATTTGTTGTACATTTATTACAGCGCAAGCAGACCTAGGAGTATGGTACCTGGATTCAACGATAGTCTACCATCTACCGGTACTCTACAAGACTACTATCTTTAATGGACTACTACTACTACAGGACTGGACTAATGTTCTCTGCAATGGACTACTGTTTGGGGAACAACAACAACAACTACCACCACTACTTCCCTAAAAGATTACTAGGCCTATTTGGTTAGTATTTTGTTTATTTTAGTTTAGCAGTCTTTGTACAGTTGTCCATCAAAGTTATTCCTAGTTATTTTTTGAGTCTTGAAGGTGTAATGGATAGTGTTTAAAATCTGAATGTGGTAACTGGGTTCGAATCCCGGTGGATCACATGCTTTCATTAATTTCATTGAGAGGTGTTTGGTGTTGGAGTGAATTATTAAAGAAATTATCAGTATAGGCCCACTATTCATCTTTATAGCATAAATACGCAGAATTTTGGTGAGAGTATCCTAGGTTCGAATCCTTGGAGTGCCACAAGTTGGTTGGTGAAAAAATATGAATGAGTTGAGTAATCTTCAGAGTTAACTACTGTACTGCATAATAAATCTTATGTGCACATAAAATTTCAATGTAGAAGATCATATAGGACCAGAAGTTATTTGGGCAACTGTACATACTGTATTGTAAATAGTTTTTGTTTAATGTAAAATGGGAAGTTTCCGTGAAAGTATTAATTGAAAGTTTTATTAATATTTGATTAGTTCTTCAACCTTTATCTTGTCGTCCCAGTTTTAGTTGGTTTATTTTGAAAGTTTTACAATTTAAGGAATATTAGTTTTAATGTATTTTATACTTTAAGAAGATGTGTATATAGTTTGGTCCCTAGACCTTGAAGCTTAAAAATACTCGCTCTTTGTAAAACAAATTTTATAGACATAAGGGCGGTTCCCTGTAAATGGAGTCTACTGGCTGGCAGAAAAGCTGGATAAATGGCACAAAGAGTCATAATATTGACTATGGGGTAAAAGGTCTTAAAATTGCCAAAGTAATGGGGCTATTCATGAGGAAGGAAAAAAGAGTACTTAATAAAACTGAAAAAAAGGTTGACCTGAGAGTTCAGTAGATAGTATTTAGTGTTATAAAATGTAATGTATAGCAGAAGTTATATGGACAACTGTACATACTCTATTGTAAATTTAGTTGCATTTTTTAATGTAAAATGGGAAGTTTCAGTGAAAGTATTAATTTAAAGTTTGATTAATATTGGATCTTGTGTTGTCAGTTTTAGTTTGTTTATTTTGAAAATTTTAAAATTTAAATGCTACTAGTATTAATAGTAGGGTAGTGATTGAGAGAGTGAGAGTGAGAACGGAGAAATGGATAGGCGACGAGCAGGGAGGCTTTAGGAAGGGAAGAGGATGTGTAGATCAGATTTTTACCCTGAATTGTGTTGTGGAGAAGTATCTGGAGAAGAAACCAAAGGTGTATGTTGCCTTTATGGACTTGGAGAAGGCATATGACAGAGTGGATAGAGAAGGTTTGTGGAAAGTACTTAGAATATACGGAGTAGAGGGCAAGTTGCTGAAAGCAGTGAAGAGCATGTATGAGGGTGCAAAGGCGGCAGTACGTGTGGAGAGTGAGCAGAGCGAGTTCTTTGACCTGAATGTTGGTTTGAAACAGGGGTGTGTGATGTCCCCGTGGTTGTTTACTGTATATATGGATGGAGTTATGAAAGAAATACTATCAAGAGCAGTGGATGTTGGTGTATCGCTGAAAAGGGAGGGAATTGAGTGGAAGCTACCTATACTGCTGTTTGCGGATGATACAGTTCTGATGAGTCATAATGAATGGGAGTTGCAGGGTCTGGTAAATGAGTTTGGAACAGTGTGCGAAAAACGGAATTTGAAGGTAAATACGGGGAAGAGCAAGGTTATGGTCTTCGAAAGGGGTGAAGTCACAGAGTGTGAGGTGAAGCTGAACGGTCAGGCTATGGAGATCATCAACTCTTTTAAGTATCTGGGCAGTGTGTTGAGTAAAGATGGGACTATGGATGAAGAGGTGCGGGAGAGGGTACAACAGGGGAAGAGGGTTGTAGGAACGCTAAAAGCAGTAACAAGAAATAGGGTGGTCAGTATGGAAGTGAAGAAGTCCTTGCATGACAGTGTGGTAATCCCGACACTGACTTACGGAAGCGAAGCATGGACGTTGGTTGAGAGACTCGGACCAAGAGTGAGAGCAGTGGAAATGAATTACTTAAGGAGTGCGTGCGGAATTACATGGAGGGATAGACAGACTAATGAGGAAGTAAGAAGGAGGTGTGGTGTGGAGGTAGATGTGCTGGAAAGTGTGAAAAGGAACAACTTGAGATGGTTCGGCCATATGGAACGTATGGAAAGAGAGAGAATGACTAAGAGGGTGTACGAGAGCGAGGTGGAGGGACAGGGGGAGAGGTAGACCGAATATGAGGTGGAAGGATGGAGTGAGGAACTACATGAATGAAGGCGGTGCTGGTTGGGGGGAGGGGCGTCGACTGACTGGGGACAGAGGTGCATGGGGGCGGTTCGTTCGTGGCCACCCCTTCGGGGATCACGGCGTCAGGCAATAGATAGATAGATAGTATTAATGTATTTTATACTTTAAGAGATATATATATATATATATATATATATATATAGTTTGCTCCCTAGACCTTGAAACTTAAAAATATACCCCAAGACTCCCTGTAAATGTTTTTTTAAAACATTTGTATGGACATATGGGCGGTTCCCCCTATGAGTCCCTATTGGCCAGCAGGAAAGCTGGATAAATGGCACAATGAGTCTTAATATTGAATATGGGGTAAAAGGTCTTAAAATTGCCAAAGTAATGGGGCTATTCATGAGGGAGGAAGGAGTCCACTTAGTAAAACGCGGAAAAATAACGTCTGTAGATAATATTTAGTGTTATAATAATAGTAATCTATAGCCTGTTTATTAAATAGGTAGGCGAGACATTGTTTTATCTATCCAGTTCCCCTTCTATCTATTATATATTTAATTGTATGGGGTTATATGGTCTTTAATTGTATGGGGATATATTGTCTTTCATTGTATGGGGTTATATGGTCTTTAATTGTATGGGGTTATATTGTCTTTAATTGTATGGGGTTATATGGTCTTTAATTGTATGGGGATATATTGTCTTTCATTGTATGGGGTTATATGGTCTTTAATTGTATGGGGATATATTGTCTTTCATTGTATGGGGTTATATGGTCTTTAATTGTATGGGGATATATTGTCTTTCATTGTATGGGGTTATATGGTCTTTAATTGTATGGGGATATATTGTCTTTCATTGTATGGGGTTATATGGTCTTTAATTGTATGGGGATATATTGTCTTTCATTGTATGGGGTTATATGGTCTTTAATTGTATGGGGTTATATTGTCTTTCATTGTATGGGGATATATTGTCTTTCATTGTATGGGGTTATATGGTCTTTAATTGTATGGGGTTATATTGTCTTTCATTGTATGGGGATATATTGTCTTTCATTGTATGGGGTTATATTGTCTTTCATTGTATGGGGATATATTGTCTTTAATTGTATGGGGATATATTGTCTTTAATAGTATGGGGTTATATGGTCTTTAATTGTATGGGGATATATTGTCTTTCATTGTATGGGGTTATATGGTCTTTAATTGTATGGGGTTATATTGTCTTTCATTGTATGGGGATATATTGTCTTTCATTGTATGGGGATATATTGTCTTTCATTGTATGGGGTTATATGGTCTTTAATTGTATGGGGATATATTGTCTTTCATTGTATGGGGTTATATTGTCTTTCATTGTATGGGGATATATTGTCTTTCATTGTATGGGGTTATATTGTCTTTCATTGTATGGGGTTATATTGTCTTTAATTGTATGGGGTTATATTGTCTTTAATTGTATGGGGTTATATTGTCTTTAATTGTATGGGGTTATATTGTCTTTAATTGTATGGGGTTATATTGTCTTTAATTGTATGGGGATATATTGTCTTTAATTGTATGGAGATATAGTCTTTAATTGTATGGGGATATATTGTCTTTAATTGTATGGGGATATATTGTCTTTAATTGTATGGGGTTATATTGTCTTTAATTGTATGGGGTTATATTGTCTTTAATTGTATGGGGTTATATTGTCTTTAATTGTATGGGGATATATTGTCTTTAATTGTATGGGGATATATTGTCTTTAATTGTATGGGGTTATATTGTCTTTAATTGTATGGGGATATATTGTCTTTAATTGTATGGGGTTATATTGTCTTTAATTGTATGGGGTTATATTGTCTTTAATTGTATGGGGATATATTGTCTTTAATTGTATGGGGTTATATTGTCTTTAATTGTATGGGGTTATATTGTCTTTAATTGTATGGGGATATATTGTCTTTAATTGTATGGGGATATATTGTCTTTAATTGTATGGGGATATATTGTCTGTAATTGTATGGGGTTATATTGTCTTTAATTGTATGGGGTTATATTGTCTTTAATTGTATGGGGTTATATTGTCTTTAATTGTATGGGGATATATTGTCTTTAATTGTATGGGGATATATTGTCTTTAATTGTATGGGGTTATATTGTCTTTAATTGTATGGGGATATTGTATGGGGATATATTGTCTTCAATTGTATGGGGTTATATTGTCTTTTAATTGTATGGGGTTATATTGTCTTTAATTGTATGGGGTTATATTGTCTTTAATTGTATGGGGATATATTGTCTTTAATTGTATGGGGTTATATTGTCTTTCATTGTATGGGGTTATATTGTCTTTAATTGTATGGGGTTATATTGTCTTTTATTGTATGGGGATATATTGTCTTTAATTGTATGGGGTTATATTGTCTTTAATTGTATGGGGATATATTGTCTTTAATTGTATGGGGATATATTGTCTTTAATTGTATGGGGTTATATTGTCTTTAATTGTATGGGGATATATTGTCTTTAATTGTATGGGGATATATTGTCTTTAATTGTATGGGGATATATTGTCTTTAATTGTATGGGGATATATTGTCTTTAATTGTATGGGGTTATATTGTCTTTAATTGTATGGGGTTATATTGTCTTTAATTGTATGGGGATATATTGTCTTTAATTGTATGGGGTTATATTGTCTTTCATTGTATGGGGTTATATTGTCTTTAATTGTATGGGGTTATATTGTCTTTTATTGTATGGGGATATATTGTCTTTAATTGTATGGGATATATTGTCTTTAATTGTATGGGGTTATATTGTCTTTAATTGTATGGGGATATATTGTCTTTAATTGTATGGGGATATATTGTCTTTAATTGTATGGGGTTATATTGTCTTTAATTGTATGGGATATATTGTCTTTAATTGTATGGGGATATATTGTCTTTAATTGTATGGGGATATATTGTCTTTAATTGTATGGGGTTATATTGTCTTTAATTGTATGGGGTTATATTGTCTTTAATTGTATGGGGTTATATTGTCTTTAATTGTATGGGGATATATTGTCTTTAATTGTATGGGGATATATTGTCTTTAATTGTATGGGGTTATATTGTCTTTAATTGTATGGGGATATTGTATGGGGATATATTGTCTTTAATTGTATGGGGTTATATTGTCTTTTAATTGTATGGGGTTATATTGTCTTTAATTGTATGGGGTTATATTGTCTTTAATTGTATGGGGATATATTGTCTTTAATTGTATGGGGTTATATTGTCTTTAATTGTATGGGGTTATATTGTCTTTAATTGTATGGGATATATTGTCTTTAATTGTATGGGGATATATTGTCTTTAATTGTATGGGGATATATTGTCTTTAATTGTATGGGGTTATATTGTCTTTAATTGTATGGGGTTATATTGTCTTTCATTGTATGGGGATATATTGTCTTTCATTGTATGGGGTTATATTGTCTTTCATTGTATGGGGTTATATTGTCTTTCATTGTATGGAGTTATATTGTCTTTCATTGTATGGGGTTATATTGTCTTTCATTGTATGGGGTTATATGGTCTTTAATTGTATGGGGATATATTGTCTTTCATTGTATGGGGTTACCGTATATGGTCTTTAATTGTATGGGGTTATATTGTCTTTCATTGTATGGGGATATATTGTCTTTCATTGTATGGGGTTATATGGTCTTTAATTGTATGGGGTTATATTGTCTTTTATTGTATGGGGATATATTGTCTTTCATTGTATGGGGTTATATTGTCTTTCATTGTATGGGGATATATTGTCTTTCATTGTATGGGGTTATATTGTCTTTCATTGTATGGGGTTATATTGTCTTTAATTGTATGGGGTTATATTGTCTTTAATTGTATGGGGTTATATTGTCTTTAATTGTATGGGGTTATATTGTCTTTAATTGTATGGGGTTATATTGTCTTTAATTGTATGGGGATATATTGTCTTTAATTGTATGGGGATATATTGTCTTTAATTGTATGGGGATATATTGTCTTTAATTGTATGGGATATATTGTCTTTAATTGTATGGGGTTATATTGTCTTTAATTGTATGGGGTTATATTGTCTTTAATTGTATGGGGTTATATTGTCTTTAATTGTATGGGATATATTGTCTTTAATTGTATGGGGTTATATTGTCTTTCATTGTATGGGGTTATATTGTCTTTAATTGTATGGGGTTATATCGTCTTTAATTGTATGGGGATATATTGTCTTTAATTGTATGGGGATATATTGTCTTTAATTGTATGGGGTTATATTGTCTTTAATTGTATGGGGTTATATTGTCTTTCATTGTATGGGATATATTGTCTTTCATTGTATGGGTTATATTGTCTTTCATTGTATGGGGTTATATTGTCTTTCATTGTGTGGGGTTATATTGTCTTTCATTGTATGGAGTTATATTGTCTTTCATTGTATGGGGTTATATTGTCTTTCATTGTATGGGGTTATATTGTCTTTAATTGTATGGGGTTATATTGTCTTTAATTGTATGGGGTTATATTGTCTTTAATTGTATGGGGTTATATTGTCTTTAATTGTATGGGGTTATATTGTCTTTAATTGTATGGGGATATATTGTCTTTAATTAAAAAAGGACTAGAGCAAATGAGCTGTAAATTTCTACCCATTCCCTGGCTGATGGTTTGGAAATCTTATAATTATAGGCTAGAGGTTAATGTTGAAGATGTTCAGCATAGTTGTGTGGAATCCGGTATAGGTTATTATAGCTACCGGTATAATTTGACTTGTTGAGCTGTAGATGTTGATGGTAAAGAATTATGGGTCACTTTTATTGAAAATAAATATTTTATAGTATAAAAGTTTTGTTTGTAATTTGAACAGTAACTTGAGTTATGTTTTAATTTTAAGAAACTTTAAAATCAATTGTCAAAACGCCCTATACAAAATCCGTGAAAAAAAAAATGCATTTAAATTTATCGGAAATTATGTTTTGGAAACCAAACTTAGATTGGACTAAAAGTGGCGACCTCAAATCCAAACCCTTGAAAAGTGAAGCAGCCCTAAACAGGGTTGCCTGGAACGCCGCCATTAGGACAAGACTGAAACTGCACGTATGTGTGGAGCATTCGGTCTTAAAATGTTATGCATGTATATCCACATCTGTATACCATGCAATCCACTAACGTGTTTGTCTACGCTTCACAGCACAAGGATCGTACAGCCGACCAAGACCTTCCCAACTTCTCAAGATTATCTCCAGCTCATCGTCTCAAGATAAGAACCTTCGCCAAATCAACGTCTGAAGATAAACGTCGCTACTCTCTCCAATCTACACGTCGCTTCTGTCACTAAGGTTAGAGTTTTAGATAGGATATATTATGTTATGTTGGATTTGTTGGTTGTAAATTAACGGCCCTTGTTGAAATTAGTCTGACTATGTTGGTTAAGAATGATCCGCTCCCCCTCCCCCCTCTCCTCCGCTCCCCCCTCCCCCTTAACCTCTGAAGTGCGCACGGGGGTAAATGAAAACCTCCCCCTGTGCTGACGTATTTGAGGTTTTTCGTCACTAAAATATTCATTGTACCATTAATAGCATTAATAATTATCCATATGCGCCTATTATGGGTTGATTATAAAGGTATTAACCTGAAACAACAATAAAACGAGTGAAAACAGCGTTTGGATGGTCAAAATCGGAGATATAGCCCGCGAGTTGTATAATCTATGGGTGAGGCAAACTCCTTTCCCGCCAATTTCCCCCAAGGCCACTGAGACACAGTCGATCGATACTCTCTCTCTCTCTCTTGCACTGGATGGCCATCAGTGATGACAACACCCTGCTTGCAACTCGCTAATGTTAGCACGAAAATATACCTCAGAATAAGGGAATAATAGGGAAAATAGGTGATAACAGAGGAATAGGAGGAAAGTGGGGAAGGAGGGGAGGTAGAGGACTGAGATTTTGCATGGCCCAGGGGCAAAAAAAAAAAAAAAAAAAAAAAAAAAAAAAAAAAAAAAATTTTTTTTTTTTCGATGTAAAAAGTTGATTTTTAGTTTTACTTACTCCAGAGAGTCTTCCCGCAGTCCGCCGGCCGAACTCTAAAGAGTCTTCCCGCAGTTCCCGGGTTAATAAACTAAGTAATACTACTGTATAGATAAATATATAGATAATTAATTTTAAAACTTTAAAAATAATCAAACTAAAACTGGGACAAATTCAAATTAGTCAAAATGAGTAATAGAAATCGCTATAGGAAGGAATAACGCTAAATATAAATAGGGAAATTAAAAGTATAAATATATATGAAATTAAGAGTAAATGTGCACTAAAGTAATATTAAAATTGCTGGATAGTTTTGTATAGAATTGGACTTGTTTTCTGGCAAAGTAAAAGTCGACAATATAATTAATCTATAAAGTGGGCAATCCAACAAAGTTTTTAAGTATGGATACTTTGTACAGCAATTAAAATATATAGCCTAACTATAAAACCAAGTACTGTTCATATTAATAAAAGTAAAGCTTTAAAATTATCGAATCGCACTAAAAAAAATTTGTAAAATTAATTTAAAATGATTGGAATTTAAACTTTGAAAACTACAATACTTCTAATGTGAAATAAAATTACTGGACTGAATTACAATGTTCCTTTTAAATCTTCGGTATTGCATTAGCAAGTAAATTGTACATATAAAACTTTTAACAGTTACTGTTCAAATTAATATAACTTTAAAATTTAAACTAATAGAAACTCCACCTTATATGTGGTAAAACTCATTAAAATTAATTGGAAATTAAACTTAAAACTACAAACATATAAAATAATGAAATAAAATTATTTTTATTAATCTCACCACCACACCCCCAATGAAATTAATTAAAGTATATATGATCCACCGGGATTCGAACCCGGGTTATCACACACATATTTTTGCCACCTTAACCATTACACCACCAGGACGGTTGTGCAGGACGAGCGTGCACTGAATTAGAATATATTGCTTTAAAATTGGTTACCTAAATGTTCGCCATTGCATTAGCAAATTAACAATTAAAAGTAATACCTGGTCCCACAATACTTAATCTTTATCTATATACTCGGTCACCTTCCCCATTGTATTTATTATTATTATTATCATCTATAGAACGGCTTATTTACTTATTAAAATTTAAAACTTTCAAAGTAAACAAACCAAAACTTTGACAAAGTAAATATAAAGTCAAAATAACTTCAAAATCGCTGTGGAAAAAATGCTTGCTAAAATTAATTAAAAGTTTGTTTAACCAGACTACTGAGTCTAGAAGAAGACTCTCACGGGTTAAAATAAAATAAAATCAAAAAAATATCTATAGAGCGGCGTATTTAATTGCTTATTTATTTGTTATTACTTTGTTTGCTCTAGACCTCAATCAAGCTTAAAATACAGCACCCTTGGGTAGTTTTAGATAAAAAAATATCTTGGTTTGCTCTGTAGACTTTCAATCCAACTTTACAAAAAAATATTTTACATTTTTCGATAGACAAAATGTAGTTTGCTCTAGACTTCAATCAAGCTTAAAAAGTGCCCTTCGTACACATTTTGATAGAAAATTGTCCATACTATAATATTTTGGTATATAGTGTGCCTATGAAGACGGGTCTATTCACCAGTAGGCTACATGTCAGAAAGTATCCGCCGTTAATACCGGACCTTGAAGGGAGCGCGGCGGATATGATTATTGACATTCAAAGTTACGATCTGTCCCATGGTGCCCTGAATCTCTCTCCCCCCCCCCCCCCCCCCCCATTTTCATGACAATCTCCAAATCCAGCCTAATGTGATATATCCTCTATAAACATGAATGTAGCCAAATGATATGCTTACAGGGTAAACTTTAAAACGATACTAGTGAACAATATTAGGATGCTTAATATAACTATGATAGTGGTGGAAGAATAGGTACGGTTACGATGGATTTTAACATTTTGGCATGATTTGATGGCGTAATGGTTAAAGTATGACCTTTCATGTTAATTTTCTTGATAGCGTAATGCATAAATGCGCGGAATTTTGGTGAGTATCCTAGGTTCGAATCCTTGGAGTGACAAGTGTATTTGCTAATTTCATTGAGTTTAGAATTAATGTTGGTTGATGAAAAAATATGAATTTATAATTTTGCTTGGACCTCAGACTTTCAAAATATAATTTGTGCATTTTTCGGTAGAAAAATGGCTCGGCCAGAGGCCGGTTTCTCCTAAATTGTATGAATAATATGAAAATTGCCAAAAAACAAAAAATGGGCAAATGTCAATGTTTAACCATCTTTTTTAACGGTTTGATTAGTATTTAACTTGATGCAGTTTTTAGCACCATACACTCCCTGCTAAATAGCTGGGCTAGGGTGGGTGCCCTGATGATCGGGGATTTCAGTGAACGGTTCTCACAAATTTACAGAAAAGTGTTCACTAAATTTAAATCCAGACTTTAATTCCTGCTTTATTGTAGTTTTCTTTCAATTTTATTAAGTTTATGAAGGGTGTATGGCATCGAAGAGTATTTGATTCGTACTGATCTTTCCTAAGCTTAATAAAACTGTCTATGGTTAGCTGTGATGAAAGTAAAATTAAAGTTATTAGAGATAATATCCGAATCTTGCCAAAAATGTAATCCCGTAACCTATCAACTTATCCGGAATGTGAATGGAGGAGTGACAGAAGGGATCTGCCCCTTGTACAGTACTGCTACCCTAAAATGGGGATTGAATGCAGTAAGTTAGTTCACATATTGAATATTGGAACCGCGGAGCATACCTCTCGGGCGGGGGAGATGGTTTTTGGGTGGGGGGATGAAACTTCAAAATTAAATATAATTTTGGTGCGAGTATCCTAGGTTAGAGTCCTTGGAGTGCCACATGTTTTTCTTGATTTCATTGAGTTTAGAAGTAAAGTTGGTGTAATGGCTTAAGGTGCTTATGTTCTGGGTGTGGTGTCCCGGGTTCGAATCCCGGGAGGACTATCAGTTTATTAAAGTAAATATGAGTTTGTAATTGATAAGAATGGGGTGGTACTTATTAGATTTATAACTTATTTAAATGGGGTGGTACTTATTAGATTTATAACTTATTTAAATGGGGTGGTACTTATTAGATTTATAACTTATTTAAATGGGGTGGTACTTATTAGATTTATAACTTTTATTTGTATTGTTTTGTTAGTATATTCTGAGAGATAGGGGGTGGGATTATGCTAGGAAGGGTAACTTTAAATTTAATGTTTTTAGCTGTAGAACTTTTATTTTATTTGTTTTTTGAGTATATTCCGGGCCCACGACTGCAGCCTGAAAACTAGTAAGGTCATTCATAACAGTCTCCTGCTAGTACGCAACAAGGTTGTCAATAAGTAGTGATTCCGAAAGTCAGGTCCTGCCCCCGAGGTGCCCGGGATATAGGGATGAACGGAGAGAGCGAGAGTTTGTTTATGTAGGCTTAGCTTCGGGGTATTAATTGTTCCACTGGTATCATTTATATTCCTTCGGAAGCAATGTGGAGAGTCTTTGCTCCCTCGGTATTAAGATGCGCATAAAGTTTATTCGATCTTTATATAATTTCTGTTTTAGGAAGGTCTTTGGCAACTCAAATATATCTTAGCCTTGTGCATAATTCTTTAACGGTCTTGATAGCGTAATGCATAAATGTGCAGAATTTCTGTGTCTCTCAGGTTAGAGTCCTTGGAGTGCCACATGTACAGTATTTTTCATTAAATTTACTTTAGTAATATCCTTGGTTCGAGTCTTTGGAGTGTCTCGTGTATTTTTCATTGAGTTTAGAAGTAAAGTTGGTTGGTGGAAAAAATATGAATCCATAGATCCTAAGCTGAATAAAAGCATCTAATGATCGAATAAACTGGACGCTTCCTAATCCTGAAGGTGTTTATTAACTTAAAAGAATTTCCATCCTGGTGTTTTGGAAATATTTTAAGTTTGTAAGGGTTCTGTAAACATTGCTAACGGAGTAAATTTATACAAACCGAACTTGGCAAGGTAAAAGTGAATGGGAGAGCTTTGGTTACTGATTAGAGTTGCTTTCGTTAACTCTCCTAAGGAAAGGAATTTATCTGCAGTATCCAAGCTTTAACCTAATTTATTTTAATGCACTATTGTAAGTTTTTGACATTTTTTGCTCTATTGGTAAATAAAAAAAAATATGAGATGTGAATAGTATCTATACCATATAAGCCCTTTATACATTTTGATATGCTGTATTGTTCAATGGATAGGGTTAGGCTGAAAATCGAAGTACCTAGTTGTAGTAGTGACTAGTTATAAATAGTAAACTATGATAGGAATAAGTTTGGTAAAAGATCTGATAATGATTGGTTCTATATACTGCAGTCTTTAATGTTTTTTTAATTAGACTGGCAGCTTAGTTAGAAATTTGAAAGTAAAACTTGCAAGAGAAACCAAAACACAAATGACTATAAAGACCAAGTACTTGTCAAAATAGCAATTAGCAATAAAGTTTGAAATGGTATAAAGCAAGAGCAATTTTGGCGTAAGTGAAACTCCATTCTAGTTTGTGAGACTAATGGCAAATAACTGAAATAAGTTTGCAGTCAATTTTTTTGTTAGGAATATACAGTACTATATATTATAGTTGCAAATACAGTATCCCTAAGTGAAGTGTTGGTATAGAACTTTTAAATTATAAATTAAATGTACCGTATAAGTAAAAGATTTACCTAATAGTGTAATGACCTATGAGAGTTCTGTATGGAGCTCAGTGGTCTGGTTAATCTGCTCTACATAACATAACAGTGTAATGAGTAAATTACCTGAAGTAATTAAAAAATACTACGGGAATGGAAGCAAACCTTGATTGTCCATTTATAACTTTAGATCATTCCTAAGCTGAGTAAAATGGATTAATGGTCTCTATACATTCTGAAAATTAGTTTAATAGGCTGGAAGGCTAAGAATTCAATAACAAGCGTTAGCCTGAAGAAAGTAACTGTTGGTCATTTATGTAAAGTCCAGTGAAGTCGAAGATGAGTGTAATCTATATAATTTGGGCTGAAAATATGACTGATGCTCGGAGGAATTTGCCTATAAAATAAGATACCCTGGCTGACTTCCCAAATGCTAGAAATATTAGCTTCTATTACTCTCTAGTACAGTACCAGTTATCTGAAAGTAAATGTGTGGTCAGATTATTGTAGATTTCTGTAAACTATTGGTCATTGGGAATACTGTACATATATGGGATATATAGTTGTATTTAGGAGGGAGGATTGAAAAATAGTTATAAATTTTACGGTATATATATCTTTAACCCTTCCTACCTGGCGTGTCTTGCCTAAGGACGGTCGCCCGTACCCGGGCGAAATGGCTGAAAAACTTCTAGGCCTAGGCTACCGTATTTGTTTATATTCACTGCTAGAACTTTCCCACTCATCTATAATCGTAGTGCGGTTTTCAATCTGTATTTTGGCGTTTAGTAGAGCTCTGTAAGTCAACTGGTTCAGTTGTGATGACTATTTCAGTGGAGCAAATATTGCAGAGATGTTGCCAATATGGGGGATTTTCAGCCACTAGTTTCGTCTGACGTCAGAACAATAACATTGAAGTCTTCTTGTTTTCGGAGGTGCGGTGACGCAACGCTTGGGTTTGTTGACATAAGTCGTACGCACGGCGTTCAGACCAAGCTTAATTAGGCTATTAACCCTCTCCGACATATGACGCAATTTTGAGCCTATTGGGGATACTTTAAAGTCTTTGTTACCATCAGGGGTATTTAGAAACCTTTAGTTTAGTTACTTCAACCTATGCAGTTGTCTTTGAGTAAGCTGTGGGCAGAAAACGAATTTTGGAGAGGTAATTATAAGAGTGAGAGAACTCTATTTCTTATTGCTAATCTGGCAACCTCTGCGTCATATGAGTCTGAAGGAGTTAAGCTGCCGTCTTAGGTAAGGACAGCCGGGTAGTGGCCCTTCTGCCGAGCTGTCCTTACCTAAGGTAGCCCGGGTAGGAAGGGTTAAAATACTTTAAATCTGAAGGTTACATTTGTTATTTTTGCTTATGGCTGAAACTTGGTTATAGCTTATGAGAAGAGTAGTTATTAACCCACTGAGACCCAGCGCCGCACGTGTTGCGTCGGCAGTGTTTGATAACCAACTCCCAGCGACGCATCACGTGCGTCCGACATATAAAAAACACTTACGTGGCTCGTAAGGTAGGAAATGGCGGGAGAATAGGAGGGGGAGGTACCGTAGTGTGTGTGGGAGCCGGGCCAGTAGGTATGAGCGGGCCGAGACAGCCGCGCGGCTGGTGGTGGTGGGCTTAGTGGGGATAGTTTACACCCATAGTTTACCGCCACTTTGAACCTTCATTACTCCGGTCGTATGGGAGCTAGAGGCTTGAGATTTATGCGAGACACTCCTTAGGATGTATGCCGTACAATGCCATACTCAGTTTTTACCCTAGTGCTCCCGGGCGGGTGGTCATGCGGGGGAGACGAACTATTGAACCCCGCCCCCCAAATGACCGAAATGATTTTTTTTTTTTTTTTGTCTTCATTTCTCACCATTCTCTTCCATTTTGGCTCAACAATTTTTTTTTTAGGCTCCCCCCCCCCCCCCCCCCCCAAAATGTCCGAGGTGATTTTTTTTTTTTTTTTTTCATTTCTCATCCTTGTCTTCCATTTTAGCAAACAAAAAAAAAGAAGTGAAAATGGCTTGGGACTGGGGTGAACAAAATATTATAACTAGCCGGGGCTCAACGGGTTAATACAGGACTGTACTATATGGTAATAAGGGTTGTTTTATGGTACTAGGGAAGACTGATTGAGATAGTGATGCCTTGGTCTATAGTACAGTATGAAAGTTAGATTTTAGTTATAGGTATAATTAATAGGCTTTTAGTTCATAATTTTATAGAATTACTACTACATTATGTATAATTAATAGGCTTTTAGTTAGTTCATAGTTTTATTGAATGATTAGTACAATTGGTATAGGTTTAGTTCATACATAGTTGTATAAAATTACTACATTTGTAAAGGGCTTATTTGTTATATTTATGATTGATGTATTTATTTGTGTTTAACATGGAGCTAAAACTGTCACTAACCCATGGTGTATTAATCCTTTTGGAATGCAATATATTTTTCCATATTCTGGCAAATTTGAGCAGTTTAAGAGGGACCTTTGAGAGTGTAAAGGGCAATGACTAGATCAACCTTCTGACTCTCACAGGCCCTACCTAAGCTGAATAAATAATCTATTAGCCAGAATAAAGTCAGTAATTGTATACTGAAAGTTTAAGGTGCAAGTTCTGTTTGTATAGATGATTAAAGTTTACTGCCTGAGATGCAGTTGTAGATGATTCATAATGATTCTGATTGAGTTTTAATATGGACAACTTGAGACTTCAATAGAAAGAAATTTATAACACAATATTGCTTGCAAAATAGACTTTGAAATTAAAGTTATTAAATGTATACACCCCATAGTTTGGGTTTGCGGACTTGAAACCGAGTTTAAAATTTAAATAAATATCATTTTTGGAATATTTGAGCATTTGTCCAAAGACTTGAAAATTTAAAGTAATGAAATTGGGGATTTATGTAGATTTATGTATATACTCAGGCACCATAGCTGGGGTTGGCAGACTTGAGACAGAGCCCAAATTGAAATAAAAATTTAATTAAATCTTCGTGTTTGTCAAAATACTTTGCATTTAATGTAATTCATTTGGGAATTTGTATATACTCCGGCACATACCCCATAGGTGGGGTTGGCCAACTTGAGACCGCAGGAAAAATTCTATCTATATACTCAGGCCCAATCCCAATTTTCCTAAAAAAAAATAAAAATAAAATAGAAGTAATAGAAATTTTGCAATATTTAAAAGTTTTGTCATTTTTCTATTATGTTGACTCAAAGTTGTCTTTATTAATACTGGATATAGAAGCTATGCATATTTTTCTACAACTGCATAATACAGTAATGAAATCTTTAATGGAATGATTTTTTAGAATGTGCATTATTTTGTATATGTTTGAAGACAAGTATTGATTTATGAAGGCAATGTAATTCCCTCTGAAAATGTAAGTCATGATATATTTAAGAGGAATATTATATATGCTTTCAAAATTATTAAGTTTTTACCACCATACACAACCTTGCTCAAGAGCTGGGGTAGGGTGGGTGTCCTGATTATCGGGGACTTAAACAAATAAAAGTTTGCACATTCTAAAATTTATTCCGTTGAGATACTCTTTAGCCATAAATAAGTACATGCTATGGAATCTATAGAACCTATTGGAGAAAAAGTAATTAAGGATACAGCATAAGATTTGTATGCAGTGTTGTAAAGAGTTATATTAATAGAAAATTCCCACTGAAATCTAACTGAGATTAAGTATTTATGGAAATGTACTTGTGCATTTTGATATATATTAATGTCCCTTGATTTTTGTGTTGGTATTTATATTGCAAAGAAAATGGACTGCTTACAAATTGGTTCTGTATTTTAATATGATAGGCCAACCTTCTTGAAACTCTAAAAGGCTAGAAGAAATGGGCTGACATTTTTGTATCCTATTCCCTGGCTGACTCTTCCCAAATTATGAAAATCCCATGCTTGATTCCCGTTTATTGATGTTAATGGTAAAGAATATTGGGCAATTATAAGACTTCTATTATAATTAAGCCAGATATATTTGCCACTAAGATTAATAATGGGTAATCACCGAGATTTATATAACTTTGGAAGAGTTGACCAGGAAAATAGGTGTGGTAATACAGTTTATTTACTTTAGCCTTTTTAGTTAACCCATTGAGGAATATGAACCACTAAGTTAATTTGGTTACCTGACTTATATGCAGCTTAGGAAGACTTAAGCAATGAGCGGGGTAATAGTAATGTATTAACCCTTGAGATTGATCTGGTACTTCCTAAGCTGAATATAATTGAATGCTAGCCAATATTCCCAAAGTGCATCATATTTGAATTGGTTTAGAATTTTGGCCTTTATATATTTACTGCTATAATTACTGAAAGTGATTATCAGCCCCTTGATAAATATGAGTAAGTTAATTCTGGATATTTGATTTCCTTAAGTCCATATAATTTCTCTTAGCCAGCATGACTTGTTAATTCTGGCTATTGGATGATTTTATTAAGCTTTGGAAGGATCTGGGTCTAATGGAGTTTTATACTTTATTATTCCTAGAGGTTTTCCTGAAGTGCATACAATTTCAACTTAAGCCAGCATGACTTATTCTTTTATGAGAGGGTTAAAGGTTCATGATTCCATTGGTGTACTTATTTTTGCTTAAGAGTGTACTGTATCATGTAAGCAATGGTTTGGCTGCATTTATGTAGGTTTAAAACTTTATATCTTGGGTTTGCATATTTAAATGTTGGTTTGTCTATCACTGACTGAAAAAAAATCTGCCAAAATACCTTAAAGATTTCAAAATAACTGGTCGATTTAAAGTATTTAAATTAGTAAAAATATATTATTTTACGATGCATATGCCATTTATGAAAATACATACTTTGTTTGCATGGTAAGTGAAAATATCACAACATGCAAAGAAAGTAATATTATTTTCATAAATAACTTGCATAATAAAAGTAATAAATTTGTTACCATATACAGATATTTTACTAAGATTTGTTTACGGACTTTTTATAAATCATTACAAGTTTCTTTGGCTGTTGTGTGATAGTTGACCATATTTATATACTGCACACTTGTGATATAAAGTTTAGCAACCTAGAATGAACAGTTTGACAACGATCATTATGAACTCTGGATATGTTCAACCATCATTCCTGAAAGTGCTAAACCAAAGTTCTTTTTAAGTTATGTGGTTGAATGTTCTAGAAGCATAATGATAAAGTTCAGAGCCCTCATTATTTGTCTGGTCTTAAAGTCTCTAGTAATGTTTCTCTGACAGTCTTTGGTTGTGTACTGTTTTTTCTGGGTTGCAAGTGTTCTTAGTGCATTTCAAACTTAACCTCCATAGCCCATGCTAGTCATGAGCTCTATTAACCCTTTTGGTACTGTCACTATATCTGGCTAGCCTCAGATGATTTTAATCGGGACCGCTTTCCGTAGCTGATTAAAATCTTTTGAGGTTAGTCAGAATAAGTAGTGAAAGGGTTAATTGAGCCAATGACAAGACTCCACAAATTGCCAGCAAGAATCTAGAGATAGAAAAGTTTTCGCTGTGCAAAATGTTTGGGTTTCACCCCTTAGACTTGTCACTGATTTCCCCCAGAATTTTTCGAAGTCCAGCCTCTGAGGCTGGACTTTGAAACCCCCAGAAATTTGCTAAGTCCAGTGTTGTAAACTTTGGAACATTTCATCAGACTATGTTTTCCCAAGTTTACACCACTGAAATTTGTATAAGTTCCACTGAAAAATTTTGCCGAACATATCTGAACTGAATTTTCCAAAGTCCAAACTAATTAAAAATTTGGTGGTTTGGCCTTTGGCATGTCAACAGTTCTAAATATGTTCGGAGCTCTGACTGGCAACATTTTGCAAAGTGACAAAGTGACAAAGCTAACTGAATTCTAAATTCCATTCATTGTTTTAACAAAATACTCTTACTTTACTGAATGGGATAGAGTCCAGCCTTTGGTATGAACCTAAGGTGAACTGTATCCTATTACATGTATTATGGCCTTGGTGAGAAACAACCTGTATTATAATAAAACAATAAAGATATTATGGTATTCAACACTTTTACTGTATTTCCAAATATTACACAACTGTTATGTGACTCAACTAGTTCCATCACTTACAAACATTAGGATTATCAACAACTAAAGTCTATGCCGTTTTAAATAGATAACATTTGATCGCTTTCAATACTTTAGTAATATCACTAAAATTTAAGTTTAAAGCATCGGTGACTATGATATACTTTCAATTGATTACTATAAAACTCTTGATATAACTTTATAAAGCAGCATTAACTAAAGTCATTGGACCCGACAAATTAAAAACTTCCAAAGACGATATAAGGGCAAAATAACTTGGTACTGGATGTTTTTTACATGACAATTATAAACAATACAAATAAAGTCTTCAATTATATTATTGGTACTGAGAAATACAACATAGTAAGGACCTGCCTGAGCATATACTGATATTTAATTATACAACTAAAAGAAGGCATCCATTATTGGTACGGAGAAATACAACATAGTAAGGACCTAAGTAAATATGCCATACCTATTATTGCTAGGCAATGTTTCATCAATAAATTAAAATTTCAAACTAAGCATACCAAAACTGGGACAAAGACAAAATTGCTTATATGGAAACAAATAAATTATATAGCCTAATTTTCATCAGACAAATATTACCATAATCAAAAGAACTTATCAACATTGTGGAAGCTATGCTTGAGCAACAAATTTAAAGTGAAATCAAGCATCAACAGGTATCTAATGACTGGATGCTCAAGACAACTAAATGCACAAACAATAATGACCAATTATTTTTTGTTTTTAATGAGAAATGAAGTAAAGCGAATATCCAAACCAATAGACCTAAACTTGCAAAATAAACAAACTGAGACGAGACAATATAAAGACAAAAGATCAAATCAAAATCACTGCGCATAACAGATAAGCAACTCGAACATTAAAATAAGCAACATCAACTCATTCAATACCAGAGAGGTCCTTTTTATAATCTTCTGACAGCAAGACTATTTTATTCAGCTTAGGAACCTCTACCAAAAAATAAGGCTCAATATATCTCGACCACTTTATTCACCTTAGGAAGGACCTCTAGCCAAAAAATAAGGCTTCAATATCTCAACCAACCCTTTTAACCACCAATCGTCAAAATATAGCCACAATACAAATATAGCACACATCGCTGGTACTCAAAGGGTTAACGGACAAAAACAATGTACAATGATAGCCAAGTTACTGTACTGTCAAGATGTGTCAATCATGAAGGGGTTAAGCAAACAATATAAGATAAGCAACAGAACGTTAAACATTCAGGAAACAAACATAATATCCAAACAAAACAATTGATAAAACTAAATCCAAACAGACAAGCAAAGAAAAGGGAGCAACAACAGGAGGCATTTCACAAGTAGAGAAAATATCGAAGTAAACTATTCAAGCAAACAAAAGCTTATCAAATATATACCCATACACAAGCAAAACCCATTTGTTTTTTTCTATATGAGTGAGGGAGACAAAAAGCAAAACTGCCTATAGCGAGTGTCTTCCCCCAGAGTTGAAAGAGTGACAGGGCCAAAATCAAGGGATGTTCGAACCAAAATGCCAGCACACACGGAGCAATTCAAGTCGTAAGAACAGGGAAATACTGATTCTGGGAGAGAGTTCCAATGACAAAGCAAACTACTCAAATCAAGCCATACTGAAAACCATAAGTGTCTAACCAATATATAAAGTACCCAAGCAAAGAACAATACAATCAAAATATTCACAAGTAAACACCAACTATAGAAATGCATAATAGTACACGACAAAGTACAGTGGTGCTAATAAGTCATGTCTCGGCACCAAGTATATTTTGATCAATAATTCGTATCGCCAATATCGAAGCTTCATTTCTTCATATCGAGTGATATATACAAACATGTTCCTACACTTACCCACCCTATTCAACATCTGACAGACATTAATACAACACAGAGCGAGCCAAACGTAATGACAGCTGGGACATGACTTATTAGCGCCACCGTACACGACAAAGTACAACAAAGCCAACAACTGTAGATAATAATAATAATAGGCTGGTACTGTATTGTACGAGCGCCAATTCTCAAAGATGATTCACGAGCGCTCGCATTAACTTCAATTTTTCAAACACAAAATATATGTTTATAGTCATCAGTACAGTAACTCTATGATCCGCAGTATTATAAGCCTTCAGAAATAAGTGCGACTTCACTGCTTTATTAAAAGCATCAACACGAGTCAACTGCTTAAGTAACTGGAAGTTGATTGAATAGATGCAATTGATGGAACATACATTATGATAAACTAAGCAACCAAAAACAAAACTATTATGAATATACAGTACAGTACTTACATTTCTTAAAGCAGTAGAGGCCGGGACCAGGCAGCCATACCACCACGGCAACAGCTAACAGATTGTTGCTACATCATGGGAACACTGGACCTGAAAAGAAAAGAAAATATATGTAACAACTTGCATTTTATTCCTAAAGTTAGTCGGTAGCCAATTTTAATATCATCCAAAACTGGGACGACACAATATAAAGACAAAAAAACAACTAATCAAAGTCAATACAGTACAGGTATGTGGAACAAAATATATAGCAAAAACAAATATGAAACATAATACACAAAACAGAAATTCCTCACTTAACCCCTTCACCGCCATTATTATTTTCATCGTATTCTGGATTTTATGTATGTACAGTCGGTCAAAAAAGTATCTGCACCCCTACGCTGATCATCAGGTGTGTACAACTCAATAGGGTTGGTACCTCTGCCTGCAACTATATCCGTGTGTCACAGACGATCGGATATAGTTGCAGGCAGAGGTACCAACCCTATCGAGCTGTACACACCTGATGATCAGCGTAGGGGTGCAGATACTTTTTGTACCGAGTGTACATACATAAATCCAGAATACAATGAAAATAACAATGGCGGTGAAGGGGTCGGTCAAGTAAGGAATTTTGAAGCAGAGTTAATTTTGTTCACTAATTTATGAAGTCAAGAATGGCTGTACAGACTTTCGATAAACATAAAACACGGATAATAAATACTGGAAACGCTATAGTGTACAGGTATTCATTAAAAGTCGGCCAAACCTCTTCAATACTAACCTCTAGACCTGATCACTTTGTAAGGAGAACTCCAAAGAAAAAATGACCTACCGTATGCAGCGTTGGGAACTTCTCACCGAGACGCTATGACATGGAGTTCATAGCGTCTCGGTGAGAAGTTCCCAACGCTGCATACGGTAGCTCATTTTTTCTTTGGAGTTCTCCTTACAAAGGGATCAGGTCTAGAGGTTAGTATTTAAGAGCTTTGGCCGACTTTTAATGAATACATACATACATACATACATACATAAAATTTTAAGACCGAGTGTTCCACACATAAGTGCAGTTTCAGTCTCTTGTCCTAATGGCGGCGTTCCAGGCAACCCTGTTAAGGGCTGCTTCACTTGTCAAGTTCTTGGATTTGAGATCGGCGCGTATAGTCCGATCTCAGGTCTTCCTCGGTCCACCCCTTGGTGCAGCTCCCTCCACAATCACAGACCTGCATTTTTTCACCCAATTTTGTTCATCCATTCTCTCCACATGTCCATACCATCCCAGTCTACTTGTACGCATCACCTTGCTAATACTCTTTATACCTAAACGTCTCCTCAGCTCAACATTTGTTATTCTATCCTGTAGCCTGGCCCCACACATCCATCTCACCATTCTCATCTCATTATGCTCCATTCTGTTGACATCCTCTACTTTAACGGCCCATGTTTCTGAGGCATACGTCATTGCACTTCTAACACATGAGGCATACACCTTTCCCTTCAGGGGGAGAAGCATTCTTGTCATGGTCAGGATTGGCATCAATTCGGCAAAGACAAATAATTGCAAAATATGAAGAAGCAACAACCGATTTAAACAAAAATTCAAATATTCATGGGACATTAATTTTGATGATACCGATGGAAATAACATAAAAAATAGGGCGGGTGCCCAACCCCGAAAGGGGTTGAAATAGGGGAGCTATCCCCCCGCCAAAGGCGGCTTTCTAGGGCCTTTCCTAGCTGATGCTGAGAGGATTGGGTTCTAGTCATGTGGTAATGGGCTGGTCTATCAGAGTGAGAACTGAGCGATCTCTGCCATACCCATAGCTTAATCTGACTGTTCCTTTTACTTATATATTTTCTAAATCTCAAGTGACGGCGTCTCTTCCGTGGATTGACCTCCCAATCTACCAAGATTGGAAGCCAAAGTGTCACATTTTTCCTTTGCCCCTCAACTTTCTCTTCATAATTGCTGAGGGGCACAGGGCCCTGGGTGGGGCTTTGGTTTCCCGGGCGTTTCCGCACCCTCCTCAGCTCCCCGCCATGGAGTGGCTTCGGTCACCCAGGCTTTATTGTGGTAGGCAGGGAGGGTTCTGATGGGGGCGCTCGGTTATGGCCTTGGTCTTGCTCGGGGCCTTGGGGCTGTTCGGCCAGGCAGCTTGGGGAACAGCAACAACAACATAAAAAATACTATTTAGTGCACTCTTCAAAATTCTAGGTTGTCACTGAAAATATTCTTAAAACTGTCTGTTCAATTACCGATATGCACGGACAGGTTATTTTTAGCCTATAACTGAAACAAATAAAATACCCTTTCCTCGTTTTATGTATGTATAATAAAGTGTATAAAATATTATTCTTATGGCGCGTAGGGGTAGACCTAGAACTATGTTGGATCAAGTACGGTACTTCAGTCCGATCTAAAAACTAAAAAAAAATTGAAAACAAATGCAGCCCTGCCGCCATTTAGGATGCAAGACTAACATTCTCTGTGGACAAAACGGTCTTTAAACTTGTATGTATGGTCAAAAACAGACCGAGAGTTAATATTTTCCACCCGACGGCCCTATTACTGTACAGTATTACTGTATTACTGTATATGAGCAGAAAATTACCATTTTAAATTATATATATACAGTACAGTATATTCCAATATTGCTGTTAGAAAATATTTTTATGAACCTTCGAAAACTAAAACAAATAAGTGTGTTTTCGTATTACAAACGTACAGTATATATTATACTGTAGTAGCTATATAGTTATTTTGTGACGTTCCAAAATATATCGTGTTTGAGTGCGGAAAATCACTATGTGATGCATACGGTAGTAAAGTACGGTTAAGGCGATTATTGTGGGTAAAAAACAAGCGATAGTACAAAAATGTGGTGGCACAACTTGTGAATCGGCTAGGATAGACAATTGCATTAACCCGGCCAGTACCGGTGACGTCTTTTAAACTTTATTCTGGCTTTATTTTGGAATTTCGGTTCCAGTATCCTACGTTCAAATCAGTACCACATACATGTATTTACTTCTTTCATTGATTTCATTCATTAGGTTTATTTGCAAGTTAATTGGTGGGTTGGTGATAATATGATATTATATATTCTGTTTACTAATTACAGTACTGTAAAAGAGTTTGAGGGACGTTTATGATTTAGACTGACTATCATTTTTCTAGGCCCAAGACTTTATTCAGTTTAGTAAAGACCTTGCAGTTACAGGCCTACAGGCCTACCCTATTTACGACGTCTCAATTTTCCCTTTTACCATATCAGTGATGATATGCTGCATAGAAATGTTCAATCTTAAAGCCAAAAGAAATAAGATTAGTTCCCGGGAAGAAAATATGCCTATAGAAATAAGATGGAGTTCCAGTTAGAACTTAAAAATATATTCCAAGCTCTCAACAGCAATGAAAATTACATCAACAAAGTAAACGAAAACCTAACATTAACAATTACACAAACAGCAGAAAAGATAGGGAACACAAACACCAGTAAAGAAGGCAAGTACTCACAGACTTGTGTAAATCTAATAAAATGAAGAAAAGCAATGGAAATCAAAACAAAGAGATGAAATAGAGAGAGCAGAAGTAAACGAGCTAATCAACAAACGACGATGGAAATCAAAACAAAGAGATGAAATAGAGAGAGCAGAAGTAAACGAGCTAATCAACAAACGACGATGGAAATCAAAACAGAGAGATGAAATAGAGAGAGCAGAACTAAACGAGCTAATCAACAAACAACAATGGAAATCAAAACAAAGAGATGAAATAGAGAGAGCAGAACTAAACGAGCTAATCAACAAACGACGATGGAAATCAAAACAAAGAGATGAAATAGAGAGAGCAGAACTAAACGAGCTAATCAACAAACAACAATGGAAATCAAAACAAAGAGATGAAATAGAGAGAGCAGAACTAAACGAGCTAATCAACAAACAACGATGGAAATCAAAACAAAGAGATGAAATAGAGAGAGCAGAACTAAACGAGCTAATCAACAAACAACAATGGAAATCAAAACAAAGAGATGAAATAGAGAGAGCAGAACTAAACGAGCTAATCAACAAACAACGATGGAAATCAAAACAAAGAGATGAAATAGAGAGCAGAACTAAACGAGCTAATCAACAAACAACAATGGAAATCAAAACAAAGAGATGAAATAGAGAGAGCAGAACTAAACGAGCTAATCAACAAACAACGATGGAAATCAAAACAGAGATGAAATAGAGAGAGCAGAACTAAACGAGCTAATCAACAAACAACAATGGAAATCAAAACAAAGAGATGAAATAGAGAGAGCAGAAGTAAACGAGCTAATCAACAAACGACGATGGAAATCAAAACAGAGAGATGAAATAGAGAGAGCAGAACTAAACGAGCTAATCAACAAACAACAATGGAAATCAAAACAAAGAGATGAAATAGAGAGAGCAGAACTAAACGAGCTAATCAACAAACGACGATGGAAATCAAAACAAAGAGATGAAATAGAGAGAGCAGAACTAAACGAGCTAATCAACAAACAACAATGGAAATCAAAACAAAGAGATGAAATAGAGAGAGCAGAACTAAACGAGCTAATCAACAAACAACGATGGAAATCAAAACAAAGAGATGAAATAGAGAGAGCAGAACTAAACGAGCTAATCAACAAACAACAATGGAAATCAAAACAAAGAGATGAAATAGAGAGAGCAGAACTAAACGAGCTAATCAACAAACAACGATGGAAATCAAAACAAAGAGATGAAATAGAGAGCAGAACTAAACGAGCTAATCAACAAACAACAATGGAAATCAAAACAAAGAGATGAAATAGAGAGAGCAGAACTAAACGAGCTAATCAACAAACAACGATGGAAATCAAAACAAAGAGATGAAATAGAGAGCAGAACTAAACGAGCTAATCAACAAACAACGATGGAAATCAAAACAAAGAGATGAAATAGTGAGAGCAGAACTAAACGAGCTAATCAACAAAGAGATGAAATAGAGAGCAGAACTAAACGAGCTAATCAACAAACAATGGAAATCAAAACAAAGAGATGAAATAGAGAGAGCAGAACTAAACGAGCTAATCAACAAACAACGATGGAAATCAAAACAAAGAGATGAAATAGAGAGAGCAGAACTAAATGAGCTAATCAACAAACAACGATGGAAATCAAAACAAAGAGATGAAATAGAGAGCAGAACTAAACGAGCTAATCAACAAACAACGATGGAAATCAAAACAAAGAGATGAAATAGAGAGAGCAGAACTAAATGAGCTAATCAACAAACAACGATGGAAATCAAAACAGAGATGAAATAGAGAGATCAGAACTAAACGAGCTAATCAACAAACGACGATGGAAATCAAAACAGAGATGAAATAGAGAGAGCAGAACTAAATGAGCTAATCAACAAACAACGATGGAAATCAAAACAAAGAGATGAAATAGAGAGAGCAGAACTAAACGAGCTAATCAACAAACGACGATGGAAATCAAAACAAAGAGATGAAATAGAGAGAGCAGAACTAAACGAGCTAATCAACAAACGACGATGGAAATCAAAACAAAGAGATGAAATAGAGAGAGCAGAACTAAACGAGCTAATCAACAAACGACGACGGGAACAAGAAGCAAAAGAAGCATGGACTTCGTTGAAGAAACTATTAGGAAAGGAAAAAGCCTCAAACTAACACAACTTAACTAGCCTTAGGTAAGCAACAAATTAATCCTTTGAGAGACAGCAATGGTGAAATAATAAACTGTACAGAACAAGTCAAAAAGTTGTAAGAAAACAGTTCCATCAAATGATTCAACAACAGACACAGGCAAGGTCCCACATATATCTGTAGATGAGGTAAGGTCTGCCTTAAACAAAATGAAAAGTGGAACATCTCCAGGAGATGATGGAGTAACAAGAGATCTTCTGAAGGATGCAGGAGGAGGTCTAATGTAGCTCAGCTGTTCACCCAATGTTTGTGTGAGCGGGATGTTCCAGAAACTTGGTGCAATGCAATAGTGATTCTACTTCACAAAAAAGGCGATAAGAAAGATCTCGGCAACTACCGTCCCATTAGTTTATCAGTTATAAGTTTTAAAAGTTACATTACCAATACAAAATTTTTGGTTTTAAATTCTTCTGTTAATGTAACATCTCCATGTAAAGTAAAGAATGTTATCTATTTAATAACCTGTGATAAATGTGGTATACAATATGTTGGAAAGACGGAGCAATGTTTAAGAGAAAGAGCCTACGGGCATAGATCAGGAATTAAGAACGGCATCGACTCCAAGATTCTTCTATATAAGCATTTTAACACAGATTGTACTAAATTTGATTGTAAATACAAAATTATAGAAATTGTTCAAAGTAATCAAAATGTTTTGGATAGAGAAAATTATTGGATTGGAAAATTAATGACCATCTATCCATTTGGACTTAACAATCAAATAAAAAATGTAGGCAACATTTTGTATAAAGATTTATTAAAAAACGATTTTAATAACCCATATTTTAACTTCCCTGTTTTAAACAGAAGACCTGGTAGACACGGTAATAGAAGACTAAATACATTTAATAAAAAGAAAAACAGGTCTGATATTAAAATTATTGTTAATAATTTATATTCATTATATCGAAATTTTGGAATTAAAAAATTAAAAGATTCATTGAAAGGCCTACAAAAGAAAAGTTTTGCTCCTTTTATAGAAAATATTCTAAACAATAAACATAATTTCACAAATAAATTTAAGAATATAGTCTTTGCTTTTATGGGATATATTAGAGCGAATTCTAAGAAATCCAAAGATAACCGTATTAAAGATAAAGTCATGTCCACTTTAAATTATTCCTCTAAAATTTTAGACAAAATTAATGTTAACAGTCTTATTAATTCAAAGAAAGTTAAGTCCATGTTACCAGATGGTTGTAAAGATTTCAAACCATTAATAGTGTATTCATATGAACGACCTGTTGGGTCTATTATTTGTAATTATAATAAAGTTTTAGGAAATCTTTCAGATAATGATATTTTCAATAATAATAAATGCGTGTGTGAAAGAGTCATGGATATGCCAGCTAGCAAACGTGATGCACTAGCAAAGTTCATTTATAGTCCGATATGTCACATATTAACAGGTGATGTAGAACTACTTAAACATTTTGCAAACGACAAATTAGCGGAGCTATGTCGTAAAGGGTTTAAATTTAGAATAGGGAGTAATAAAGTAACATGGGACATAATTTTAAAAGATATTGTTTTTTCAGTCAATAAATTAAAAGATAAATTGTTAAAAATTGCGTGCTGCGATGAGAGAGAACTAGAAGCATGGTCTAAATTATTAATTAAGTTAATTAGAAATAAAATTTTCTCACTTAAAAATGAATTTAATCTTTCAGATTTTATAGACTATAATTATAATAAGCTTAAAGCTGATTTAATAAATTTACATAAACATTTTGTAATCACTACAGTAGATAAAGCCAGCAATAATTATAGCTTCACATGTAAGAAATTTTATCTTGAAAACATGAAAAAAGAATTAGGTATTAAGGGTAACATATTACGTAAAAATATTTGCGGTAATTCTGTTTATGAAATTCAAAATAATCTGAATATTGATAACTTAATCGATGAACATACCAAGAAAAATATAACATTTCATATTAAACTTTCTGATAAGAACAAGTGCATTGCAAAATTATACATGTTACCTAAATTTCATAAAAGACCTTATAAATATCGCTTTATTGCCAGAGCAAAATTTGCTACCACTAAAACTCTATCAGAACAAGTCGTAAATTGCTTAAAATACATTAAAAGTACTCATAAAAGATATTGTAATACCATCATGAGAAGAACTGGCATTAACTATTATTGGAGTGTTGACAATTCGTTAGAAGTTATTGATAAAATAAATACCATGCCGAAAGTTACCTCGGTACATAGCTTCGACTTTTCAACTTTGTATACCAATTTGCCTTTAGATTTAGTATATTCAGAGCTTTGCTTTATTATAGATTTGCACTTTGACAGGTTCGTTAGGAATGGTAATTATTTCATAAATGTTTATACATATTTTAATAATGCATCACTTAGCTCTACTCCCACTAGTTCTGTATATTTTGATAGAACTAAACTTAAAGATGCCCTTAAATTCCTCCTTTTCAATACTTATGTTAGATTCGGCCCGTACATTTTCAAACAAATATTAGGAATTCCTATGGGTGGAAATGCTAGCCCTTTAATTGCAGACTTATTCTTGCTTGCTTTAGAATTTAAATATATAAAAGACTTAGTTGACAGTAGCAAGAAAAATAAAATCCCAGAAAAATTAGCACTTGCTAAACTGTTAACCCGGGAGCTGCGGGAAGACTCTTAAGAGTTCCCCCGGCGGACTGCGGGAAGACTCTCTGGAGTAAGTAAAACTAAAAATCAACTTTTTACATCGAAAAAAAAAAAAAAATGTATTTTTATTTTTTTATTTTTTTATTTTTGTTTGGCCCCTGGGCCATGCAAAATCTCAGTCCTCTACCTCCCCTCCTTCCCCACTTTCCTCCTATTCCTCAGTTATCACCTATTTTCCCTATTATTCCCTTATTCTGAGGTATATTTTCGTGCTAACATTAGCGAGTTGCAAGCAGGGTGTTGTCATCACTGATGGCCATCGAGTGCAAGAGAGAGAGAGAGAGAGTATCGATCAACTGTGTCGCAGTGGCCTTGGGAAAAATGGGCGGGAAGGTAGCTTGCCTCACCCATACATTATACAACTCGCGGGCTATATCTCCGATTTTGACCATCCAAACGCTGTTTTCACTCGTTTTATTGTTGTTTCAGGTTAATACCTTTATAATCAACCCATAATAGGCGCATATGGATAATTATTAATGCTATTAATGGTACAATGAATATTTTAGTGACGAAAAACCTCAAATACGTCAGCATAGGGGGAGGTTTTCATTTACCCCCGTGCGCACTTCAGAGGTTAAGTAATAATAGTAGATATATTGATGATATTCTTGTTTGCAATTTGTTAAATTTTAATCAAGTTGCTAAACTTATTTACCCTAATTCTATTCCCCTCACACAATGTAACGTAAATTATAAAGTTGAAAATGTTCTTGATATAAATATAGAGATTGTTAATGAACAGTGCATACTTCAAGTATATCACAAAGTTGATGATTTTAATTTTAACGTAATAAACTTTCCTTTCCCTAGTAGTAATATCGATAGTAAAATAACTTATAATTGTTTTTATTCCCAATTAATAAGATTTTGTAAAATCTGCACTAAAGTAGATGACTTTTGGGCTAGAGCTAGGTTACTATACAGACTCTTAGTGGACAGAGGTTTTGAGGTAAGTAAATTGTTCCATAAATTTAATCTTTTTAGGGTCAATTATTGTGACTGTATTCTAAAATTTGACATCAATAATTTTAATCAAGCCTTTTTAACTTGAAGTTTCTTGTATAACCTCTGCTTACTTTTTGTCTGTATTTATTGTTTTTTGTCTGTATTTATTGTTTATCTTTTTCTTTTTCTATTATTAATATTAATATTGATGATTTTTTAAATTTATTGTTCTTGTTAAAAGAGTACTCTTTGTTTAAATCTGTTGTTACTTCATATTTTGCAATTATTTGTCTTTATATTATATGTATTCATTGTCGATAGTATCAATTGCTTACTTTTGCGATTTCCTTAGTTTATTTGTGCTATAAATGTAGGTTATTTGTAGGGTAGTTATTGATAGGGGTCACTTGAGGCATGCTATGCTTACAGGTACCTACCCGATAGCACTATCGTTAGTGAGTGCTGTACTGTATTTTATATATTATTTTGTAATAGTATAGATATCTTATCAATATTTGTATTTTGTACTATTGTTAATGTCTTGTCATGTTGCAAATTTGATTTTAAATAATATTTTGACATTTAACATTTAGTTTCTTTATTCATGCAGAGTTTAGTAAAATTTGCCAGAACGTCCCGGACTACCCAAACTTGACTACTTCCTTTAACGTGACAATAGTGCGTTGTTATATGTGCGATTAGTTTGCTTGGGAAACAGATTAACTTGCTCATGTAGTAATGTACACCCTATGTGGTGGATTGTGTTCTTTTATTTAATAATTTTCATTTTAGTAAGCGTTGTTTCCACATAGCGATTTTGATAATTTAATTTGACTTTATATTGTCCTTGTCCCAATTTTGGTTTGTTTAGTTTGCAAGTTTTACATTTTAATTTACAAGTTGTTCTCAAAAATCCTCACAAATACACTGTAGGTTAGGTAAAATTATAGATGAAAATCAATCTCGGGAACAGGCAGGATTTACAACTGGATATTCAACCATGGATCAGTTGCATACAATGAACCAGCTAATAGAGAAAACCTCGGAGTATAATAAACCTCTTTGTTTAGCTTTTGTAGACTACGAAAAGGCATTAGATTCAGTAGAGATAACAGCTATACCAAACTTGCTACATGAACAACAAATTAATGAAACATATATAAAACTCTTAAGAAAATATACAGTACAGTCGACCCTCGCAAATCCGGACTTCACCAATCCGGACTTTCAACAATCCGGACACAATCCGGAGTCCGGTCCGATCGTCCGGTAGTGCGTACCGTAACGCATACTTGTCCGAATACTTAAAATTTTGTCCGGTAGGTCAAATATACGTCTCCGATATACGTAAGACCAAGGACAAGTTAAAGAACTATGCTGCTAAATTTTGTGTCGAAGGCAATAAATCTAAAACTGGCAAAGCAAGACCAAGGAAAAATATGACCACAGCTGATCATTCCCAGCTAGATGCAGCTGTACTGAAGTGGTTTCTTCAGGAGAGGTCTAGTGGCGTGAATGTTTGTGGAGGAAGAGAACCTAACCCTCTGTCAAGTATATAACGCCGATGAGACTGGATTTTACTGGCGTTCTATGCCCAAAAATACCCAGGTACACTATTTTCTGAATCCGGACTTTTCCTGAATTCGGACAAGGCCCAGTCTCTTTTAGTCCGAATTTGCGAGGGTCGACTGTATATGCAAAAGGCACTGCTGTGGTCCGATTACACAGACACAAAGAAGATAAAGATTGGGAAAGGAGTGAGGCAGGGAGACACAATCTCACCCAAGCTGTTCACAGCTTGTCTTGAAGGGGTTTTCAGAACTTTTCATGGGAATCAAACGGAATTAATGTAGACGGGGAATACCTTAACCATCTCCAAATTGTAGATGACTTTGTATTAATTTAAGATAATGCAGAAAAACTCCAAGATATGCTTAATAATCTCAATAAAGAAACTCAAAATAAGTCTACAAATGAACAGGAGTAAAACCAAAGTTATGTACAATGATAAGGCTCAACGCAGAATAATTAGGATTGATAACAATATTCTAGAGGAAGTAGAAGAATACAATTATCTTGCCCAAGTAATGAAACTAACAAAAGACAATGAACATGAAATAGTAAGACGAATCACTCTAGGATGGAAAGCATTCGGCAAACAGAAGAACATCATGAAAAGTGTGGTGATGGGCTGGTCTATCAGAATGAGAGTTGAGCGTTCTCTGCCATACCCATAGCTTACTCTGACTGTTCCTTTTACTCATATATTTTCTATATCTCAAGTGACGGCGTCTTTTCCGTGGATTGACCTCCCTACTGCCAACCCTGGCAGATTGGGAGCCAAAGCGTCACATTTTTCCTTTGCCCCTCAACTTTCCCTTTATAATTGCTGAGGGGCACAGGGCCTTGGGTGGGGCTTTTGTTTCCCGGGCGTTTCCGCACCCTCCTCAGCTCCCCGCCTTTGAGTGGCTTCGGTCACCTGGGCATTATTGGTGGTGAGCTGGGAGGGTTCTGTGGGGGCGCTCGGTTATGGCCTTGGCCTTGCTCGGGACCTTGGGGCTGCTCGGCCAGACAGCCTGAGGAACAGCAACAACAACAACAACATCATGAAAAGTACACTACCAATATGCCTTAAACGTAAAGTATATAACCAGTGTGTGCTACCAACCAAGATCTATGGATCTGAAACTTGGAAACTAACAAAACCAATGGAGAATAAGCTTAGAAGTGCGCAAAGAGCAATGGAAAGATCAATGCTAGGAATAACACTTAAGAGATAGGAAGAGAGCATCGTGAGTATGAGAGCAAACCAAAGTCAAGGATATTCTTAAACTATTAAAGAGCCGAAGTGGAGATGGGCAGGACATGTAGCAAGAAGAGAGGACAATAGGTGGAGTAAAACACCAACTCACTGGACCCCCAGAGAAGAGAGGACAATAGGTGGAGTAAAACACCAACTCACTGGACCTCCAGAGAAGAGAGGACAATAGGTGGAGTAAAACACCAACTTACTGGGCCCCCAGAGAAGGAAAGGACGATAGGAGAACACCGGACAGAAGGTGAAGAGACTGCAGGGGTAACATGGCAACGGATGGCAAAGTCTCGGGAGTCATGGAAAAGGTTAAGGGAGGCCTTTGTCCAGCAAGTGGACTCCTAATGGCTGATGATGATGATTTTGTAGGTTTCTAACTAGGCATACCTGGCTGTAGACAATTTTCTCAACTTATATAGGAACTTCTGGAGTTTATAGCTAAATAATATACCAATAATACCGTCATACTAAAAATGACAAAGCTTCGTTCGTGGATTATGGCTTATTTCTAGCTCGGCTAAACCGTATTATTATTATTGTTAAATCAAAGATTGAGGGAGCCCAATAGCAAATAAAGATTGAGGGAGCCCAATAGCAAATAAAGATTGAGGGAGCCCAATAGCAAATAAAGATTGAGGGAGCCCAATAGCAAATAAAGATTGAGGGAGCACAATAGCAAATAAAGATTGAGGGAGCACAATAGCAAATAAAGATTGAGGGAGCCCAATAGCAAATAAAGATTGAGGGAGCCCAATAGCAAATAAAGATTGAGGGAGCACAATAGCAAATAAAGATTGAGGGAGCACAATAGCAAATAAAGATTGAGGGAGCCCAATAGCAAATAAAGATTGAGGGAGCCCAATAGCAAATAAAGATTGAGGGAGCACAATAGCAAATAAAGATTGAGGGAGCCCAATAGCAAATAAAGATTGAGGGAGCCCAATAGCAAATAAAGATTGAGGGAGCACAATAGCAAATAAAGATTGAGGGAGCCCAATAGCAAATAAAGATTGAGGGAGCCCAATAGCAAATAAAGATTGAGGGAGCCCAATAGCAAATAAAGATTGAGGGAGCCCAATAGCAAATAAAGATTGAGGGAGCCCAATAGCAAATAAAGATGAGGGAGCCCAATAGCAAATAAAGATGAGGGAGCCCAATAGCAAATAAAGTAGAATATTTGCAAGATGTTCACTTTTCAAACTATTTTTGTTATGAGGTAGGCAAAAGGCAAAACTGTCTGTAACGAGTGCCTCCCTCCAAGTTGAAAAAGTGACAGGGCCAAAATCAAGTAATGTTCGAGCCTAAATGTCTGGACAAACGGAGTTTGAAACAATTTAAGTCATAGTGAAAAGATTGATAGCCTATTAAAACAAAACAAAGCCCTACACCAGAGTTATCACTTTAACAGATTGATAGCCTATTAAAACAAAACAAAGCCCTACACCAGAGTTATCACTTTAACAGAATGATAGCCTATTAAAACAAAACAAAGCCCTACACCAGAGTTATCACTTTAACAGAATGCAAACAACACAATTATGAGGCAAGTACTATTGTAATCAATCATCATCAAATCTGACGCCTCGCTTCCAGAGGAAGCGCCCAAAAAGGGATGGCCATGGCAGAAACTGCCTCCAGGCTCCCAGACATGCCCCGACTGACCCACTCCACAGTGCCATTTCCACTAAGTGGATTATAACCATGAACACTGAAGGAGCAGACCCAGAGCAGTCCCTCACCCGGATGGCAGTTCCACCACTGTTTTGCTATTTTATTTACCCCAGTGGGGCCCTGGCTGGAAGCATACCAAGCACAGGAATTTTCTGGAAATAGGAACCAGTGGTCCACTGCTATTGTAATTGTCGATCTATCTATTGCCGGATGTCTTATTCCTCTTTATGAGGGTGGCTATACATAAAACGTCTCCAAGTGGACTTGTCCCCAGTGAATAGGACAATCCGTGGCAGTGTAATTAAACTTACAGGATTGACCTGTCAACTTCGGGTCCGTCTGACTCGGAGGCCCCCTATGTATCTTTTTAGCACTATTTTTCTACACTGGTATACAGCTAGTCCATCCACTAATTATCACTATTGTCAGTCTTTTTTCAGCTGGCAGTAAATTGAATTCCTTACCAACATATCCCTCGTTACTTCATTGAAATATATGAAACTATTAGCCTACATATCTAAATCATATTAATGCCAACTTTTCCTAATTAACAACATAATTAGCCAAGCAGAGCAATCACGATGGGGACATGGATATTTACCGTCAGCTGTTATGAAACATACTATACGCTATCACTACAATAACAGTAAACATAAACTCTACATTATCACCAAAACAACAGTAAACACTACATTCCTACACACTCACATTACTTTGGCAGAGTTCTTGTCTTTGTTGCGTCCGATGGCCCCGTAGTTGAAGGGTTCAACAATTATCCTCTTGTAGTCCTCCAAACGGTTGTACTGGAAGCCACCACCAATCTGTACAGGTTATAATGTTGTTGTTATAGCATATTTCCTTAACTGTCTTAATAGCGTAATGCATAAATGCGCGGAATTTCGGTGTGAGTATCCTAGGTTCGAGTCCTTGGAGTGCCACATGTATTTGTTGATTTCATTAATCGAGTTTAGAAGTGAAGTTGGTTGGTGAAAACATATACAGTACAGTGGACTTTCGTTATCCGCGCTCCAAGTATCAGCGATCCTTGTTATTCGCGGACACCCCTAAATATCCCATTACTCGTCATCCGCACAAAAAAACGGCAAAATATCAGCTATTCACAGCTTTGAATCGGGCGGGTCGGTGCGCATCCCGAGTCTTGCTTTGGTCGGCCATCTTGCATTCTTGCGTGACGTCAACACAGCGTCCCAGCTGAGGCAGTAGCTCACAGCCCAGTGTTGGAAAAGTCGAAAACCACCTGTTTACAAGCTTTTTTCTGCACGAACCTCTTATCTCCTGCATTTATTAGGGCCTTTAGAGCATTCAGTGATAGGGACAGTGGGCCTGATGGTAATCATGATGGAAATAAATGCCCGGGACCATCAAAACAGAGAGCAAGCGTACCGACGCTGTCGGACGAAAGCGGGCAAATTATGCTGATGCGTAAGGCTAGCCTAGGCCTAATGACTGATTACAAATAAAGTTTGTGTGGTAAGTTATCTCCTCATAATATGTATTTATAAGTATTCTCAAATAATATGTATTTATTGGATATATTTGGGGGGAAATGGGTACTTTATGGGTGACTGGACGAATGTGGAATAAAGTGTGGTAACGGTACCGTCACTGACGGTACCACACTTTCTTCCACATTCTTCCAGGTCCGTCACCGCATCTGTTTTATAATTTGGTCCATATTATTGTCATAAAGTAGGTCAAAATAATGGTTTGAGGGTCCAAAATGGCCGAGTCAGGTACGACCTAAGCCTATTTCCCATTGAAACCTATGTTAAACACTGCCCACGTATCCGCAAAACCACGCATTCGCGGAAGGGGGCTGGTACAACATAGGCGCAAATACTGGGAGTCCACTGTAATATCAATAAAGTCAAAACTATATTAATCACTTCAATACGGATGATGCTATTCCGACTTATATCCCGACACTCAAAATGTAAAAATTGCAAAACAAACAAACCAAAACAGGAATGGTACAATATTAAACTATTTTATGCAGCTTAGGAAAGACGTCTTTTAATCAGATAGGCATAAACTCCTACAGTACATGTCAATGTTTGCAGATGACGTAAAAATTATGAGACAAATAAAAGTAGTTGTGAGGAGCTGCAAGGGGATTTAGATAAAATATACGAATGGAGCACCAAGTGGAAAATAAAATTTAATATAAGTAAATGTCATGTGTTAAATATGGGAAGAAGTGTGAATAGACCAAATTGGGAGTACAGGATGGGAGACAATATAATTAGCAAGGCTGAAAAATAAAAGGACTTACGGTTGATTATACAAGATAACTTGTCGCCAAAGAAACATATTAACAAGATCTTTAGCGGAATGTGTGCAATGGCCGGGAATATGAAAGTTGCTCTGAACTACTTGGATGAGAACAGGTTAGCAAAAATTATAAAAGGTATGATTAGACCAAGACTGGAATATGCAGCAGTGATGTGGTCCCCGCATCTTAAAAAACATATTCACAAGTTAGAAAGAATCCAGAGAACAGTTACTAGATTGGTTCCAAGTCTCAGAGAACTGCCATATGAAGGGATGCTAGACAAATTAAATCTACCGAGTCTAAAGGAGACGAGAGAGAAGGAGACATGATAATGATGTACAAATGCACGCTAGGGATGGAGAGGCTGGATAAAGCTGGAGTCACACGAGCCTTTTTTCGAGCAATATTTACGGGCAGTTATGGTCTGGAAGCTTAAAAAATTACACTTTATCAGAATTCAGCTGCGTAACTTAATCTACCTTCAGTCTAGTTACCAATACCAGTGCGAAAAAGTCCCGAAAAATTACGAGAACAAAATTGCTCCTCGAAAATTGACGGAAAAAGCGCTCGTGTGACAGCGGCTTAAGGTGGATATAATAATTATGTTTACAGGAATAACTAGAGGCCACAGCTACAAAGTAAAAAAGCTACCTACAAGAACGACATTAGGAAGTTTAGCTTCCCCTATAGATGTATTGACAAATGGAATAGGCTGGAGGAGGGAGCTTAGCTGCCAGACCTATGAGAGTTCCGTATGGAGCTCAGTGGTCTGGTTAATCTGATCTACATAACTAAATAACTCAACTCCTGTAAACTACAATTAGGTAAATACACTCTCAATCCTTTTACATTACCACATATCCTTCCTAAGCTTAATACACTCTCAATCCTTTTACATTACCACATATCCTTCCTAAGCTTAATACACTCTCAATCCTTTTACATTACCACATATCCTTCCTAAGCTTAATACACTCTCAATCCTTTTACATTACCACATATCCTTCCTAAGCTTAATACACTCTCAATCCTTTTACATTACCACATATCCTTCCTAAGCTTAATACACTCTCAATCCTTTTACATTACCACATATCCTTCCTAAGCTTAATACACTCTCAATCCTTTTACATTACCACATATCCTTCCTAAGCTTAATACACTCTCAATCCTTTTACATTACCACATATCCTTCCTAAGCTTAATACACTCTGAATCCTCTTACATTACCACATATCCTTCCTAAGCTTAATACACTCTCAATCCTTTTACATTACCACATATCCTTCCTAAGCTTAATACACTCTCAATCCTTTTACATTACCACATATCCTTCCTAAGCTTAATACACTCTCAATCCTTTTACATTACCACATATCCTTCCTAAGCTTAATACACTCTCAATCCTTTTACATTACCACATATCCTTCCTAAGCTTAATACACTCTCAATCCTTTTACATTACCACATATCCTTCCTAAGCTTAATATACTCTCAATCCTTTTACATTACCACATATCCTTCCTAAGCTTAACACTCTCAATCCTTTTACATTACCACATATCCTTCCTAAGCTTAATACACTCTCAATCCTTTTACATTACCACATATCCTTCCTAAGCTTAATACACTCTCAATCCTTTTACATTACCACATATCCTTCCTAAGCTTAATACACTCTCAATCCTTTTACATTACCACATATCCTTCCTAAGCTTAATACACTCTCAATCCTTTTACATTACCACATATCCTTCCTAAGCTTAATACACTCTCAATCCTTTTACATTACCACATATCCTTCCTAAGCTTAATACACTCTCAATCCTTTTACATTACCACATATCCTTCCTAAGCTTAATACACTCTCAATCCTTTTACATTACCACATATCCTTCCTAAGCTTAATACTCTCAATCCTTTTACATTACCACATATCCTTCCTAAGCTTAATACACTCTCAATCCTTTTACATTACCACATATCCTTCCTAAGCGTAATACACTCTCAATCCTTTTACATTACCACATATCCTTCCTAAGCTTAATACACTCTCAATCCTTTTACATTACCACATATCCTTCCTAAGCTTAATACACTCTCAATCCTTTTACATTACCACATATCCTTCCTAAGCTTAATACACTCTCAATCCTTTTACATTACCACATATCCTTCCTAAGCTTAATACACTCTCAATCCTTTTACATTACCACATATCCTTCCTAAGCTTAATACACTCTCAATCCTTTTACATTACCACATATCCTTCCTAAGCTTAATACACTCTCAATCCTTTTACATTACCACATATCCTTCCTAAGCTTAATACTCTCAATCCTTTTACATTACCACATATCCTTCCTAAGCTTAATACACTCTCAATCCTTTTACATTACCACATATCCTTCCTAAGCTTAATACACTCTCAATCCTTTTACATTACCACATATCCTTCCTAAGCTTAATACACTCTCAATCCTTTTACATTACCACATATCCTTCCTAAGCTTAATACACTCTCAATCCTTTTACATTACCACATATCCTTCCTAAGCTTAATACACTCTCAATCCTTTTACATTACCACATATCCTTCCTAAGCGTAATACACTCTCAATCCTTTTACATTACCACATATCCTTCCTAAGCTTAATACACTCTCAATCCTTTTACATTACCACATATCCTTCCTAAGCTTAATACACTCTCAATCCTTTTACATTACCACATATCCTTCCTAAGCTTAATACACTCTCAATCCTTTTACATTACCACATATCCTTCCTAAGCTTAATACACTCTCAATCCTTTTACATTACCACATATCCTTCCTAAGCTTAATACACTCTCAATCCTTTTACATTACCACATATCCTTCCTAAGCTTAATACACTCTCAATCCTTTTACATTACCACATATCCTTCCTAAGCTTAATACTCTCAATCCTTTTACATTACCACATATCCTTCCTAAGCTTAATACTCTCAATCCTTTTACATTACCACATATCCTTCCTAAGCTTAATACACTCTCAATCCTTTTACATTACCACATATCTTTCCTAAGCTTAATACACTCTCAATCCTTTTACATTACCACATATCCTTCCTAAGCTTAATACACTCTCAATCCTTTTACATTACCACATATCCTTCCTAAGCTTAATACACTCTCAATCCTTTTACATTACCACATATCCTTACTAAGCTTAATACACTCTCAATCCTTTTACATTACCACATATCCTTCCTAAGCTTAATACACTCAATCCTTTTACATTACCACATATCCTTCCTAAGCTTAATACACTCTCAATCCCTTTACATTACCACATATCCTTCCTAAGCGTAATACACTCTCAATCCTTTTACATTACCACATATCCTTCCTAAGCTTAATACACTCTCAATCCTTTTGCATTACCACATATCCTTCCTAAGCTTAATACACTCTCAATCCTTTTACATTACCACATATCCTTCCTAAGCGTAATACACTCTCAATCCTTTTACATTACCACATATCCTTCCTAAGCTTAATACACTCTCAATCCTTTTACATTACCACATATCCTTCCTAAGCTTAATACACTCTCAATCCTTTTACATTACCACATATCTTTCCTAAGCTTAATACACTCTCAATCCTTTTACATTACCACATATCTTTCCTAAGCTTAATACACTCTCAATCCTTTTACATTACCACATATCCTTCCTAAGCTTAATACACTCTCAATCCTTTTACATTACCACATATCCTTCCTAAGCTTAATACACTCAATCCTTTTACATTACCACATATCCTTCCTAAGCGTAATACACTCTCAATCCTTTTACATTACCACATATCCTTCCTAAGCTTAATACACTCTCAATCCTTTTACATTACCACATATCCTTCCTAAGCTTAATACACTCTCAATCCTTTTACATTACCACATATCCTTCCTAAGCTTAATACACTCTCAATCCTTTTACATTACCACATATCCTTCCTAAGCTTAATACACTCTCAATCCTTTTACATTACCACATATCCTTCCTAAGCTTAATACACTCTCAATCCTTTTACATTACCACATATCCTTCCTAAGCTTAATACACTCTCAATCCTTTTACATTACCACATATCCTTCCTAAGCTTAATACACTCTCAATCCTTTTACATTACCACATATCCTTCCTAAGCTTAATACACTCTCAATCCTTTTACATTACCACATATCCTTCCTAAGCTTAATACACTCTCAATCCTTTTACATTACCACATATCCTTCCTAAGCTTAAATCAAATTGTCTAAATATAGCTGAAATCAAATAAAAACAAGTCACAATCACTGAAAGGGTTAAATGTACATATGTACCGGTATGTATATATTCACGCAAATACCCCATAGCTAAGGGGTGGCCAACTCCAGACAGAAAGGGTAAAATAGGAGAGTCCCAATTTATGCTCCTAACTGTACTATCAATATTCAGTGGACATCAAGGGAGATTGCTAAATATTTTATGCTGAACATTCCATATGTAAAGAAAAACGCCAAGTCATGACATCATAAATGTTAAGGGAGTACAAGGAGATTCCCCTTAATTTTTTTGTTTATGTCCATGTCTAAAAAGCCTGAATTTGAATGTCTTTGTTCTTCTGGTGTATAAGTATAGATTTTCATCCTTTTACAGTCCAGTACAGTCATGCTTTCGGTAACACGGTTAATTTGTCCTTTCAAAACACAGTGTTGTAAAATTCTCCGACTCAACGAGACAGAGAAAGGGGTAAGGGAACGCGTCAGTGGTCCAGGACCCTAAGAATTGGAACTTAAAAGGTTTCTGTTCGGGCTCTGCCTCAAGTCAACCACCCCCAGCAATGGGGTATGTGCCTCACTATATATATACATACATACAGCAAAGTGTCACCGAAAAACCTGGTACAGAAATAACATACCAGTACCTTATGGGAAATAATTGTTTTGTACCAGCCAAAATACCAAAGTCCCCTTTTTGACCTATTTCGACTCAGCAAACGTCCCAAACTTCCCTTTTATTGACATGTAATGTACAGTTTGCTGCACAAGTCCTTGCAAAATAAACAAACCAAAACGGGAACGCCACACTATAAAGACAAAAGAATCGATCAAAATCACTGTAGAAATAACGATTTAGCACAATAAATGTTTGAAATAAAAGAACACAAAACCAGGAATGGAAATACAACTTGAAGTAAGGAATTACTGTACCGGTACTTATATCATTATGGCATCTCACCTCAACACTGGTAGTAACTTAGGACTGTCTAGTTATATATGTTGTACTGTGCTGCAGTAAAGACTGTAGCCACCGTGTTGTGATTGCTGTGCATTGTGTGCAGTACTGTGATTGTACCATGGAAGCCACATTCTCTGTGGACGGTTGCGGTCTTTAAACCCGTATGTATGAATGTATGTATGTATAAGTACATGTACGGTCGTGCTAATGTGACGCACCCAGTGCGTGGCAACTTAACCTGATTGTACTCCTTGGTACTCCACTGTATCGCCGCGGTGCCGTGTACCGTGTGCCGTTTTGGCTGCTTATATTGAGTGTGACAACGTATAACTATGTTCTTTGTATCTCTGCAAAGGTCTCGTCATTTGCTAACCAGTGGTGGGTTTTGTTTTAAGCCATGTCGAGACCTTCCATTTAATATGTAGTATCAATAGAGAAGTTGATAGATGAGATAATAGGAATTCAGAGAGAGAGAGTGAGTTAGACTTCAGAGCGAGAGGGTAGCAATGGTTGCCAGACGTATGGACCGGTTGGCAGCCCTGCGCTTATAGCTAGGTGCGACAGGGTTGGTAGTACATTGCCGCCTGCATATGCTGCCTGGCTGCCCATGTTGTCGTACTGCACATTGCATGGAGGCTCGCTGTGTGTTCCATGATCAGGTTGCCTAGAACCTTTGAGATTCTAACATCCCTTGCCCTCTCTCCCAATTTCTCACGGTTGCACTCTTTCTCTCTGACGACATTACTCTCATTTCATTCTTCTCTCTATTTAAATGCATACCCTTCCCTTGAGGTCCTAAAGGAGTTTCAGCACTCACCTCTCGTATTACTCTTAGGACAAGCATATATTTACATGTATTAGATTTAAGGGGTTAATGTGAACAGCGATCTTCTTGATGAGGATAGTTGGTGAACGTTCTACATGTTCACGAGTTATATGCCCAGCTCATCATCCAATTTGTGACTAGACTAGTGCCATGTGTAAGAGCCCGACCATGCCCAGGAGTTGTCTGTAGAGGGGCGAGGACTTAGCCTTGATTTGCCTACCGAGCCAGGAGCGAGTGTAGTACCAGAGACTACAGCTCGCTCGTAGTGCCGGTATAGTAGAGTAACGTAATTTATCTGTCCTTGTGTTCTCTACAGTCTTTTCCTGGGTTCTCGCTTTCGGTGCTGGGACTCGGTGTTTCCTGTGACTTGGCCTGCTAGCTAGAACACATGGGGATGATGAGTGGGTGATATCTTTATTTTACTATGCATTGCAGCTCTCTTTAAGTTTATGTATGTAACACTTTACAATACACATTACTCACACACTAGACAACACTATTAATACTTTCATGTATCAATTAACTGCACTGTCGTTTTGCTGCTGTGTCCGGAGTTCTGTTGCGTAGGGCGCATACGGACTCAGAGGGGAGACAGAGTGAGAGAAGCGAAGTAGCCTATGCGGTAGTAGGCTACCGGCGCAGTACTGTTGCCTGCAACCTTTTAGTTATTCCAAGTATAGATTCATTCTTATAATAAGTGACTACTATTTATGTTCCTTCCATGTGTATTATTAGGTATCTACTGGATCATGAACATCTTGTATGCTACATGCTAGTGCATGTTAGTAGGGGACAGTTATTCTAGTGCACGCGCTTTCAAGTAGGCGTGTACATTTGTCATTTAGCATTTCACTGTCATACCTTTAGCCTGCTTCTATTCTACATTATTAGAGGCTTAATATTAACGTAGTTTCTTGAGTATTGCATTTCTTTAGTAATAACGTAACCTATAAATGTCTGAGGGAGTTTAGCCTCATAGCCTACCCCTGTTGTACACTTTCGCCGAGTTAAGGTACCTCGTTACCATAGACGATAACTCTGTAGGGCGTTGGTGCTTTTGTTGTCTGGAGCATATAGTATTTGGGACTGGAATCGAGCGTGTCGTTATCACATAAGCCATTTCTGTCCTACGATCAAGAATCCCGAATATGTATTGCCGATCCAGCCGTAACAAAATGGCGACCTTGCACAAGATTCAGTAGTATCCTATCACATGTTTTTTTTGGAGAACTATTCTATGCTACCTAGTAGAGCTGGCTAGAATTTTCTTGCATATTGGAGGAATTTTTATTGTGTCATTATTGTATTGGTGGACTTGCAGATTGTTTCGTTGGGGGTGTCTAGAGTAGAGTCATTCAAGCATCTTTAACATTTTGTGAGTCGAGACTGCAATTAGTAATAAGCACTTTTTTTTTTTTATGAACAGCAATTGTATAACCAGCACTATGTCTAATGACTCATCATTTACGGGGGAGGATAACACGGTACAGCCTAGTAACCAGCAAGTACAACAGATGTTTAGGGAGGGGAGTGTTATAAGTGGAGAGAGGGATGCCCGGGCATTTTTGCAGACACCTTTGACCGAACAGCGCCTGCAGGCTATTGATTGTTACGGTCTTCGCTGTTTAGCCACGGTTTTGGGGCGGGACTGTCCTGACAGTTGGCCCAAGAAGAATTTGGTGGCATGTTTGTTGGGTGATGGCGATGGGGCGGTGGGTGGAGTGGGGTCTTGGGGGGTTCCCTCCAAGCCTCCATTCCACTCTACCCCTGAGCTGGGCCCTCAGCCAGCGAGTCTTAGCACGATGCAGCAGGAGGGTTCTCAAGGGCAAGCTGGCTTACCCGTAAACACGTCTCGGTGTGGATCCCCCATTTTGTGCTCTCCCCCCCCAGGCCTGTCTCCTGAGATGTTATTTCAGCTAGAACTAGCTAAGTTTAAGCTGCAGGAGACTCAGATACAGATACAACAGGCTAGTATAGAACGCATAGAGGTTGCTAGAATCCAAGCCAATCTGGATGCAACCAGGTACCAGGCTGAAATGGATGTCGAGAAGTCTAGAGTAGAGACCACGGGGCGTCATCTCGGTGGTGGGCACCGGGTTACAGACTCACTTTCGCATTTAATTAAGTTAGTACCCGCATTTGATGAGACAGCAGTGACTGAGTTTTTTGCTCGTTTCGAAAAGAAGTGTCGTGAGTATGACTGGCCGGAGGTTAAATGGGCAGCATTAGTTTCATCACGTCTAGTGGGTAAGGGGTTGAAAGCCTACGATGCACTGTCACTGGACGAGAGTGTAGTGTATGGACTGGTGAAGGAGGCTGTGCTCCGGGCCTACGAACTGCAACCCGAAACTTATAGATTGAAGTTCCGTGGCGTGAATAAGAAGAGCGACGTCAGTTTTATGGAGCACGCACGGGACTTAACAGATGCAGGTAATAACTGGTTTCGGTCCGAGCACGCAGAGTCGGCTGAGGAAATTAAGCAACTTTTCTATCTGGAACAGTTTTACAAATGCACTGGAACCGATCTAACGCTGAACATTAAGGAAAAATGTCCCAAGACAGTAGAGGAGGCTGCCAAGATGGCAGACTTCAGATTATCATTGATTCGTGGTTGCGGTGCCGCTCAGAGGGCTGAGTCAGGGCAGAAGGGGCGCTATACCCCACCCACCAGAGTTTTCGATAATAACACATCTTATGACACACATAACCACACTAAATGCATTGCACCTAATAACACCTACAAACACAAGCCTCTCCCGTTTACTAAAGGTCAGGCCCCTTCTTCGCCCGCACAAGGGAAGAAGCCCATTGGGGATGTGAAATGTTACAAATGTCAGAAGCTAGGCCATTATTCACGTGAGTGCCCTAGTAACACTCCCGCTAAGCCGGTGTCATTGGTTCACAGTATCGGTGTGTCTCTGAAGGCTGCAGCAACTGCCCGGGGTAGGTTGTCAGCAGCTGAGGCACACGCGGTAAAGAAGCGTACGGAAGGCTCGACACCTGTCCGGGACACTTTCTGTGACCATCGGGGACACGGGTTTGTGAGCTGGGGGAGTGAACTACGGAGGGTTGACTTGCTGAGGGATACGGGGGCTTCGCAAACTTTGTTGAGGAACTTCACAGGGAAACCGATAAATGCGGCCAGAGTTGTTGTGGTGCAGGGTATAAATGCTACGAGGTCATACCCACTTGTGAGGTTGGAGTTGAGAGTGGGAGAGGTGTGCAGGGAGCTGGATGTAGGGATCGTTGAGTGTTTGCCAGTTGAGGGCGTCGACCTTCTTCTCGGCAACGACTTTGCGGTGCCCACTTCCGGGACTCCACCCTTAGTCGTTGCCGAGAGGGCGGCCGACGTGGATGGTGAGAATCGGGAATGGGTTGGGAGGTGCCAACAGGATGAGATGGCCTGTGTGGTAACCCGATCTCGCTCTGCGGCTCCTGCACAGCCTAGCACTCAACCTCGGGGACAGTGGAGGAAGGATCAGGAGAAGGTTGCTAAGGGCAGGAAAAGGGACATTGATTCTGCTGCACTTCTCGGTGATTCGGTACTTGGACCTATAATAAACACGGGAGTTGACTCTGGCCCAGATATGGTGTGTAACAAGGCAGAGTTGGGTAAGACTTCGCGTGAGGCAAGAGCTGTAGCGAGAGCCACTAAGGCAGTAGAGCCTACTAGCCGGGGTAATGTCTTATTACAAAACCATCTTGATGCATTGACGCCCAGGGACATTAGTGAGCAGCAGCTGCAAGACGCTAGTCTAGCTCGTTATAGCAATGGTGCCATAGAGTTGGAGGAAGATGGGGATGCGAAGCCGGGAGATTTCTTTAGGCTCAACAGGATATTGTACCGCAGATTTCTAGACCCCAAATCGAAGTGGGAGGGCGGTGCGAGGGTAGTAGACCAGGTGGTTGTTCCAAATAAGTATAGAGAGTCCTTATTGTGTCTGGCGCATGATGTGCCGGTGGCGGGTCATTTGGGGGTAACAAAAACATTGGCGGCATTGGGCAGGTTTTTCTGGTGGCCTGGGGTCAAGGCTGATGTCTGTGCATGGGTGGCTGGGTGTGCGACCTGCCAGACAACGGGGAAGCCTAACCAGACCATCCCGAAGGCACCTTTGTTTCCCATACCTGTCACCGGGCCTCCGTTCAGCAAAGTTGTAGTAGATTTGGTTGGCCCTTTCCCGCCTACTAGTAGTGGCAATAAATTCCTGTTGACAATCATGGATGTGGCTACGAGATACCCGGACGCATACCCCATGAGAAACGGCTCGGCAAAGGCAGTTGTTAAAAACTTATTATTGTTCTGTTCCCGTTATGGATTTCCACGTGAGGTGCAGTCAGACCAGGGGAGCAATTTTACATCCAAATTGTTCAAGCAAACCCTTCAGTTGCACGGTATATGCTCTGTAGTGTCGTCAGCCTACCATCCCGAGAGTCAGGGAGTCTTGGAGCGGTGGCACTCGACCCTGAAGAGTATGCTACGCTGTTACTGTGCAGAACATGACACTGATTGGGATTTGGGTCTGCCGTATGTTCTGTTCGCTGCACGTGAAGTCCCAGGAGAGAGCCTGGGGTTCAGTCCAAATCAACTAGTCTTTGGCCATAATGTGAGAGGACCTTTAAGTATGGTGAGAGAGATCTGGGAGGGCGAAGAGAAGCCGGGGTCTGTACTTAAATGTGTCCTTGAGAGCCGGGAGAGACTTATAGGTTGCATGGCAGCGGCAGGTAATAACTTGGTTAATGCACAGGCGGTCATGAAGCACCAGTATGACGCCAAGGTGAAGCTTCGGGAGTTTTCGGTGGGTCAGGAGGTAATGTTGCTTTTACCTTTGCCTGGACACCCCCTTTCTGCCAAGTTTATTGGGCCGTATGTGGTGGCTAAGAAACTGTCCGACCTTGATTATCTCGTTGCAACACCTGACCGTAGAAAAAAACATCAGTTATGTCATGTTAACCTCATGAAAGAGTATGTGAGACGCCCCTCAGAGCCTCTCACTGTCCCTGTGCTGGCCTGCAGCGGCCAGGGTGGAGAAGGAGGTGGGGACAGTCATGCTGCTGAGGAGGATAGCTGGGACTGTGTCAGTTCCGCGGAACAGTGGGCGGGGAATACTGAACAAGAGGCTAGGCAAGCTGTAAGTCACCTGCCTGAGCACCAGGGTGCTGCTGTCCTAGGCCTGTTCAGGTCATACCCCTCTGTTTTCGCCGAACACCCAGGTCTCCCTACTCAGGTAACGCACGACGTGGACGTCGGTGATAATGTGCCCTTCAAGTCAGTGCCCTACCGTGTGCCCCCGGTAAAGTTGCCAGCTTTACGGGAGGAGTTAAAGTACATGGTTGAGAGAGGGATGATCACTGAAGGTTATGTGAAGTGGACATCACCCGTCACGTTGCAGCCAAAACCTGACGGCAAGGTGCGGTTCTGCATAGATTTTCGTAGGCTAAATGGCTTGACCACTACCAACCCTTACCCTTTGCCTCGAGTTGACGACAGCGTGGACAAGATAGGGAATGCAAAGTACCTTACTAAAATTGATCTTGTAAAAGGCTACTGGCAAGTACCCCTGTCGGACCGAGCTAAGCAAGTTTGTGGTTTTGTGGTAGATGGCAAGACCTACCAATGTAACGTAATGCCTTATGGGCTTAAGAACGCACCTGCCACGTTTCAGAACCTGATGAACGATATTTGTGACGAAATCCCTAACTGCACGGTCTACCTTGATGACGTGATAGTGTATGATGACGATTTTGAAAATCACCTAAGGCACTTAGAGACCCTGTTTGGGAAGTTGCACGATGCTGGGCTGGTGGTGAACCTGAGGAAGTGCGAGTTTGTAAAGGCTACTGTGCAGTATCTTGGCTTCGTGGTCGGGTTAGGCCGGGTGTGCCCCCCCCTGAGCAAGATACAGGCTATCAATATGTTTCCCAGGCCCACCACTAAGCGCCAGGTCATGCGGTTCCTAGGTATGATAGGCTATTATAGGCGCTTCATCCGGGGATACTCTACTGTCTTAGCACCGTTAACTGATCTACTGTCGAAGTCAGTGAAGTTCTGTTGGGCTGCGGAGTGTCAGAGGGCTTTCGACCTAGTCAAGCACCTGCTGTGTACACATCCGATTTTGAGAGCCCCAGACTTCTCCAGGAGTTTTCAGCTGGCGACTGATGCCAGCGGTGTGGGTGCCGGGGCAGTGTTACTGCAGACTGATTCCGAGGGCTTGGAACACCCAGTGAGCTTCTTTTCTCGCAAGTTTAATTCGGCACAAAGGAATTACTCGACTATAGAGAAGGAGCTTCTTGCTATCGTTTTGTCGCTCAAACATTTCGAAGTTTATGTTCCAGCCTACGGCCCGGTAGTGACGATTTATACGGACCATCATCCCTTGAAATTCCTAAATCAGTTTCACAATCGGAATATGCGGTTGACCAGGTGGTCCCTAATGCTCCAAGAGTATAATCTCAACATTCAGCATATTGCCGGGAGTGAGAACGTGATAGCAGATTGTCTATCAAGGGTTGATGATCCAGGATAGTCGTGCACGGTGTGTGGGTTGAGCAGGAGTAAAATTAGGCTATCATAACGCCGTCCAAAAAGATTATAAAACAATAAAATAAACGAGAAAATTTGTTTTAGTTTTGTAAGTCTTTATTGTTGTAGCATGATGCATGCGATATTGTGTTTTATGTATAATTCACTCTTCAGTTGTTGTGCACCTTTTGCAATTAGTGGCAGCTAAGGGTAGCAGGTCGGTTGGTTGCCTGTCAGATTTTGATAATGCTTCTAAGGTCGATTATCTAAAATCTTGGGGGGGCTGTGACGCACCCAGTGCGTGGCAACTTAACCTGATTGTACTCCTTGGTACTCCACTGTATCGCCGCGGTGCCGTGTACCGTGTACCGTGTGCCGTTTTGGCTGCTTATATTGAGTGTGACAACGTATAACTATGTTCTTTGTATCTCTGCAAAGGTCTCGTCATTTGCTAACCAGTGGTGGGTTTTGTTTTAAGCCATGTCGAGACCTTCCATTTAATATGTAGTATCAATAGAGAAGTTGATAGATGAGATGATAGGAATTCAGAGAGAGAGAGTGAGTTAGACTTCAGAGCGAGAGGGTAGCAATGGTTGCCAGACG
>JBAKBP010001779.1:62867-199993 GCA_037953745.1 Lithodes maja | reverse complement strand
GTTCAGCTTCACCTCACACTCTGTGACTTCACCCCTTTCGAAGACCATAACCTTGCTCTTCCCTGCATTTACCTTCAAATTCTGTTTTTCGCACACTGTTCCAAACTCATTTATCAGACCCTGCAACTCCCATTCATTATCACTCATCAGAACTGTATCATCCGCAAACAGCAGTATAGGTAGCTTCCACTCAATTCCCTCCCTTTTCAGCGATACACCAACATCCACTGCTCTTGATAGTATTTCTTTCATGACTCCATCCATATATACAGTAAACAACCACGGGGACATCACACACCCCTGTTTCAAACCAACATTCAGGTCAAAGAACTCGCTCTGCTCACTCTCCACACGTACTGCCGCCTTTGCACCCTCATACATGCTCTTCACTGCTTTCAGCAACTTGCCCTCTACTCCGTATATTCTAAGTACTTTCCACAAATCTTCTCTATCCACTCTGTCATAGGCCTTCTCCAAGTCCATAAAGGCAACATACACCTTTTGTTTCTTCTCCAGATACTTCTCCACAACACAATTCAGGGTAAAAATCTGATCTACACATCCTCTTCCCTTCCTAAAACCTCCCTGCTCGTCGCCTATCCATTTCTCCGTTCTCACTCTCGCTCTCTCAATCACTACCCTACTGTATACCTTCCCTACTACGCTTAGAAGACATATTCCTCGGTGGTTACCACACACTCCTCTTTCCCCTTTGCCCTTATATAGGGGGACTATTATGCCAGTCTTCCAGTCATCAGGTGCACTCCCCTTCTCCCATGCTAGTTTGCACATTTTCCATACCCTTTCTATCACTATCTCACCACCATACCTCAACATTTCCCCACACACTCCATCTGTTCCTGGTGCTTTCCCCAACTTCATTCTTTTCATGGCTTCCCACACTTCTGACCTCCTGATCCCCACCTCCTCCTCCACTACTTCTCCCTCCCATACCATATACAGCTATGTTTGCTGGCTCTTCATTCCTTACATTTAGCAACTCACTGAAGTACTCCCTCCATCTTTCGACTCTCTCTTGCTTCTCGGCTAGCATTCTCCCATTCTTATCTTTCACACCCTTACTGTTTCCCTTGCTACCTTCCCTAACTTTCTTGACTTCTTTCCAGAACAGTTTCTTACTCTCCCTCCATTTTACACTCCGATTCCTTCCAAATTCCTCATCTACTCTTCTCTTACTTTCCTTCACTACTCTCTTCACCACCCTCTTACTCTCCACGTACCTCGCTCGTTTCTGTCTCTCGGAATCTTCATTCCCTCTACTACCCAACCACTCTCTATATGCTTTATTATAGATAAATATAGATATCTCTCACTCTCTATAAACTTGTTTTCCAGGCTACACTGTCCCGCTGGAGTAGTACAATTTGCCCAGTTGATCCTTGGCAAATTGAAATTTCCAATCAAAATCTTATATTTGTTCTCTATTATCTATTTCCTCCATTGCTTTCAGTAGGTTATCATCCTCTTCCCTACTATTATTTGGGCTTCTACAGTATATATAGAGGCAATTAGAATTGACCCTCATGCACATTTTACTTCAATACACAAATACTCACAATACTGCTGTCTCATATCCACCTCATTTACCTTGAGCTCTTTTCTTACATAAATAAACAGTCCTTTTCCAATAGCTCTAATAGCATTCCTCTCATGCAACTCAAAACCCTCCAAACTATACTCCACTAGTTCCCTTTCAATTCTAGTATTTTTTGGTCTTACTTCCTGTCAGGCTATGACATCAGGTTTTTCCTCTTCATCCTGCAACCTACATATCAGTTCTCTTTTCTTGTCCTGGGTAAACACATCCACATTACTAAACATAATCCTTAATCTTTCTACCATTCCTTCAACAACTACACCATCCCGCTCCTTCTGTCCGTACCCTACTCCCCCCCTAGCACTACTGGGTCTGCAGCTTCGTCTCCTGTCTCTCCCTGTGACACCTCCACCCTGTTCTCCTCCTCTGTCACAACTCCTATCACATTCTCTTCCCTCCCTGATCTCCTTCTCCCTTCTATTCGTATAAACCACTTCTTCAATTTTCCGTCCCTCACTCTCCAGTAAAAATTCCTCTTATCCTCCTCACCCAACTTTCCATTATTTTCATCAGCCTTTTCCTGTAATTCCTTTATTTTTTTCTTTGTTCTATGCTCAAATCCTTCTTTAGTCTTATATGTTTCAGTTCTTCATTTGTGTTTAGCCTCCAACTAAAATTTGTCACGGTCTCTGCCACTGCCCTGGTTTTAAACTGTATTCTTATAGGTCTCATCTCTCCCCTTTTATATCTACCTATCCTACTGACTTCCTCCACCTGCCCTTCCTATCCACATCCACACCTTTCATGACCTCCTTCACTTTTCTCACTCCATTATCATTCATATGAGCCTCTATATCTCCACGCATGATTACACCTCTATCCCTGTCCATGGCCTCCCTCACGACACACTCCTTGTTCTTCATGACACCTATGACTGCACTCTCAAAGCTTTTTTTGGTCATATTCATTTCTTCCTTTATGTTCTTTCACAATATCCTCCAATGCCTTAACTTTCTGTTCACCTACCACCGTCCATGCAGTTGACTCCTTTACTTCCTTGAATCGTCCTTCGTATTCTTTCAGCTGCTCCTTCAATGCCATATTCTCTGCTCCCAGTTCATCTACCCTTTTCAATACCATCTCTAGGCTATTATTAACTTCCAAAATAGGCCTACATTCGCTTCCTTCGCTAGGCCTATTCCCTTCCCCACCTGACACACCACACAGTACACACAGTACCTTAACTTTGTCACCAATATCCCCCTTCCATTTCTCCGTATCTCTCTTCCACTTTTCCAATCCTTCACAACACTAATAACCTCTTCCAACTTCTTATCTGTACAGTACTCTTAAACCCACGAAAACGTTGTAGCCTTTCTTCCGCCTCAGTCATTCCCGAAATTCCTTCCGCCATGTTTGTTTACAATCTCAACAACTCACAACACTACCGCTGTCCCGTTACTCTACTCTTATTACACAATACCTCTGCTATCGCGTGTAATTGGTGCCCTAATTCTATCGCTATAGCAGAACTGAAGAACTTATGGGAATAATTATAATTGGTGCATAGGTCCATAATGTTGACCTATTTCTTGCTATTTTCACATTTTGTTTACCATAATATATACTTATAAATACATATTATGAGGAGATTACTTACCACACATAATATATTTGAAATCAGTCATATATAGTCTAACTCATTGGCATAATTTTGGCGTTTTCGTCTGACATGGCGTCGGCGTCGGTAGCCTAGACCGACGTTTGCTGTTTTGATGGTCCTGGGAATTTAATTCCTTCATGATCTTCATCATTAACGCCAGACCCACTATCCCTATCACTGAATGCACCAAAGGCCATAATAAACTCGGAAGATAAGAGGTTCGGGCAGAAAAAAACTTGTAAACATGTAGTTTTTTAACACAATGGTTGCCAGCCTGTCCACCGATCACAGGCATTCACAGCCGCCGATGTTCTGTGACGTCATCGGGCTCCGTGTTTGAACATTCCCGTCGGTACGGAGCCGCGATAGCACCCTTATTGGCCGTGATAGCAGAAAAGTTGGGTTTTTTAGGTAGTCGCGATAGCAGTGAAACGCTATAGCAAAACCCGCGATAGCAGAGGGTTGAGTTATATCACCCCTCCACCACACCAATTTATCTTCCAAACACTTCACGAGTCCTTCCTCTCTTTGCTAGCTCCGTATGCACTCGAAATTCCGTGTTATTTATCCTTTCCCATGAAAATATGCGGAAGCCTCAAAACTTGCGTCCGCCTCCCGCCATTACTGCCGGATCAGTGTTTTTATTAGTTTATTTGGCCATTATAATATTTATTATGTTATTTTCACTCAATAAAGTTACTTATAAAGATATATTTATTAGTGGCCCCTCCATCATTGACGATATGCCTATTAGTATAATAGTTCCCTTTCAGGCACCCACGGTCAGCTTGTTTGAAACACCCGCCGCAGGGGAAAGAGTCCTAACATCATAAGTGTAACGCTAATTCTCTTGTGGAATCGTCTATATGATTGGGTACTCACTACGAAAAAACTTCATAAAAAATAAAAATTAACTTAAAATTTGTTATATTAAGGCTTTTCAACTCGTGGATGTCTTTTGTGGATTCTAACCGAAACGCTGAATCGAGCGTCTCCATTCTCCCTGCCCGCATACTGTGTGGATGTGCCTCGCCAGTGCTCTGCTTTATTCTTAGTTCGCTCAACTCTAGTGAGTCTTGCTAATTTTGTTATATCTGAGTTGTAATAGAATAGGTTTAGACTAGCTAGGACTGGCAGCCCCATTGGTATGCCCGCAGGGAAGTGTTAAATTAGGATACTGTATGATGTGTAGGCGCCTTAGCTTTGCTAATTATCAGTTAGTTAGGGGGCTATTATATCCGCGGGACAATGCTTCAGGCCATCTCTATGAGGTAGTTGCATTCTTTTGTTGTTTAGCAGACGCTCTGGTTCAAGAGTTGTCACACGTGGTGTGGAACTTTCCAAAGTCCAGGTTTGCTCCTTTTCCCCTCTGACGTGGGGTTTTCTACATTCGCCGCTGCTGTGTCTTCAGAGGTAAGGGTAACAGATTCAGATGATTATTACCATGAGCCTCATGGCCAGCCCCAGTAGGGGTATTCTTAGTAGGCTAGGGGTATTTTTTATTGCTTAATTAATACTGTGTTTTATCCCTAAGATGTGACCCTCGTTTTCATGTGGTGATATTATACATGTTAACAGGATGTCAGGAGACGTTCTGACTGATTTGGGGTTTTTTTTGGGGGGTGGCTGACTTTCTCAGATCAGTCGGTACCTCCAATAGTTTGTTTTTTTTCTTCCGGCGTATCTTTCTGTGTATTGATACCGGATACTCGCCTTGGAGGCGAGAAAGGAAACTTCCAAATAATCTGGCGTGGTGTGGTGTACCACTAGATTTCCGGCGGAAATGCTAATTCCTAAGGAAAGTAATCTTGGCCCGGCCAAGTGAACTTGCCCTAACCGATAGCCTCACGCGGCATGAATAGACTTGTAACGCCCGGCGGAAAAGTCCAGTGAGGTAATTGACTATCCCTCAGGTCCTAATAGATGATCCGATAGTGAATTAACCCTCCTGGCCCGGGCAGGCTCTCAAAATGACAGTGTGGGCTACCCGGGCGATCGGGCCGAAAAACGTCTAGGCCTAGGCTACCATATTTTTGTTTAGTTTAACTACTAGAAATTTCCCACGCATCTATAAATGTAGTGCGGTTTCCAATCTGTAGACTGGCATTGAGTAGAGCTCTCTATGTCAACTGGTTCAGTTGTGATGACGATTTCAGTGGAGAGCACTTGCAGGCGATGTTAGCAATATGACGATCTTTTCACTACTGAAACAACGACATACAGACGTACAATAACAAACGAGTCTTCTCCTTCTTGTTTTCGGAGGTGCGGTGACGTAACGATCGGCTTTGTTTACATGCGTCGGACGCACGGCGTTCAGACCAAGCTGAATAGGCTTTCAAGCTTACAGATTTTAAAATGACACCCGGGCTCCTGCCCTTAGTTCGTGGTGTCATTTTAAAATGACAACCGGGCCAGGAGGGTTAAAATGGTTAATATGGGCCAGTGACACTTTGTCACAGGTAAGCAGTTCAAAAAGACGAAGGAACCATCAAGGTTTTTTCATATACAAGTACAGAAGGTTAGAGTAGCAGTTGGTCTACAGCTAATTATCCGGCGTATTTGGGGTGTTTATTCTTACAGTTGGAGTAGGGCGCGGAACTATGGAAAGTAACAGCGACTATCCATGCGCAGTATGTGGGAAGGGGTGGGAAGCAACTCAATTCAATGTTGCGTCTGTAGTGACTGGGTACACAAGAGATGTAGTGGAGCTAGTAGACCTTTCACAAGAATCATAGACTTTTATTTAATCCTAGCCTAGCCTATTTCAAAGCCTTACTTAGCCTAACTCAGACCTTATTGATTTAACCTTACTTAACACTAAAGTCTAGCCTAGCCTAGCCTAGCCTAACTTAAAAAATACTGTACTGTAGAACGCAAGGCTCAGTGATCAGCAGTCTATGGACCAGTACCAGTAATACAAAAATATGTGGTAATCTAACCTTCTTGCCTGATACTATTGCCTAAACTAAATCACTGACCTAAGTTTGTACAGTATAACCCTCCTAACTGGTTACACACTGAATATCTTACCTGGTAATCACCCTAGGGACTTAAAGGCTCATAGGATGGTCTTTGGCCCTTCAATATAAGAAAGACCCCAATTCTGCCTGCCCAAAACCAAGGTAACCACCCTCACTGCTCGGCGCCCACGTGTGTAATGTAGCTCCAAACCCAAGCGCGAAACCCCTCTCCCCGTGAAGGAAAAACACACTAAAAGAACCCTCATGAATGTAGCAGAATACTGTACAAAACTTAACTGGGAACATAATATAAGTCAACATGGGAATACAAAAATCTGGTTACTACTACAGTCATTTTGAAGCTAGTTTCGTCTAGTTTTCGGCAGAATACATTTCATTTCATGCAGACACTTGATTAACCCTTCCAGCCCGGGTGTCCTTTTAAAATGACACTTCGAAAGAAGGGCAGGTGCCCGGGTGTCCTTTTAAAATCCCTGTGCTTGAAAGCGTGCTTCAAAATTCGCGCGGCCAAATTTTACATTGCAGGGGCGACCGCAGCGCCACCAAGCCTCAACTACTAGCGTTATCAGTTCGTACGTGGCCGCCTTAGCGAGTTATACTGAAAAAATGATTTCCGACGTGTCCGATTCGGTGCAACCTCCCGCGGGCCCCACTGCTACCTCGCTCGCAACTTCGACACCTGTTGCAACCGAGAAGAAAGCTCAACGAAAGAAAGTATAGCGTTTGTTGAGTGATAGCGCTATACAGCGAGAACTTTTTGATAGTGAAGATAGCAGTGGCGAAAGCTTGGTGGACAAAGAACAATTTATAAGTGCAAGCGAAGATGACGATTTCGTTGGCTTTGGAGACGACGATAATGTTGATTTATTTGAGGGGGGAGACAGTAGTGATGATCCTGATGTGGAAGTGTTTCAGGAAGGTGCTATTGAACTTCCAAGTGTGCTAGAACCTAGGCCTACCCCCTCGCCATCTTTGCTATGTCAGCCTAGGCCTAGCCCTAGCCCAGGACCTTCCCCTTTGCCTGCCTGTACGCCCTTGAAAGTGGGCAAATATTTTTATAAACAATCGTTGGTGAAAAGTGCAGCTAAAAAAGCACGCAGGGCAGCCGCAGAAAAGGATAGGGAAGCTGAAGACAGTGATAGTGACGCCGACCCTGGTCTAGCAACCACCCGCATTCCTTTGTCCCGACGCCTTGACCCGGGACGCCGCGTGGGTCACCCACCGCCCTCGGCTTCATCTCTCCTTCAGGATGACCAAAGGGACTCTTCAAGTGGTATTAGTAGTGTGCCACAGCCCTCACACCGCAGAGCATTATTTGCTGCGGAGAAGCCCTCGGCTCGCCGCAAAAGGAGCCCAACTCCCGAGGCCGAGGCTCCCATTGTTGAAGCTCCCGCAGCCTCCCGCGCCCCACACCGCCGACGCCCGGTCACTTCTTCACCCGAATTGTCTCCTGAAGAGGATGCTGACGACCCCAAGATTGCCCCAGATGACCTGACATCGCCTGAGGAGGAAGAGGAACAGGAACAGGAAGAGGAAGTCCCGACAAGACGAGGGCGAGGTCGTGGGCGTGGTCAGTCTGCCGACGCCGCTGCCCCTGGGCATGGGCGTGGGCGTGCAGGGCATCCGCGTGACCAAGGGCGTGTGCCAGGGCATCCAGGGCGTGTGCCTGCTGCACCTGCACATGCTCGAGCATCAGCATCCGACTTGTTTGTGTGGACAGATGGGGCTGATTTTGAGCCAGATTGTCCTGCCTTTGACGAGGTACAGATGGGTTCCGGGGTGTCACCAACATTTCCCTGTGGCCCAGATGCTACCCCCAGTGAAATTTTCTGTGGCTTCTATGACAATGAAGTCATGGAATACCTCATTGAGGAGACCAACAACCATCATGAGATCTGTGCCAACTTTCTTGGGAGGAAGACCAGTGCCAAGATGGTGGCATGGAGAGCTGTCACTGTGGCAGAACTATATGTGTTTTTGGCACTCACAATGCTGATGACACATATCAGGAAGCACGCTCTGGCAGACTATTGGATCACTGGCGACATCATAACTACTCCAGCATTTGGCAAGTACATGTCCAGGAACAGTTACTTCGACATCCTCTCCTATCTCCACCTGACAAACAACATGGCAGTCCACCTTCCCGACTCATTATGGAAGATCAGGAAGCTGTATGACATGATACGTCATCGGTTCACCACCTACCTGATTCCTTTCCAGAAGATGTGCCTCGACGAGTCTCTGGTCCTGTTCCGTGGTAGGCTGCACTTCCGACAGTATATCCCGTCCAAGAGACACCGCTTCGGCATCAAGCTTTTCGTCCTCTGCGACTGTTTGACGGGGTATGTGCTGGACTTTGTGGTGTACAGCGGCAAGGGTGGAGAAATTGTGACTGACACCCTCATTGGTTTTGGTGGCGCTGTAGTGAAGAAGATGATGGAGAGGCACTTCAATCAAAACCACATCCTCTACACAGATAATTACTACACGTCGCCTCTCCTGACCAAGTACCTCCATGACCGGAACTGTCGGCACAGTCAAGGCCAAGAGGAAGGGCATGCCAGGCTACCCAACCAAGACGAAGAAGACGGACATCTTCCACAAGAAGAGTGGCCCCATCCTCTCCATCCACTGGCATGACCAGCGGAAGGTCAACCTCCTCACCACATGCCACAAGGCCGAGATGGTCGCCACAGGGAAGGTGGACCGAAGAACCAAGAACCCCGTCCAGAAACCAGCTGCTGTCCTGGATTACAACCTCAACATGTGCCTCGTTGACAAGTCAGACATGCAGATGGGCTTCATCGACTGCCTGCGAACATCTTGCAGGTGGTACAAGAAGTTTATCCTGCATACGGTAGATATGTCGGTCCTCAATGCTTACAACATCTACCGTCTGAGGACTCCAGGAGCCAAGAAGTACAAGTCCCTGCAGAAGTTCCACAAACAGGTGATACTTGAGCTCCTGGCTAAACATGCGGGTACACCAGGGAGGCCACTACAAGGACCAGGCCAGCTGGACAGAACGGGGTGTGCTGAATTTTTCAGGAAGCACCAGCTCAACGCCCTTCCTTTCAAAGCACCAGGTAGTAACAGCAGAATCCAGAAGAGGTGCCATGTGTGCAGCCACACAACAAGAAGACCCCACAAAACCACAAAAACCACTTGGGAATGCCTCGAGTGTCAAGTTGGACTGTGTACTGGCACCTGCTTCAACGACTTCCACACTCTAATAAACTTTTGAAGTGGAAGTGACAACAGTGAAAGTGACACTCAAATGTAGGCTAAGAATAATAATATAACTAAGTATAAGTGAAAAGGACACATATAAGTAATAATAAGTGCCTTCAATAACAATGTGAACAAGTGAAAGTGACACTAAAATATATATTTCTAACAATAAATAAGTGAAAATGACACTATCAATAAGCCTAGTCCAGTCAAAGTGACAGTATAATAATAATAAAACTAAGTATAAGTGAAAGAGACACACACAAGTAATAATAAGTGCCTTCATAACAATATGAACAAGTGAAAGTGACACTATATATATTATTAGCTTACCTAACAATACATAAAAGTGAAAATGACACTATCAATTATCAAAGTCCAGTGAAAGTGACACTATAATCATAATACAGTAAACTTCCGTTAATCCGACGACCGATAATTCGAATCTCCCAATAGTCCGAATTTTTCAATTTGAGGCCAAATCCGAATTCACCCAATAGTCCGAATTTTTCAATTTGAGGCCAAATCCGAATTCACCCAATAGTTCGCATTTTTTAATTTCCCGGCCGCGCGATAATTCAAAATATCGTCCCTCTAGCGGCCAGGCCGGGGTAAACTGTCTGCCGTTGTCGGTCTACCTGAAACGTTGTTTATCCCGTGTTTATCCTGTGATATAGTGACTTAGTGATGGGTCCCACAGCAAGTTCAGGTGCACGAGGGAGGAATGACAAGAACAAACATAAGAGGAAGCACGTAACTCTGTCCATAGCTGATAAATTGCGAGTGATAGCGATGGTAGAGAAAGGCAGTGATCGGCGTAAAGTTATGGAAACTTTTAATATCGGTGCCTCCACAGTTTCAAACATAGTGAAGGCAAAGGCTAACTTATCGAAGTTTGTTGCCTTTGGAAAGTCAAGTTACACGGGTGATGTGAGAAAGACAATGAAAAAACCAAAACATGAAAAACTTGACGAGGCAGTGCATAAGTGGTTTACGTCCAAGCGGGCTGAGGGCAAGCCTATCTCAGGGCTTATGATAATTGAAAAGGCCAAGCAATTCCTGTGTGATATGAATATGGAAGACGATATAAAATTCTCCGACGGCTGGTTGAGAAACTTTAAAATTAGGCATGGAATTAGGGTCCTAGATGTCGCCGGAGAAAAGAATTCTGCCGACAAAGAGGCCGCCGATCGGTTTGCACACATTTTTGCTACCATTGTTCATGACCACCAGCTGACCCCAGACCAAATCTTTAACGCAGACGAGACAGGGCTATATTGGCGCTGTTTGCCAACAAGGACATTAGCTGGTAGAGGAGAGAAGGCTGCGCCCGGATTCAAAATGAATAAAGAACGTCTCACAATCCTGCTGAGTGGGAATGCTTCCGGTAAATGTCGCAATCGTTTGTTTGTTATCGGCAAGGCTAAGAATCCCCGTGCTTTCAAGAACATGCGAGGGAAGTTGCCAGTGATCTATGATGCACAGAGCAATGCATGGATGACTGCCCAAGTATTCCATGATTGGTTCTTTAAGCACTTTGTTCCCGAAGTCAAGGCCTACTTCAAGTCGATTGGCCTTTCTGAGGACACCAAGGCTGTCCTATTCCTGGATAACTGCAGAGCACATCCCCCTGCCCACGAACTAGTGTCTGGAAACATCTTTGTCACCTACTTGCCCCCTAATGTGACTAGTCTGATACAACCAATGGACCAGGGTGTGTGCCAAAAGTTTAAGCAGAGCTACAAGTCCTCATTTGCCCGCAAGCTGATTAACTCTGATGCATCAGTAAAAACTTTCCAGTCAAGTTTTTCCATCAAGGATGCCATATATGATGCTGCCCTAGCCTGGAAGGATGTTTCGGAGGTAACCCTCAAGAAATGTTGGAACAAGCTGTATGCCCAGGTTGATGACCCTGAAGAAGTTGAAGAAGATGAGCACGATTTCGAAGGCTTTCTTGGGCGTCGCAGGGAGGCAATCAACGAAATCCGAGGCCTGATGGATACTGTGCCGGTCAACGACCCCAAGAGGATGACTGAAGAGGATATTGAGGAGTGGGTTGATGTGGATGGTGACCTGCAGGGCGAGGAAGAGGTGACAGATGCAGAAATTATCCGGAGTGTTGTGGAGCCAGAATATGTTGAGGAGCACTCGTCTGAGGAAGAGGAAGAGGCAAATGACGATGGCAAAGTAACCTGGAAGGAAGCTGCTACCTATTTCGATGGTATGGTAAAATTTGTGGAACAGTCTAGCCAATATAATGCAAGTGAAACAATCGATTTCCACATCCTCCGTAATGAGTTCTATGCGAAAAGGGGCAGGGCAGTCAAGCAGGCAGACATCAGGGACCTGATGAAAAACATGCACCAACGGGGCCGCCGATCAGATGAACCAGACAACCCTAGACCTGCAACAATGCCTCTCACAGACGACTCGCGTACCAGCTCACCTGAACCTCTTACCACACCAGAACCTATGCCTCCTGCTGATTTTGAAGGCTGGGAGGACCTAGCATCCCCTGTGAAGGCCACTCCTGAGGTAGCCCCAGCCACCCCTGTGGTAGCTCCTGCCAGCCTAGCCACTCCTGAGGTAGCCCCAGCCGCCCCTGTGGTAGCCCCAGCCGCCCCTGTGGTAGCTCCTGCCAGCCTAGCCACTCCTGAGGTAGCCCTAGCCCTAGCTCCCCCTTCAGATATTGAAGGCTTGGAGGATATGGCTGTGGAGTAATAATCAGTGAAGTGTAGTAGATTTAAGGACCCCAAAAAAAATATAAAACCAGCAAAATACAAAAAAAAATAAGTCTTTTTAAGTTCATTTTACATTAAAGTACACTTACAGTGCAGAGCAGTGATTATAAGTTACTAATATGGGGCTAGGGGGCTAGTGGCTGGTTGGGGGCTGGGTTGGGGCTGGTGCTGGGGGCTTATCTTCAATGCTACACATCTCTTCTCTTCATATAAGGTGAGTTAAAGTCATGATTAGTCATTATTATCATTATTATCATGCGTTTGTGTCTTGGTTTGGGTCTTCAAAAAAAAAGTCGGGGGGGGGGGGGGGTAACGTCCGATAATCCGAAAAAACCACTAATCCGAACGAGGGCCGGTCCGCTGCCCTTCGGATTAACGGAAGTTTACTGTAATAATAATAATAATAATAATAATAAAAATACTGTAAGTAATAAGTGACAGAGACACAAATAACTTCATGTAAATAACTTTATTGAGTGAAAATAACATAATAACTATAATAAATGACATAATAAACAATAAAACACTATCAAATCGCTTCCCGGCATAATTGCGGGTGGAGCGACGAGTGCAACTGGGCGTCGTAGCCGCGGTTGAGTGTTCGGACGCGCCGAGGTAAATACGCGGCAAAAGTTACCTCCACTTCCATCACCATCACTCCGGAACCAGTTGAGCTAGAGAGCTCTACTCAACGCCATTCTACGCGGCAAGATAAGGCGCCCATTTATATATATGTTTGATTAATATAGGTAATATATATATCCCCATGGGGGTTAGGGAATAGAATATGCCCCACGTGCCTTCTGCGTGTCGTAAGAGGCGACTAAAGAGGTTGGGTCGGTGGGCTTGCGACCCCCACCCGGAAAAAATATCTAAGCAAAGAAAAACGAACGAACAGCCTCGGATGCGGACGGAACCAACGTTGACGAACCACGACCGACTAAGGACATGCCTTCGGACATTCTGAGAATGGCTACGTGGAATGTTAGTGGCATGAATGATGGCACAAAAGAGAGAGAGGTTCTGGAAGTGTTAGTAAATGCCAGGCTGGATATTTATTAGTGGCCCCTCCATCATTGACGAACATGCCTATTACATAAGGCATCCTCTTCAAACACTAATCCGCCGTAGTTTGAATCTACCGCGCAGAGCATTTAAAATCTGAGGAGCCTTCATCATGAGCGCACGCGACCTCACTCATGGCTTCAGTCATTATGAATTGGGTTCTCACTACGAAAAAACTTTGTAAAAAATAAAAACAAAAAGAAAATAAGAATAACTATCCAATAAGCTTTCCATCATATCGTGGATGTACTTGTGAGGATCTTTGACCAGACGCTGATTCAGGCGTCATTCTTCCTTCTCTGCTCTGCGATCAGCCGGCCCGGACGTGTCTCTCCACGCTCCGCTGGTTCCGCATTTGTTGCGTCCCTAGTGAGTTTTTTCTCATTTGTTTACTCCGGGATGTATCGAGTAAGGTTAGGATAGGCGTAGCAGGAGTGTCCTGGGCTGGTTGCCCGCAGTGCAGTGTATTTTGGGTCGTGTGTTTGGGGCATCTATTTCGGATGTACCCTCGTGGTCCTGTTGTGGACAGGTGAACTTTTTCACAGTTAGCTAGCTTTGTGATGCATGCGGCTTTCATTACGCGTTATTGCTTCCTTTTATCTTTCTGATGAGGTAGCGTATTTTTACTGACGTTCCCAGCGTATTTTTCTTCACTTAGTGAATTTTTTTCTGGGTCCCGAGTCAGTTCTTCCCTGTGCCGGAAGTATTTGCTACAGTGGGGTGTTGTTGTTGTTGTTTTTCCCCAAGCTGCCTGGCCGAACAGCCCCAAGGCCCCGAGCAAGGCCAAGGCCATAAGCGAGTGCCCCCACAGAACCCTCCCTGCCGACCACAATAAAGCCTGGGTGACCGAAGCCACTCCATGGCGGGGAGCTGAGGAGGGTGCGGAAACGCCCGGGAAACCAAAGCCCCACCCAGGGCCCTGTGCCCCTCAGCAATTATGAAGAGAAAGTTGAGGGGCAAAGGAAAGATGTGACGCTTTGGCTTCCAATCTTGGTAGATTAGGAGGTCAATCCACGCAAGAGACGCCGTCACTTGAGATCTAGAAAATATATAAGTAAAAGGAACAGTCAGAGTAAGCTATGGGTATGGCAGAGATCGCTCAGTTCTCACTCTGATAGACCAGCCCATCACCACATGACTAGAACCCAATCCTCTCAGCATCAGCTAGGAAAGGCCCTAGAAAGCCGCCTTTGGCGGGGGGATAGCTCCCCTATTTCAACCCTTTTCGGGGTTGGGCACCCGCCCACAGTGGGGTGTTGGCGGTGGTTCCTGTTGTGATATAATTCAGTGCTTGTTGTTTATATTCCGACATGTTAATGTTATCCGTCTGCCTAGGCCTAGCCAGCCTCTCGTAGCTTTACCACATATACAAGTGTTATTGATTTATTTTCTCAATATGTACTACTGTGTCATGTGTGTCCTGGTTTAGTTGTGTATTGGCTAATTCCACGGACTATTTATGTGTCCTGGGTTAGTTGTGTATTGGCTAATTCCACGGACTATGTTGAGCCCGGCGTTAGTTGTGTTTTGGCTACGCCTCGGTCCGGTGGTGCGTTCAGATGGTATCTGAACGGGGTGGGTTTTTTCCGGCGGGTTTTTCTCGGTTTCACCTTGATAACCCCGGCTGGTTGCCGATTTTTGGCCACGCATGGTTTTAAAACAGGCTTGTTTCCCCGGCGAGTGGGTGTCTGTAGCTCCCCAGGACTGCGTCTCTGGGGTGCCTGTTGCAGGCTCCTTATGTTTCCAGTCTGCTTACCGACAGCATCATTCAACTGAAACAGCATTGATTAGAGTACATAATGATCTAGTTGAGAACATTTGCAATGGTGTGGCCTCACTATTGGTCTTGCTTGATCTCTCTGCGGCCTTTGACACGGTGGATCACGAGTTGTTATTGAGTGATCTTTATGATTGTGGTGTGCGTGACTCCGCTCTCTTGCTTCTTGGGTCGTACTTGTCAGGTAGATCCCAGAGTGTGATGGTAAATCAAGTGGTCTCGGACTCGACACCCCTGCAGTATGGTGTTCCGCAGGGATCAGTTTTAGGTCCTATCCTATTTATAATTTATATTAGCAGTTTGTCTCTTCTGCTTCGTGCCCATAATGTCACCTTTCACTTTTATGCAGATGACACCCAGATTTATGTGAGAATCACAAATATAGTTGATATACGGAGTAAGATGGAATTGTTGATGTCTGATATCAAGAAGTGGATGAGAGCGAGAAAACTTAAACTAAATGATGGTAAAACTGATATTCTCATCATCCGAGGAAATAGAAGAGCTGATGATATAGTAGGTGCCCTCTCCATCAATGTGGGTGGATCTCAGCTGCGACCGGCCAACTCTGTTCGAAATCTGGGTGTATATTATGTGAACTCCCGATTAGATTTCAAAGAGCATGTAAACCAGATAGTTAAAAGTTGTTACTTGCACATCAGAAATCTCTATTTGGTGAAGCCGTTTATAACCAGACGTTGCCTCCTGACGTTGGTTCACTCATTGGTCTTCTCTCGTGTTGATTATTGCAATGCCCTGTTGGTGGGTCTTCCAAATTATATTTTGAAGAAAGTTCAGTCTGTTCTTAACAGGGCCGCAAGACTAATTTTTGGTGTTCCACCTAGAACTCCTACTACATCTCTTCACATAGAACTGCACTGGCTGCCAGTAAGAGCAAGAATAGAATTTAAGTTGTGTTTGGTGACTTTTAAGGTTCTCAAATTTGGTGAGCCTAGGTACCTTGCGGAGCTGCTCAGGCGCCCACCGGCACACCATGGTGTAGTTGTGCGTCATGACAATGACCCTTTTCGTCTTGATGAACCAAGGGCTTTCCAGCAGTCTTCTTTCTTTGAGAGGTCATTCTCCTACATGGCTCCGAGGTTGTATAACAGGTTGCCGCTGTCCATGAGACAACTGAGTTCTGTTGAATGCTTCAAGAGACAACTTAAGACTTTTCTCTTTGAGAGAAGCTATGATCTTGAGAGAGGTGTCATGACAGATGGCTATAGAGTTTAGGCTATCTTGCCACTGCTAGTGATTGTTAAATGTGTGTTGTATATAAGCCTTCTTTTGATGCATTCATTTTTGTTCTTTTTTCTTTCTCTTTTCGAGCGCTAGTGAATTCTTCGGAAAAATTGGCGCTTATGAGAAATAAGTAACATGCTTATTATTATTATTACCCATCTAACAGTGTTCATACGGACACGTGTTGTTTGTAGTTTTTTCGGTTTTGCAAAGCCAATATAAAACTATGCTGTTGTTGTATTTTCTCCCCGGCGATCTTTTACAAAGAAGTTGGGTTAGGAACAATTGGTGTTAACTTTTAAACTTTAAATCACCCGGCGGGTGTAACCTGGAAGGGTGGGATGCCCGAATTTGCAAAATTTAGTTTAGTTGACCAGACAATTGAGGGATGCATTGTGTATCACCTCCTTCAACATACGGCGCTTTAGGGCACAATTGGGGTTAACGTTTTTTTTAAACTATTATTCACACCTGGCGGGTGCTCCTTGGAAGGATGGGAATAACGAATTTACAATTCAGTTAGTTAACCAGACAATTGAGGGATACGTTTTGTATCGCCGCCTTCGACATACGGCGATCTAAAAAGAGACTTCGGGAGAAGTTAGATCTCGTATATTTGTCAGGCTTCCCAGTTTTTGATCTACGAGATCATCCGGGGGCCGGCGTCTTTTTTATTTTATTTTTTTTCCAAAATTGCATCTTGAAACAAACACCACCGGAAAGACTTAATCAGTTATAAACGCCATGCTGGTCTTTATATATTATGTCAAAGGGTATTCGTAAATCTTTTGGACATATTAAGATATTCTGAAATCTTTGACTTAGGAAACTCCACCGCGTAGCGAGCTGTAGTCGTTGAGTATTACGTCTCGTTACCCGGCGGGTTCTTGAACACTTGTGTGCGTACATGTTTGGGTTAACCTTATGAGCATTAATTCCTGGAAATTTTATTTTTTTCCAGAGCTGGGTCCCGGTGGGTCTATGCAGAACCTGGAGTAAGTATCCCACCAGTCTCTGTCATGGCTACCTTTGCCCCGGTTTTTGCTTTATGCATTACGCCCTCCTGTTCAGGTATCCCTATTTTTGCGCACACCCTTTGTTTAAAAAGTGTTAAAATGTCTCGTTTGGTGTGGGTTACCTTTCCGGCATTTTTTCTCGTTGCTCCGAGAACACCGTGTTTGTTTACCGAGTTTGAGTCAGGATGATACAGTTCTGATGAGTGATAATGAATGGGAGTTGCAGGGTCTGGTAAATGAGTTTGGAACAGTGTGCGAAAAACGGAATTTGAAGGTAAATACGGGGAAGAGCAAGGTTATGGTCTTCGAAAGGGGTGAAGTCACAGAGTGTGAGATGAAGCTGAACGGTCAGGCTATGGAGATCGTCAACTCTTTTAAGTATCTGGGCAGTGTGTTGAGTAAAGATGGGACTATGGATGAAGAGGTGCGGGAGAGGGTACAACAGGGGAAGAGGGTTGTAGGAACGCTAAAAGCAGTAACAAGAAATAGGGTGGTCAGTATGGAAGTGAAGAAGTCCTTGCATGACAGTGTGGTAATCCCGACACTGACTTACGGAAGCGAAGCATGGACGTTGGTTGAGAGACTCAGACCAAGAGTGAGAGCAGTGGAAATGAATTACTTAAGGAGTGTGTGCGGAATTACATGGAGGGATAGACAGACTAATGAGGAAGTAAGAAGGAGGTGTGGTGTGGAGGTAGATGTGCTGGAAAGTGTGAAAAGGAACAACTTGAGATGGTTCGGCCATATGGAACGTATGGAAAGCGAGAGAATGACTAAGAGGGTGTACGAGAGCGAGGTGGAGGGACAGAGGGGGAGAGGTAGACCGAATATGAGGTGGAAGGATGGAGTGAGGAACTACATGAATGAAGGCGGTGCTGGTTGGGGGGAGGGGCGTCGACTGACTGGGGACAGAGGTGCATGGGGGCGGTTCGTTTGTGGCCACCCCTTCGGGGATCACGGCGTCAGGCAATAGATAGATAGATAGATAGAGTCAGGATGGCTCAAAATAGGCAAGTTACCCCGACGAGTTTGGTCGCTTGAGGGCTCATAAGAAACTGCGTTTTCTGTGGTCGAGCCTGGGATCAGGCTTCCTGTGTTATTCATTACTTTATGCATTACGCCCTCCTGTAATGTATCGTTTAGTGTGGGTTACCTTTCCGGCATTTTTCTCGTTGCTCCGAGAACACCGTTTTTGTTTACCGAGTTTTAGTCAGGATGGCTAAAATAGGTAAGTTACCCCGACGAGTTTGGTCGCTTGAGGGCTCATCAGAAACTGCGTTTTCTAAGGTCGAGCCTGGGATCAGGCTTCCTGGGTTATTCCCGTCGAGGGGGGCTCCACACAGTTTTCTAGGTGATCAGGCTGACACCTGTTGGACTTGGTTTTCTCTGCTTTTCAAAGACATTGAAACAATGCTGTCTGTTTGTTTGGTCTTTACCTCCCGGCGACCTTTTTACAAAGAGGTCTGGAGCAGGTATCATTGGGTTGACATTGCATATCAAACCCGGCGGATTTGCGATTCGAGATAATTTGCCAAACAATTGTTGGATACAATAGGGTATCACGGCCTTCAAGACGGCGATCTATGAGGGCTTCTGGGAGAAGCCGGATTAGAGATTAAGATAGGCTTAGACTTTTTATGGGATAAAAAGATGCCTGAATCTTACTAGTGTTTCAAGTGTAAAGGGATACTTGAAAGACTTCATCTTTATTAAAGATATGCTTCATCTTTATGAGGATTAAGGAGTTATGCTTAATTCTTTTTGGACAGGTAAAAGATATGCTGAAATCTTTAATGGGTCATTGAAACAATGCCGTTTGTTTGTTTAGTCTTTCCCTCCCGGCGACCTTTTTACAAAGAGGTCTGGGGCAGGTACAATTGGTTTGACATTGCATGTCAAACCCGGCGGTTGTACCTTTGGGTGGTTATATTAACTGATTTGCAATTCGCAATATTTGTATTTCCTCCCCGGCGATCTTTTACAAAGAAGTGGGGTTAGGAACAAGTGGGGTTAACTTTTAAAACTTTAAATCACCCGGCGGGTGCAACCTGGAAGGGTGGGATGCCCGAATTTGCAAAATTCAGTTTAGTTGACCAGACAATTGAGGGATGCATTGTGTATCGCCTCCTTCAACATACGGCGCTTTAGGGCACAATTGGGGTTAACGTTTTTTCAACTAATATTCACCCGGCGGGTGCTCCTTGGAGGAATGGGAATAACGAATTTACAATTCAGTTAGTTAACCAGACAATTGAGGGATACGTTTTGTATCACCGCCTTCATCATACGGCGATCTAAAACGATACTTCGGGAGAAGTTAGATCTCGTATATTTGTCAGGCTTCCCAGTTTTTGATCTACGAGATAATTCGGGGGCCGGCGTCTTTTTTAGGTGGGGTTTTTCCAAAATTGAATCTTGAAACAAACACCACCGGAAAGACTTAATCAGTTATAAACACCATGCTGGTCTTTATATATTATGTCAAGAGGGTATTCATAAATCTTTTGGACAAATTAAGGTATTCTGAAATCTTTTACTTAGGAAACCCCACCGCGTAGCAGGCTGTAGTCGTTGAGTATTACGTCTCGTTACACGGCGGGTTATTTAACACTTGTGTGCGAACATGTTTGGGTTAACCTTATGAGCATTAATTCCTGGAAATTTGCTTTTTTCCAGAGCTGGGCCCCGGCGGGTCTATGCAGACCCTGGAGTTAGTATCCCACCAGTCTCTGTCATGGCTACCTTTGCCCCGGTTGTTGCTTTATGCATTACGACCTCCTGTTCAGGTATCCCTATTTTTGCACACACCCTTTGTATAAAAGGTGTTAAAATGTCTCGTTTGGTGTGGGTTACCTTTCCGGCGTTTTTTCTCGTTGCTCCGAGAACACCGTTTTTGTTTACCTAGTTTTAGTCAGGATGGCTCAATATAGGTAAGTTACCCCGACGAGTTTGGTCGCTTGAGGGCTCATAAGAAACTGCGTTCTCTGTGGTCGAGCCTGGGATCAGGCCTCCTGTGTTAGTCATTGCTTTATGCATTACGCCCTCCTGTCATGTAAGTTTAGTGTGGGTTACCTTTCCGGCGTTTTTCTCGTTGCTCCGAGGACACCGTTTTAGTCAGGATGGCTAAAATAGGTAAGTTACCCCGACGAGTTTGGTCGCTTGAGGGCTCATCAGAAACTGCGTTTTCTATGATCGAGCCTGGGATCAGGCTTCCTGGGTTATACCCGTCGAGGGGGGCTCCACACAGTTTTCTAGGTGATCAGGCTGACACCTGTTGGACTTAGTTTTCTCTGCTTTTCAAAGCCATTGAAACATTGCTGTCTGTTTGTTTGGTCTTTACCTCCCGGCGACCTTTTTACAAAGAGGTCTGGGGCAGGTATAATTGGTTTGACATTGCATATAATACCCGGCGGTTGTACCTTTGAGTGGTTATATTAACGGTTTTGCGATTCAAGATAATTTGCCAAACAATTGAAAGTGTAAAGGGCTACTTGAAAGACTTCATCTTTAATAAAGATATGCTTCATCTTTATGAGGATTAAGAAGTTATGCTTAATTCTTTTGGACAGGTAAAAGATATGCTGAAATCTTTAATAAGCCATTGAAACAATGCCGTTTGTTTGTTTAGTCTTTCCCTCCCGGCGACCTTTTTACAAAGAGGTCTGGGGCAGGTACAATTGGTTTGACATTGCATATAAAACCCGGCGGTTGTACCTTTGGGTGGTTATATTAACTGATTTGCAATTCGCTATATTTTGCCAAACAATTGATTGATACAATAGGGTGTCACGGCCTTCAAGACAGCGATCTATGAGGGCTTCTGGGAGAAGCCAGATTAGAGATTAAAGATAGGCTTAGACTTTTTATAGGATAAAAAGATGCCGGAATCTTACTAGTGTTTCAAGTGTAAAGGGATACTTGCAAGACTTCATCTTTAATAAAGATATGCTTCATCTTTATGAGGGTTCAGAAGATATGCTTAAATCTTCTGGACGGGTAAAGATATGCTGAAATCTTTAATATGAATCTAAAGGGACAACGAAAAGTAGTGGTGGAGTGCTACTGTTCGTTGACCGGCGGTTTTGAGGCACATATTTTGTACCATTTTTTGGGTGTAACCCTATGAGCATTAATCCCTGGAAATTTCTCTTTCCAGGGCGGAGTACCGGTGTTGCACCAGGTGACCAGGTAGTTCCCGGGGGCGGGGTAGTTTTCCCCCAGTCTCTGTCGTGTCGGCACTTGAACCTCTCATTGCGGTATGTTCAACGCCGTTAAGCTCAGGTAGCCCTATCTTATTTCTATTTGTTAATGAAATAATTTAATAGCTGAATCATAATAAACATATATATTTTCTATGATTATATTATGATAATATTCCCCGCCGATAGGGAGTCACCGTGTCGCGGTGGCGGGGCTTGAAGCTTGGCCGGTGGACTCTGTTCATAGGGGGGGACAGACCTTCTTATGTTCGAGGCTCCGCCGCCCTAGTGGACCAAGACCTCCCTCCTCGTAGGTTTCCAGAGGCCTGCAAGGTACCACTTTTCTGTCTTTTTCCTTCTCTAACTTTGTCCTTTTCTTTGCTTCCCCTTCTTCTATCGTAGATGACTGGACTACTCTATTTAATTGATGGAGGGTGGGTGTGGACGGCGTTCCCTTCCACCCGTAGAACTGGAGTACCTGACGTGCACGCACGAGGGGAACCTTTTATCGTCAAATCTCGCTCTCTGTGCTGGACCCGAAGCTGACGAGTTGACCGTCTATAAGCACAGGGGGTAGGGATGTATATCAGGGTTTGACTCCTAGGGCAAATACCAAGTCCTCTAATTATAGGCTCCGTGGTGGGTATGGAGCTTATCCCGGACGAATCATAATACCTTCGTCATATGGAGACTTCCTCTGAACCCTTGATCACCGGCACTGGCATGGATATGGATATTGAGACTGATTCACCTTCCTTGACCGTCATCCTCTCGGATGGTGGTGGCACTATGCCGGATTCTTTACCGGCCCCTGCACCGTCCTTGGACTCCCCCCTCTCTATGGACCCCCCCTATATCCCTGACCTTGGCAAGCCTTCTACTGATAATGTGACGAATTCTCCATCGTCGGATAGAGAGATCGATCAGTTGGTCCCCCCGGCATCAATTCCAATGCAAAGTGCTGCCACTGTGACCAAGATTAGCGATGACAACCCCACGGTCTCAACCTTAACTTCTAAATTACCCGATCATGATCCTAGCCTTAGACTCCCTATTCATTCAGTCGAGGACCTTAATGATGAAGCTCGGATGCCCTCCGCTGACAGCCTTACGTATACTTCGTGTATCCCTGACCAGTCTGCGACTACATCTGTTACCATCTTACCTCAGGATGCTGGATCTGCTACCTCCAACAAACCTGCTCATGTACCTCCAAGATCTCAAAGGCCTACTGTCACATTAACTAACCCTCGGCCGTTGCATACCTTGAGTACCGGTACTGAAGGGAATTCAACTACCCATACTGTGCATCCTGCCCCAACGACCACTGATTCGACTCTGACCTCACAATCTACCGACACATCCACTCCTCATTCCTCTCATAAAGGATCTACATCTACTGTGCAAACCCTCAAGCCGCATGTTCCTCTGCGCACACGGAACAAAGGTCGTCGTACCACATATACCCCAGTCCCAAAACCAACCCTAGACGCCATGTTTCGTCCCCCTGATTGGCCTCGATTCTTCGAGGTCACTGGTGACCCCATGGACGATCTTGATCTTTATGATTCTCTTGCTTCGACCTTCGGTGACTTCACCGTACACACTGTCGGGAAAGGAAAACGCATGATTGAGGCTGCCACACAAGAACAATCAGAAGCCTTACAAGACCATTTTCTCACCCACGTTGGCAGGTATACAGGCAAGGAAGACGAATACCTTAATCAGCGCATAGGTACAGTGGCCCTCCCCTCGGACTTCGAAATTGCTGATCAAGGCTTTCAAGACTCGGCCCCACGCATCTTGAAATTATTGAAAAATACAGACCCCTCCATCGTCAAAGTCGACACTTATGTTGTGCCCCAACGCTATAATCGACCCAGTTTGCGTATTGTCAAGGTATTCTTTAAGAGGCACGTCCTCCCCATGCATGTCAAACTAGCTGGACGACAACTGCCAGTACGTCGCTACGTTTATAGACCTAGACAATGTACAGAATGCTGGCGTTTTGGTCACACTACTGCACGGTGCAGAGCACGCTGTCCTCGTTGCCAATATTGCGGCTCTGAGCTCCATGATCTGGAACACTGCCAGTCAAAGGAGGCCAGATGCGCAAATTGTGACGGATGCCATGAAGCTAACAATAGGGACTGCCCACATTACAAATTCCAACGGGAGATACTACACCTACAGGCCTCGACGGGTCTCCCACTCAGGGCGGCCGAAACGCAACTCAGGGACGAAGGCAAAGCTCCTCCCTACCGGAGATATGGACCTCCCGCAACAGCTGCTACTCTCCGTCCGAAGGGACCATCTACATCACAAAACAGTCCTCGACGTTCTCCCTCCAGTGAAACATTTCGCCTCGCTAATCTCTCTTCTCCTGGGTTGTCCACTTCCAATAGATTCGAGGGCTTTACCAGCATCTCGGAAGATATGGAATTTTGGTCAATGCCTACGGAGGAGGAGGTCGTGCGACGTACCCCTGACCACGTAAATGCTCCTTCGCCACAACCTCAACTACTAAGGACACAGGCTTCTAAAATACGCAGGATTGCCAAACCAGTTAGGCCCCTTTCTCGTGATTCGGACAACGACTCACCCACCCAACTGTGGACCATGCCTAATCACGATCCAGACTGTGGATGTCACGACTGCGGCAAATACTTTCTCCTCCGGCACAAAACCTCCAATCCTAGAGCCTTCGAAGACCATTTAAGGAACTTTGTATCCTCTCGTAGTCCAATCAACAATAAGCAACATCACAAACCCCCTTGCTATTGTGTCTCTCATATCGAACACCCTGACCTTCCACCCACAGACGTAATGACGCAATTCCTGAAGGACAATAATCTCATTGACTCCGATCTGACCGAAATGGTACTCACACGGTCTGCATTTGATGTCCATCAATCGACGACACCCGTTACCCCAACTCCTCACGAAAAGTGTGGTACTCGTAAACGTCTACTCACAAAGGACGCTCCCTGTGATTCAGACCCTGATGAACACCCCCCAATTCCAAATACTCCGCTTCCTCTTGCCACTCATACGGAAAGCACGACTGAAGAACTGTGCCACCCTCCTCTGATAACCCCCATTTGATCTGCAGCAAGGGTATTCCCCCTGGTGCCTGCGGATGCTCTGGATGTTTTCGGGAGTACATCACCCCACATCTCTCTGAGCCAGATTCTCAAATACTTGCACGAGCAAACGCCTTCATCATTGCACGTACTCTCCCCCCTAACACAGATACTGCCACTACTTCGCCGCAGGACTTTATACATACATTACAGCTAAAGCTCCTTCACTCTCCAACACTTGTTCCCAAACTCGTAAAACAATTCTCTGCAATAAATGACGATGAATTACCCAATTCATCTGCCCCTACGTCTCAAATCCCGCAAGCAACTATCCCTCCCCGTTCTTCGCCTGACTCCTTAAACGACATCACACCCAATACAGATGTGTCCCCCTCTGTACACAATGCCTCATAATATTGTCCAGTGGAACATTAACGGATACCAAGCTCGCCTTCATATGGGAGAATTACAAAGACTCATTCGCTTATACTCTCCCATCTGCATATGCCTACAGCATGTAGGCAATATTGTGATCCCCCCCAGACATTACTCTGTCGCTGTTAGTTCTCCGATTACCCCCACACACTATCGTACAGCAATTCTTGTTCATTACCAATATCCTTTTCTTCCCGTCACCCTCAATCCCAATCCATTTCAAACTTCTGCAGTTACCATCTCCCTTCCACAGCTTCCATCCCTCACTATTTGTTCGTCCTACAATCAACCCTCTTGTAAAGATGACACGGCTGATCTTCTCCATATCACACAACAACTAACTCCTCCTTACCTCATTCTTGGTGACTTCAATGCACATTCCCCACTATGGGGAAGCCCGTTTACAGACACCCCGGGTAAACATATCGAAAACCTTCTGATTGACTCACAACTCTGCTGTTTGAACCTAGATTCCCCTACATTTTGGTCTGCAGCACACAACTCGTTCTCTGCGATAGACCTTTCACTTGCTTCGACTGACGCCGCCCCTTTATTTGAGTGGTCGGTTCTGCAGGAAAGATTCTCCAGCGACTACTACCCGATTCTTTTAAACTACTTATCCCCTGAACCCTTTACACAACTACCTCAATATAATCTCTCCAAAGCTAATTGGCTGACATACACAGAATCCACAGCTGATCTTGAAGATTTCTCGGATATGATCACCCCCAAAGTTAACTTTGAATATTTCATGTCTTTCTTAACCTCTACTGCACAGCATCACATACCATTCACCTCCTCCTTGCAACAGCCTCGACGAGTCCCTTGGTGGTCACCCAAACTGGCTAGCATGATCAAATTCAAACACAGGGTAGAGCGCCTTTTCACCAGGGTGGGTGATAAGCAACGGAGAATTAAAACCTCCCTCTCCAATCTTGCTACTCATCCTCAATGCTTCCGTTTCATCACCATCACCATTGAAAAACTTGCCCTCAAAACTTTCTATAATAAAGTCTGCGCTATTGTCAAACGCAATATCATCCAAAGTAAAGTGCTTTCGTGGCGCTCATACATCTCGTCCTTCACTAGTCGCACCCCTATCTCTACTCTGTGGAGAAAATTTTGTAGTGTTGACGGGCGAACTGTCCGTCCCCAACTCTCTCCATTACGGGACACTGATTCGGACTCTTTAACCCATGATCCCCACGTCATCACTGCTATGCATGCAAACCATTTCAGTGAAGTTAGCTCTAACCTATCTTTACCTCAACAATTCCTCCGCTTGAAACAAGAGACGGAGTCCCACCCGATCACGTTTTCCGGAGGTCGCACTCATGACTATAACGCTCCTTTCTCATTACCTGAACTTCAACATGCCATTGACCACTGCTCGGATTCCACCCCGGGTCCTGATGCCATTCCCTATGCATTCATTCGTCATCTTCATCCACGTGCACTAAATTATCTTTTGCAACTTTATAATCAATTATGGGATAGACATTATTTCCCACCAAATTGGCGACATGCGTATACCATACCCGTCCCAAAACCAGGCAAAGATCATAGTTTTCCGACAAACTATAGGCCCATAGTGCTCACCTCATGTTTATGTAAACTTATGGAAAAAATTATCAATCCACGCCTTCTTCATTATGCAGAGGCGCATGACTTATTATCCCCGTATCAACATGGTTCACGTCCCGGCCACTCTACATTACACTCTCTCATCCACCTGGAGCACCAAATACGTGAAGGATTTTCGAAGAAACAACCCACAGTGGCAGTTTTCTTCGACATTGCGAAGGCTTATGATACCACTTGGCGTTATCGCATTCTAAAAATCCTCCATAGCTCTGGTATGCGGGGCTCCCTTCCCCAATTCCTCCAGAACTTTCTATCTAACCGCACATTTCAGGTTAAAAACAACGGTATATTATCTGCAATAAAACCTCAAACTAATGGAATACCCCAAGGCTGTTCCCTAAGTAGTGTACTCTATGATATTGCAATAAATAGTGTTACAAAATGCCTCCCTCCAGATATCTCTCATAGCCTCTATGTGGATGACTTAGCCATTTATTATACGTCTCCTAGTTTAACACACATTCAACGTCGTCTAAACACTGCTCTTCATTCCATACAAGCTTGGGCGTCCTCAACTGGTTTCCGCTTCTCGACTGAAAAAACCAATGCTGTCGTTTTCTATCGCGACCTTAGACACTTGCGTAAGCAGTCCATCACCCTCTCTATGGGTTCTTCCAAGATTAAATTCCTTGCCTCCACTAAATTCCTTGGCCTTATCTTTGATACCCACCTAAATTGGAAATCCCATGTTGCCACTCTGAAGGCTCGGTGCCTTCAGCGCATGAATGTCCTCAAGTCTGTGGCACGTGTTCATTGGGGTGCTGACCGATCTACGTTACTGCTCTTTTATAGATCCACCATTCTATCTGCCCTGGATTATGGTTGCCCGGTATATGGCACTGCCTCGGCATCCACATTGCAGACACTTAACTCCGTTCATCACCTTGGCATACGTATTAGCTCAGGAGCTTTCCGGTCCTCTCGTGTGTACAGTGTGCTCAGTGAAGCTGGGGTCCTGCCATTAACGTATCATCGTCAGCTGGTTCAGCTGCGAACTGCCATCCGTCTCCAACAGGATCCCACATTGAAGGACCTTTTCCGTTCCCAAGATTTTTGTGTTACTCCTACTACTACCTTGCCTTTTACCCTCCTATCCCGCCAATTACTCGCATCTTACAATATTCCAACACCTCATTCGCCCCTCCCCTGTATTTCAATTACCCCCTGGATCCTTAAACACCCTGAAGTTTGTTTCCATTTGACTGACCAAGTAGAGGCTGTGACTCCAGTCCAACGCCGTACCTTAGCATTACAACATCTTGATAGTCATGTTCCAGCTGCCTTCATCTACACTGATGGTTCGAAGGTTCCGGATGCCGTAGGTAGTGCAGCGGTTTCTGAGCATGGTATCCATCAAAGCTCCCTACATCCTTGTTCCACCGTTTTCATTGCAGAGTTGTGGGCTATTCATGGTGCCCTGACCCTCATCTCTGCACTTCCAAACAATCCTCCTCACGTAGTTATCTGCAGTGACTCAAAAAGTGTGTTGCAAGCATTGGGAGAGTACGCCCCACGTGACCCATTGATCATCGATGTTATCCTGAAAATCCACGAATTAAAATGCAGCTCTCGATCCATCACCCTCTGTTGGATCCCCGCTCATGTAGGCATTGCGGGAAATGAACGTGCTGACGCCCTTGCTAAACAGGCCTGTCTAGGTGCTCCGGCATCCACTGTCCTCAGATCGGATGACCTAATTCCTGTAGTTCGACGGCATATTCATGAAAAGTGGCGCTCAGAATGGAGGGATCAACCTTTGGGAGGTCACCTTCGTTCCATCAAAGACGACATTCACATGTGGCCCTCTTCACTCAGCCCGTCGCGCTGACCAAACCCTCTTAACTCGATTACGCATAGGACACACGAGACTCACTCATGGATATCTAATGACCACTCCCCGTAGTCCTCCGCCAGAATGTCACCATTGTCGCACAGTTCTTACTATCCCTCACATTTTATGCGTTTGTCCCATGTACGTCCCTGAAAGACGTCGCTTCTTGCGACACACCTCTTTAAAAGACATCCTTTCTGACTCAGATTCATTCTCGTTCATAGCCATCCGTCATTTCTTAGCAGCTCTTAATCTCTACGATGAAATCTGACCAGTGACCTATATGACTTGACTTACTATCCCCCCGCCGACCACTAGCCTTATGAGGGCCTCGGCCCAGAGGGCTAGTTTAAATTAAACACGTCTTCAACAACAACAACAATTATGATAATATTATGTTTATTTATAGTAATTTATTTTAATACACTTAAATATAAATTAACTTAATTAGTATACTTTATGATTTTGCTCCCCAGCTCTACTTTCAATGTGTTAACGAGCTATTTGAGCTTTAATTATCATAAACCTTTACGGGACTCGGACGAGGGCTCCCATTCAGGGAGTATACCGAGCTCGCAAGCGAGGGACAGCCACAGCCAAGGTGTACGGCGATACTCACAGTCATACCTCACCCGCCGGCCGATAACGCCGGCGGACGAACCTGACGCTCTGATGACGGACGAGAACAGGTTGATTTCCATTTATCTATTTTCCGCCACCAGACGCGTCTCTAATGTGCCACGTACTCCACAAACTACAGGATTAGCGAGGCGTTGTCTCGCTAATCGCGCCCCTGTGGCCGGCGCAGTGGGGTACCAGCATTTGAACACGTGGTGCCCGCACCCAGTGTCACTCCTGGTCGGGTTGTTCCACTTAGAACACAGTTTGCAACCTGGAAACCTCGCGGACTTGTTCATTTTGGACATTCAGGAGGCCAAGTGGCTAGCACCATCTGGTAGCGACGTGACCAAGATATTCACGAATCAATATACCCGGTCTACAAAGCGACAGTTTCCATCGCATTGGCAAGCTTTTACGTCTCGGATTCTTCGAACAACACGAACTGTGCCCTCGGTGGCGTGGGTTGTTTATTATTTAATTTATCTGTTTGAGCAGAAACGTTTATTTGTGGTAACGTTAAAAAATCACTTAACTGCGATTAGAGTGCCCTTTTTAGACCATACAGGTCTCTCCATACCGGTAGCGGAGGAAACAGGTTTTATGAGGGCATGTTTTAAACTCCGCCCACCTCCCCGTCAGCTCATGCCTACTTGGTCTCTGGACAAGGCATTGTCTTTACTTCACTCTCGTCTGTACCAAAATACTGCAGATTTTGCATTACTCTTTAAAAAAAGGCTGTATTCCTTTTGGCTTTGGCCACCGGGAACAGAGTGTCTGAGCTGGCGGCGATGAGCAACACACCTAATTGCCTTAGGTTTGGTAGACTTAATGAATGTATTCACATTGCACCTTCCCCGGGATTTGTAGCCAAGACTGAGCACAGTGCACACGTGTTTTCTGAGTTCACGGTGCCGGCGTTAAAAAGGGGAAAGGTGCACCATATCTATGGCCAGTGCAAGCTCTAACCAAATATTTGAGAGTGGCTCCTCTAACCCCCAAAGTGCTTTGTGGGTAGCGAGTACGGGTAAACGCTTACTGAAACGGAGATTAGCTTCTCTTCTGGTCGAAGTCATTAAAGAGAGTAATCCCGGCGTTGTGGGTAGGGCCCACGATTTACGCAGTGGGCAGCCTCTTTACGTTTCCTGGAGAACTTTTCAGTAGAAGATATTTCGTCCACACAGTTGTGGGCGTCTAATCATACGTTTTTGACTAGATACTTGTCAGTTGCTCTAGACAAACCTTCCTTACCATGTATAGCTTTAAGGCAGAGGGTCTAGGTGGCCCTTCAGTCACTTTTGTTTACTTTCAAGGAAAAAGGGGGGGGGGGGTGCAGTCAGTGTAACATAGGACACCCTAGACCCCGCCGGAATGTGGGAGCTGTGATACAATTTATGGATAATGTGATATGAAACTTTCTCTGCGAGAAATTGTGCTAGTACAATGTTAGTACAAACAATGGGGTTGTTATAGTAGTTTTAGCTGTGAAAGCAATTTAGTATTAAACAGTGGAGATCTTTTGCAAATTATTTCCACGAATATTATGGGGTTTATTATGTGCACATGTAAACTTATAACTTGTTATTTTTGTCACCACTCGTTGAGTGGGGTGCCTTTGTAACTACAGATCTGTTCACAGAATCTCCAGAGTTACCCTTTTTTTTTGTCAAGCAGGCTTCTTTGAAGCACGCACCTGCTTGAACCCCTTTTTTGTATATACCTGTATATGGGCTGCGCCGTATTTATATATATTTTCAAAGTAAGAATACTATGAGGTTGTTTGATTATCTGCTTTTCTAGAGTTATGATATGATTACGAATGTCCCCCTCCAGTCTTAGAAATCAGGCATGTTCGTCAATGATGGAGGGGCCACTAATAAATTATAGGTTTGACTCCTGTAAGGAGATAAAGAAAACCTAATATTTAGTAGTGGCCCCGTAATCATTGACGACTGGGGCCCTCCCGACCATCCCCTTCCCATTCGTTGATGTATTAAGGATTTTGGTTTACTTGATATGTCAGTGAAGGAAGAATGACGCCTGAATCAGCGTCTGGTCAAAGATCCTCACAAGTACATCCACGATATGATGGAAAGCTTATTGGATAGTTATTCTTATTTTCTTTTTGTTTTTATTTTTTTACGAAGTTTTTTCGTAGTGAGAACCCAATTCATAATGACTGAAGCCATGAGTGAGGTCGCGTGCGCTCATGATGAAGGCTCCTCAGATTTTAAATGCTCTGCGCGGTAGATTCAAACTACGGCGGATTAGTATTTGAAGAGGATGCCTTATGTAATAGGCATGTTCGTCAATGATTACGGGGCCACTACTAAATATTAGGTTTTCTTTATCTCTTTACAGGAGTCAAACCTATAGTATGTGGAATGACAGAGACCAAATGGAAAGGTTCAGATGTGAGAGAGTGGGAGTGTGGAATGGGTGTGTGTGCTGGAGTGAGTGAAGGAACAGTGAGAGAAGGTGCATGTTTGTTTGTAAGTAGCAAATGGAAGGAATGTGTAAGAGAGTATGGGTCTGTGGGTTCAAGGATTGTGTGGGTGAGAATGAAAGTAGGAATACAAACGTGGGTGATTGTATGCGTGTATGCCCCGACAGAGGATATACTTGAAAGAAAGAAAGAGGAGTTCTGGATGAATGTGGAGGCGTGCCTGGAGAAGTTTGACAAGAACGAAAGAATATTTCTGATTGGGGATATGAATGGTAAGGTGGGTGATAGGAAAGTTGAGGGAGTGGTGGGAGGGTGGGGGGTACCATCAGAGGTGAATGGGAATGGTAGTGCACTTGTGGACGTATGTGTGGGAAGGAGGCTGTGGATAGCCAACACCTTCTTCCGACACAGAATGATCCACAGGTACACATGGAAATGGATGTTGACGATGAAGGATAAGACAGTGGTGGAACGAAAGTCATTGATTGATTATGTATGTGTGGATGAACGAATGAAGAAATCTGTGATGGATGCTAGGGTGTATAGGGGTATTGGAGGGGGTCTGTCTGATCATTATGTAGTGGTAGCTAAGGTTAGGATACAAAAGAAGTTGGTGAGGAGAGCTGGAGGGAGGCGAGAGGAGGGTGGAATGGTGAGGAGGGTGGAGAGGTTGCAGGAGGAGGAAGTCAGGGAGGAGTACAGGAGAGCAGTGGAAAGACGACTAGGTGGGTTCGACCTGGAAGTTATGGAGGAAGTGGAGGAGATGAGCAAGGTGTTTAAGGATGAGATCTGTGCAGCATGTGAGGAGGTGTGTGGAGTGAGGAGAAGAGGGAGGGGAGTGAAAGGTACAGCATGGTGGACAGAAGAGGTAAGAATAGCTGTGGAAGAAAAGAAGAAAGCATATAGAGAGTGGTTGGGTAGTAGAGGGAATGAAGATTCCGAGAGACAGAAACGAGCGAGGTACGTGGAGAGTAAGAGGGTGGTGAAAAGAGTAGTGAAGGAAAGTAAGAGAAGAGTAGATGAGGAATTTGGAAGGAATCTGAGTGTAAAATGGAGGGAGAGTAAGAAACTGTTCTGGAAAGAAGTCAAGAAAGTTAGGGAAGGTAGCAAGGGAAACAGTAAGGGTGTGAAATATAAGAATGGGAGAATGCTAGCCGAGAAGAAAGAGAGAGTCGAAAGATGGAGGGAGTACTTCAGTGAGTTGCTAAATATAAGGAATGAAGAGCCAGCAAACATAGCTGGATATGGTATGGGAGGGAGAAGTAGTGGAGGAGGAGGTGGGGATCAGGAGGTCAGAAGTGTGGGAAGCCATGAAAAGAGTGAAGTTGGGGAAAGCACCAGGAACAGATGGAGTGTGTGGGGAAATGTTGAGGTATGGTGGTGAGATAGTGATAGAATGGGTATGGAAAATGTGCAAACTAGCATGGGAGAAGGGGAGTGCACCCGATGACTGGAAGACTGGCATAATAGTCCCCCTATATAAGGGCAAAGGGGAAAGAGGAGTGTGTGGTAACCACCGAGGAATATGTCTTCTAAGCGTAGTAGGGAAGGTATACAGTAGGGTAGTGATTGAGAGAGTGAGAGTGAGAACGGAGAAATGGATAGGCGACGAACAGGGAGGTTTTAGGAAGGGAAGAGGATGTGTAGATCAGATTTTTACCCTGAATTGTGTTGTGGAGAAGTATCTGGAGAAGAAACAAAAGGTGTATGTTGCCTTTATGGACTTGGAGAAGGCCTATGACAGAGTGGATAGAGAAGGTTTGTGGAAAGTACTAAGAATATACGGAGTAGAGGGCAAGTTGCTGAAAGCAGTGAAGAGCATGTATGAGGGTGCAAAGGCGGCAGTACGTGTGGAGAGTGAGCAGAGCGAGTTCTTTGACCTGAATGTTGGTTTGAAACAGGGGTGTGTGATGTCTCCGTGGTTGTTTACTGTATATATGGATGGAGTCATGAAAGAAATACTATCAAGAGCAGTGGATGTTGGTGTATCACTGAAAAGGGAGGGAATTGAGTGGAAGCTACCTATACTGCTGTTTGCGGATGATACAGTTCTGATGAGTGATAATGAATGGGAGTTGCAGGGTCTGGTAAATGAGTTTGAAACAGTGTGCGAAAAACGGAATTTGAAGGTAAATACGGGGAAGAGCAAGGTTATGGTCTTCGAAAGGGGTGAAGTCACAGATTGTGAGGTGAAGCTGAACGGTCAGGCTATGTAGATCGTCAACTCTTTTAAGTATCTGGGCAGTGTGTTGAGTAAAGATGGGACTATGGATGAAGAAGTGCGGGAGAGGGTACAACAGGGGAAGAGGGTTGTAGGAACGCTAAAAGCAGTAACAAGAAATAGGGTGGTCAGTATGGAAGTGAAGAAGTCCTTGCATGACAGTGTGGTAATCCCGACACTGACTTATGGAAGCGAAGCATGGACGTTGGTTGAGAGACTCAGACCGAGAGTGAGAGCAGTGGAAATGAATTACTTAAGGAGTGCGTGCGGAGTTACATGGAGGGATAGACATACTGTACTAATGAGTAAGTAAGAAGGAGGTGTGGTGTGGAGGTAGATGTGCTGGAAAGTGTGAAAAGGAACAACTTGAGATGGTTCGGCCATATGGAACGTATGGAAAGCGAGAGAATGACTAAGAGGGTGTACGAGAGCGAGGTGGAGGGACAGAGAGGGAGAGGTAGACCGAATATGAGGTGGAAGGATGGAGTGAGGAAGTACATGAACGAAGGCGGTGCTGGTTGGGGGGAGGGGCGTCGACTGACTGGGGACAGAGGCGCATGGGGGCGGTTCGTTCGTGGCCACCCCTTCGGGGATCACGGCGTCAGGCAATAGATAGATAGATAGATAGATAGAATATATTAAGCGAGATTAGCCTTGGTTTACTTTTGTTGATTTTCGGCCAGATCGCCCGGATACGAGTTCCGTCCTTTGGAGAGCCAGCCCGGGCCAGGAGGGTTAATCATTCAAGAGTGCCTGAATATGCCCGCAGAGAAAGGGTTAAAGGTGAATGATTGAAAAATTTACCTATATAAATGGCTTCAAACTAGACCAATTATGCTTTTGAAAAGACATAGGTAGGCATTGGGTTTTCTCTTGGTTTACTGAGAGAGAGAGAGGTGGAAGGATGGAGTGAAGAAGTATATGGATGAAGGCGGTGCTGGTTGGGAGGAGGGGCGTCGACTGACTGGGGACGGAGATGCATGGGGGCGTTTCGTTCGTGGCCACCCCTTCGGGGATCACGGCGTCAGGCAATAGATAGATAGACAGATAGGCATTGTATTGAAAATAGGATTGTGGATATGTGGAACAGATTGCCAAGAACCTTAACCCTCCTCGCCCGGCTGGCCTCTATAAATCCAAATTGAGTTTGCACTGAGACACACGGCTGGCCTCCATAGAGCCATTATATTATTACATGGCTTAAAATCACTTATAACCGCACTAGAGAAAGTGTTGTCTTGGTGGGCAGGTCTTTAACCTATTAAACACGAAAATACCTTAGGGGCAAGGGTACTTATTTGTGAATTTCTAGCCTTGGATTCTGACAGAATTCATTATATTTACGATATAGAGCATTATTTGTTTTCAATATGCTTTTATTTTACATATATGATGTATATATGAACCTTCAAGAGTGCTAAAATAAGTTGGAAAAGCATTTGGGTGGTGAAAAACATAAATATTCGCCACCCGGTCATATTCTCAGGCAAGTGAGCCAGGCGCAACCCTCCCCTCTCGCTGTCTGTGAGGTAACTGAGGCGAACGGGGCGGGTTTCAAAGTACATAACCAGGTCAAAGTGGCGGCTGCGAAACGTCTAACGGGTTGGATTCTGCGTACTTTTAAAACACGCGGTGAATTGCCTATGATTACGCTCTTCAAATCTCTAGTGCTACCGCGGCTTGAATACTGTAGCGTATTAACATCCCCATACAAAGCAGGTGAAATAAATGACGTAGTGAGTGTACAAAGAAATTTCGCATATAAGTTCGACAAAACATCTACACTAATGGGAGCGTTTAAGAGCACTGAATCTGTACTCACTGGAACGTAGAAGAGAACGTTACCTAATAATATACACGTGGAAAATCGCAGAGGGTTTAGTACCAAACCTACATACTCCGATAGTCATGAAATTCAGTGATAGGAGAGGCTGGGAATGCGAAATCCCCCGGATGAATAACAGGGGTGCTATGGGCTCTCTGCGAGAGGGCTGGTTATCACACAGAGGCCCACGTCTCTTCAACAAACTCCCACGGCGAGTAAGAGACATGAGGGACATCTCGTTAGACAACTTCAAGAGAGCCCTAGATGTCGAACTGCAAAAAGTGCCAGACGAGCCCATCCTCGCAAGGGAGCGAGCTGTCGCTTCAAACAGTCTACTGCACCAAATCACCACCCATAACGAGGGGTGTCGCGCTCCTTGGTGCCGCTAGAAGAGCGGCGAACACATCAAAAGGTATCAAAAGGTAAGGTATCAAGGTGTCTCGGTGTTATATAACGATCTTTTATGCAACCCACTTGTGCTAAATTACCGCGGGAGAGAAAAATAACCGATAAATGATGAAAATAAGAGGAAAAATAGGTGATAGTTGAGTAGGGGGGAATAAGGTCAGGAAGGGGGGGAAGGGTTGAGAAACATATGGATGAGTACTAGAGGGAAATTATCTCACCTAGAGACAAATTCCTTTGTTTTGAGAGCCCCTGGGGTGTTTTGGAAGGTTTTTTTTATGGTCTTGCTTCCGTGAGGCCTATCGCGTTCGCTATGATGACCCTTCCGTGAGGCCTATCGCGCTTCATGGGTTAAACATATAAGAACAAACAACACACAGTCACTCAAGTGATTCATGTTTGACTGAAGCCCTAAAGCAGTCTAGTATTGCTTTTCTTTAGTCCCAATCGATTCATGAAAGCAGTGGACAGTGAGGAAATGGTTGCAATGGTGAAATAAATTGGTAATCAATAATCAATAATAATTCATAATCAATAATGTATAGTTGAATGAATGTAAAGAAACTGTAACCATAGCCGCCATTACTGTGTCACTGGATTCGGACAAATCTGAGTCACATGAGTAAACACATAATTTTATTTTCCACCTCCCACGAGAACCGCTTAGTGTACAGTGTTCTAGTCTTCACCCATCGCAAGATAACAATGAGTACTGCCTCTGGTGTGTATATAACCTAGGTTATGCCATTTAATTGCAGAGATATGCATTTCAGAAATTTACGAAACACGAGCATTCACACAAATCCAGGCTCGCGGTGGCCATAGCTGGCTCACTTATTTTCACAATAAAAACTGAATCACTTGTTCCAGAGAGTTCTAGTGTTCACCCATCGCAAGATAACAACGAGTACTGCCTCTGGATATACAGTATATATAAACCAAGTTAGGCAATTTTTTTGCGTATTTATAAGCGCACCAAAATCACGAGAATTCAATTTTTCTGCCGGATCTGAAGTCATGGGAAGGTTCAAACATCCTTAACGCGGAGGGTTAACTTATGTGATATAATTATGTATTTATTGATATACTGTACCTGGTATTTAAACATTTTACAAATCAGTTTTAGCATTTTGCCTAGCCTATCAGGATATCAATACACTTTGGAAGAACTAAGTTCTAAGTCAGACTGGTTCATGTATATTCTTTATCCTTTATCCTATATCCTTTCATGATCGTTCGGCCATGTGGAACGTGTGGGAAGCGAGAGAATGACTAAGAGAGTGTACGAGAGTGAAGTGGAAGGACAGCGAGGGAGAGGTAGACCGAGAGAGAGGTGGAAGAATGGAGTTAGGATATATATGCGTGAAAGCTGTGGTGGATGGGAGGAGGGGCGTCGATTGACTGGGGACAGAGGTGCATGGGGGCAATTAATTCGTGGCCACCCCATAGGGGATTATGGCGTCTGGCAATAGATATACAGTAGGGTCTCACATAAAACGAGTTTATGGTCGATAAACGAGGGCGTTTTATGCGAATTTCGTATTATGTGAACACAACATTTTGGTGGCGCAATATCGTCAATGTTCACTGTAAGCTAAATTTTTCGTACAAAGCGAACGATATTTCATACAAAGCGAACGATATTTCGTACAAAGCGACGATATTTCATACAAAGCGAACTATATTTCGTACAAAGCGACAATATTTCGTACAAAGCGAACTATATTTCGTACAAAGCGAATTTTAGGTCGGTCGTTTTAATCGAGACTCGTTTTATGCGAACACGTTTTATGCGGGACCCTACTGTACTATACTGTAGATTATTTGTTTCCAACTTTATTTATCGAAACTGAACGTTGGCATTAGCGATCTATTTAACAGGCTACAGAAAGCCAGTGTCTGAAGGGAGAATAATTCTAATGCAGTCAGGTCTCGATATATGCGCGTTTTGTATACACGGATCGGTTTGTACACGGTAACCCCAAAAATTCCACAGTCTGCCACAACACGGAAATAATTCTTATATACGCAGACTTTTGCGGGCAACACGGGTCCTGCTGCAACTCCGGGTTGGTGCCGGACCAATGGCCAGACCGCACGGATCGTAGCATTGTAGTAGACGACACAAAACAGAGTGTGGTTTGTTTATGTTGCAGAATATTGCATGCCTGACACGCAAATAGGTCAGTAGCAGGTCGAGAACAGTTCATATTGATGCTGTTATTGCTAGCCTGACACGCAAATAAGTTTTTGTTGGTGGTATAATATCGGCTTAACCCTCCTGGCCCGGGCAGGTCCTCCAAAGGACAGTGTGGGCTACCCGGGCGATCTGGCCAAAAAACGTCTAGGCCTAGGCTACCGTATTTTTGTTAATTTAACTGCTAGAAATTTCCCACACATCTATAAACATAGTGCGGTTTCCAATCTGTAGACTGGCATTGAGTAGAGCTCTCTAAGTCAACTGGTTCAGTTGTGATGACGATTTCAGTGGAGAGCATTTTCAGGCGATGTTAGCAATACGACGATCTTTTCACTACTGAAACAACGACATACAGACATACAATAACAAACGAGGCTTCTCCTTCTTGTTTTCGGAGGTGTGGTGACGCAACGATCGGCTTTGTTTACATGCGTCGGACGCACGGCGTTCAGACCAAGCTGAATAGGCTTTCAAGCTTACTATCTCCTGAAAGGACACCCGGGCACCTGCCCTTATTTCGAGGTGTCCTTTGTAGTGCCTGCCCGGGCCAGGAGGGTTAAAGTAATGTAGGCTAAAGGCTCAAATAGGAGACTTTGGGAAAGTGGCTGGAACGAATTGAATTAATTCCCATAAGACCAGATATTTCTACTACATGCTTTTGATATACAGTACACTGTACGTACACGGTACGAATTAACTGCGTACATCGAGACCTGACTGTATAAGTATAAAAGACGAATGATTGTTTAACCCTTCCTCCCCGGGCTGTCTTACCAGATGACAGTCGCCCCTACCCGGGCGATATGGCCGAAAAACGTCTAGGCCTAGGCTACCATATTTATGTTTATTTTCACTGCTAGAACTTTCCCACTCATCTATAATCGTAGTGCGGTTTTCAATCTGTATTTTGGCATTGAGTAGAGCTCTGTAAGTCAACTGGTTCAGTTGTGATGACGATTTCAGTGGAGCCAATATTGCAGAGATGTTGCCAATATGGGGGCTTTTTAGACACTAATTTCGTCATGACGTCAGAACAATATAATTTGCTTAGTTTTTTTCTCAGAGGTATATGAAGCAGTAGATAATGACAAGTCATATGATATTATATATTTAGATTTCAGTAAAGCTTTCGACAGAGTCCCTCATGAGAGATTGATGAGAAAGGTTGAGGCACATGGAATAGGTGGGGCATTGTTTGGATGGATTAGGTCATGGCTAATTGGTAGGAAGCAGAGAGTCAGCATAAATGGTACCAAGTCAAAATGGGGAGCAGTCAAAAGTGGTGTCCCCCAGGGATCGGTATTAGGTCCCCTGTTGTTTCTTATATACATAAATGACCTAGATTTAGGTATAACTAGTAGGATAAGTAAATTCGCAGACGATACTAAAATAGGGAGATCAATTGATTCAGATAGCGATATAGAGTGCCTCCAAAGGGATCTAGATACCTTACATGAATGGTCAGTAAATTGGCAGATGAAGTTTAACATTGACAAATGCAAGGTATTAAAGATAGGGAAGATGCAAACAAATGTTAAATATAAACTAGCTAATTTAGAATTAGAAAATTCAGACTGCGAGAAAGATCTAAGTGTGTTTGTTAGCAATGATTTGAAGCCTAGAAAACAGTGTATAAGCGTTCGTAATAAGGCAAACAGGATTCTCGGGTTCATCTCTAGGAGTGTGAGTAACAGAACTGCTGATGTTATCTTAAAACTTTACTTGTCATTAGTGAGACCCCATATGGATTATGCTGTCCAATTTTGGTGTCCTTATTACAGAATGGACATAGATTCATTGGAGAGAGTACAGCGTAGAATGACAAAAATGATCCATAATATTAGAAATCTTTCGTATGAAGAAAGGTTGAAGAAATTAGGTTTACATTCGTTAGAGAGACGCAGAGTTAGAGGGGATATGATAGAGGTGTTCAAGTGGGTTAGTGGGATTAACAAAGGGGACATGACAAATGTACTAAAGCTCAGTGATAGCGAAAGAACTCGTACCAATGGTTTCATATTAGATAAATTTCGTTTCAGAAAAGATATAGGCAAATATTGGTTTGGTAACAGAGTTGTAGATGGGTGGAATGGACTACCAAGTGCTATAGTGGGATCTAAAACTGTAGGGAGCTTTAAGATAAAATTGGATAAGCATATGGACGAGAAGGGTTGGGTGTGAAGGGGGATCAGCCGGGTTAAGCCAATCAGCGCTCTGCAGACCCCCATAATCCTGCGTTAATCTCTAACCGTTTTGGTAAGATGATCCTCAGGGTATTAGAGTGTGAAGCCTATAATTGGGCTTTGTAATTGAATTGGGGTTGTGTGGGACAGGGATCTGCCTTGCTTAGGCCAATCGGCTTTCTGCAGACTCCCATTTTCTTATGTTCTTATGTTCTTATAATATTAGAAATCTTCCGTATGAAGAAAGGTTGAAGAAATTAGGTTTACATTCGTTAGAGAGACGCAGAGTTAGAGGGGATATGATAGAGGTGTTCAAGTGGGTTAGTGGGATTAACAAAGGGGACATGACAAATGTACTAAAGCTCAGTGATAACGAAAGAACTACTCGTACCAATGGTTTCAAATTGGATCAATTTCGTTTCAGAAAAGATATAGGCAAATATTGGTTTGGTAACAGAGTTGTAGATGGGTGGAATGGACTACCAAGTGCTATAGTGGGATCTAAAACAGTAGGGAGCTTTAAGATAAAATTGGATAAGCATATGGACGAGAAGGGTTGGGTGTGAAGGGGGATCAGCCGGGTTGGGCCAATCAGCGCTCTGCAGACCCCCATAATCCTGCGTTAATCTCTAACCGTTTTGGTAAGATGATCCTCAGGGTATTAGAGTGTTGAGCCTATAATTGGGCTTTGTAATTGAATTGGGGTTGTGTGGGACAGGGATCTGCCTTGCTTAGGCCAATCGGCTTTCTGCAGACTCCCATTTTTTTATGTTCTTATGTAACAATAACATTGAGGAGTCTTCTCCTTCTTGTTTTCGGAGGTGCGGTGACGAACGCTTGGGTTTGTTGACATACGTCATACGCACGGCGTTCGGACCAAGCTTAACCCTCCAGCCCCGGTTATGTATTATATATATATTCCTCGAAACCCGGGTGTTTTGGCCGAAAAACGTCTAGGCTAGGCTACCGTATATTCGTTAATCAGACTGCTTCCCGCATTCCCGCGCATCCCCAAGCGTAGCTGTGTTATTTACCTGTAGAATGGCATTAAGTAGAGCTCTCTAAGTCAACTGGTTGAGCTGTGATGATGATTTCATTGGAGATAACTTTATGGCCAAAACAGCCACTTTACACCACTTTTCGATACTTAACAACAACATACAGGCACACACGAACAAGCGACGCTCTCCTTCTTGTGGCCGGAGATGCGGAGCGTCGGTCCAGCCGGCTGTTGTTTACATGCGTCGGACCGACGCCTCGCACACCAAGCTCACAGGCTGTGACGTCATGGGTGTTTAAGATACCTTCCGGGTACCTGTTATATGCTTTTTTATGGGCGTTCAAGAGGTCTTCCGTGGTGAGAGGGTTAATTAGGCTATTAAGCTCATGCCTTAGATAAGGCATACCGGGTAGTGGCCCTTCTTTCGTGCTGTCCTTACCTAAGGCAGACCGGGTAGGAAGGGTTAATGTGTATAGGATTTTTTTTTTTTTTTTTTTCAACTTTATATACCGGTACTGCTACAGATATACAGTATTATGTTACTTACAGTTTCTTACAGTAGATCCTCTGGAAAAAGGCAAACTATGCCTGTGTATCCAGCTCAGTACCAGTACTTGCACTGCTGCGGTCGTTCACGGTGTTACCGATATTTCATTACAGGTATACCTTGGCTCCAAATATTTTATAACTTTATTCCTGTGTATGCTAGTGAAATTGTTATCATTCATCACCTCAAACTGTTCGCTCTATTAAATATTCACTAAATTTAATAGTGGCCCCTTCGTCATTGACGAACTGCCTTAACCCTTCAACCCCGGGTGGTACTACCATTATGTTTTGCCCCCAGGAACCCGGGTGGTACAACATTGTACCATTGCTTGAAAGCCTGTGAGCTTCGTGTGCGAGGCATCGGTCCGACGCATGTAAACAACAGCCGGCTGGACCGACGCCCCGCATCTCCGGCCACAAGAAGGAGAGCGTCGCTTGTTCGTGTGTGCCTGTATGTTGTTGTTAAGTATCGAAAAGTAGTGTAAAGTGGCTGTTTTGGCCATAAAGTTATCTCCAATGAAATCATCATCACAAATCAAGCACTTGACTTAGAGAGCTCTACTTAACGCCATTCTACAGGTAAATAACACAGCTACGCTTGGGGATGCACGGGAATGCGAGAAGCAGTCAGCATAACAAATATACGGTAGCCTAGCCTAGACGTTTTTCGGCCAAAACACCCGGATTTCGGGGAATATTTATGTAATGCGTAGCCGGGGCGGGAGGGTTATAGGAAGGCACCCTTTCAAACTCCATGCGTTTCGCACATTTGAAATGCCCGCGCAGGTAGCTTGATGGGGCCCGTATCATAAGTGCACACTTAATCTCTTATGGAATCGCCATAATGATCGGGTACCACTAAAGAAAAAACTTTTAGAAAAAATAAAAAATAATAATAATACACTAAAGTTGTCAAAAACAGCTTCCAACAATCGTGGATATTCTTGGTGTGCGCAGCCTGACGACGCGTCGGGACCCGCGCGTCATTTCGTCCTTCTTCTACCTGCGACGATACCGCTCGGACGTTTTTTAGTGAGCTACTGTATTCGTCGTCCCTTCGTCTTCTCGTGAGTCCTTACTCATTTGTATTAACCGAGACGTTCTGTGACAGGTTTAGATTAGCTAGCTTACTGGACCGAGCAGTATTATCGCAGGGAGAGTGTATTATAAGGGTACTTTTTGAGCGTCCAAGCAGCCCGATTGGGTGGACATCTCGCATGTCTAACTTTTCTTTTTCAGTTTCCGTGGTAACTTAAACTAGTTAGGAGGCTATTTTACTGGGTTTTTTCCTGCTGAAGGTGTTCCCAGGTTCTGTGCATTTTGTGCGGTGTTTGTAGGCTCTAAAAGTTGTCACACGTAGTTGTGGGACTTCGTGGAGCCTTGCCCTGCCCCTGAGCCAACGTGTGGTGGCGTCGTCGTCGTGGGAGCTCCTCTGCGGTTGCCCAAGGCCTCGTGGTCTGCCTCTGTTAGGGGTTTAGCTTGTTTAGGCTAAGTTTATTACTTTATGATTATATATTGTGTATTATAGCCTTGCTTCCTCAGTACTTGTTGTGTTTTGGCAAGTACGAGGATTATATATTGTGTATTATAGCCTTGCTTCCTCAGTACTTGTTGTGTTTTGGCAAGTACGAGGATGACAGGGGACGCCCTGTTTTTATTATTGTGGTTGTGTTTTTCGTCGCCCACTGGTCTGGGTACTTAACACAACGGGTTGGGTGTCCTTTCCCGGCGCTCTCACTGCTTTAGTGACCGCCAGGGGTCTGCTTCGGTGGACATTGGACAAGTCCCAGTTCCCATAGTGGTCTAATGCCATTTTTTCCTGGCGGGGGGGTGTTAACCTCCTGGGGATATTCCGGCATTGTCGGGAGGACTAGCCTGTCTCGCTAGGGTCTTGTTCCTGGCGGGACACACAAGGTTGTGACTGATTTTTGTTTTGGTTTACTATCAAGATTCGGTAGTATACGGGCCTCTCACTACTGTGTCTTCGCCCCGGCGAGTAGGTAGGATGGACAAACAATAGTCAATGGGTTTATTGATACTACTAAAAATTATAAGTGTCATTATATGCAACCCTGTGTGTTTTTTTTCTTTTGGGTTACTATCAAGATTAGGTAGTATACAGACCTTATCACTACTAGTCTTCTCCGGCGAGTCGGTAGGACGAAAAGACAATGGGCAATGGATTTATTGATATCAGTGTCAATTATATTACATTTAGTCCTCACCCCTCTTTTTGTGCAACTTCAGGCATGATTAAAGAGTGTGGCCCAGTCGGGAAAATAGACTGATCCTGTTAGGACGCTCTGTTTTCTCGGCAGGGCCTGGGATATCAAATAACATATGTGAATGTTTCGGTTTATCCTTATGAGCATTGATTCCTGGAAATATTTTCCAGGTCACCACCACTTTCGGCGAGGAGCACGGACAAGGGGACAACCAATCTGGCTGGGGGGTTTGTCACTACCATGCCCTTTGTACCTCTTTGTGTTACTAAATCTTGTTATGAGTTCCCAATTTTTAATCACTCATATTGTATCCGGTGTGTGCCATGCCTGGATCGTTCTCGTGCTACCTGGTGGTCCAAGAAGTGCAAGACCTGCACTGAGCTCCGTCATGGCTTACTGGTTGATAAAGATAAATCTTGCTTAATTTCTCTGAATGCAATCAGAATTGCTTTTAAGAATGACTGTACTGAGGTCGCACATAAGTCTTTGATGTGTGATGGCCTAGAATTGTGGGAGTACTTAACTGTCAAAGAACCCCCTGCCCCTCTCTTGCCTAAATCTCGCAGGGTTTTCACCAGTAAATCTCCCAAAGCTAGTAAAACTAAACCTAAGTTTCTGTCAAAGGAACATATTAGCTCAAGTGACAGTAGTGACAGTGAAGGGAATGAACCCCCCAGCCACAGCCGCCAGCCACAGTCCAAGTCGCCGGGGACTAGCAAGACGTCCTCCCCGACTCACCGGACCAAGACATCCTCTTCTAGCCGGAAGAGAAAGGCGGAAGAGTCAACATCGTCTCGGAAGTCGTCCTCCGAACGACATAGCAAGAAATCTCGTTCGGGGTCTGCTGATGTTGGTTCCCGGCGTAGAACTGAGCATAGTAAGTCTTCCTCAGCTTCCACCTCTGCTAAGCCTGACTTTCAATCCGGCAGCTCGGTGGTGGGACCGGAGGATGAGGCAGCAACTCGGGGTGATGTTCTCAATGTGCTTCCTACCTCTAAGTTAAACAGGCAGGACTTTGTAATCCCACAGGTTTCTGGTCATGCCAAGGTTCACGGTTTGCCACCAAAAGTGTTAGCAGACGAGTACCAGGGTTATAGGGTGGTGGACAAGTCGGATACTAGCGTCTCTTTAGATACATACACATACATACAGTCAGCCCCCCCAATACGCGAGAATAGGGGCGACAGGAGGCATCGCGTATTGGGAATCCGCGTATTGTGGACCTAACTTTAAATAGGAATAATTAGATATGGGTGACATCTCTCAATTATGGCCTATTTTCAAAAATTTTGGCCTTATTTTCGACATTTTTGGCTCTACAGTACAGTCTATATCTTATATATAATAAGAACAATGAATAAAAATATGAAACCTTACCTTAAAATTAGTAGAAGATAGGCTAGGACTAGGACTAGGACCGTAGGACTTCACGATTTTCTCCAACTTCTCCCTCCCTGACCAAATCGTACGAACAGTTTACTCTGACAAGCCTATTGCACAGTTTCCTTCTCCTTTTTTCTTGCTATCCAACACTTCCACCTTCATTTTGTGTGTTAATCTTCTTATATTGGCGTGGCATGGCGAAAAAAGTGGCAGGCACTACAAACGTTTGGTCACTCCGCACGGCTATGACGCTTGAGCGGGACTGTGGGAGGGAGGGAGGGAGGGTAAGCGGGAGGGAAGGCAGGCGTATGCCCGTCTTCTTCTTTTTTCAGAGCTACTCCTGGGCCTCGCGAAACGTAGACGTGCTCGCGTATCAAGCGGGAATAGCGGATTTGGCCCCTTCTTAGCTCTCGATTCGTGTATTGTGGTACCACCTCGCGTAATTAATGTTTAATTAATTAATGTTATTTTCGAGGGGTCACTCGTGTATTAGGGTTTTCGCGAATTGTGGAATCGCGTATTGGGGGGGCTGACTGTACATAAAATTTTAAGACTGAGTGTTCCACACATAAGTGCAGTTTCAGTCTCTTGTCCTAATGGCGGCATTCCAGGCAACCCTGTTAAGGGCTGCTTCACTTGTCAAGTTCTTGGATTTGAGATCGGCGCGTATAGTCCGATCCCAGGTCTTCCTCGGTCCACCCCTTGGTGCAGCTCCCTCCACAATCACAGACCTGCATTTTTTCACCCAATTTTGTTCATCCATTCTCTCCACATGTCCATAATAGAGGTGAACGCCTATCTAGTGGTTGTGTGGGGCACCAACGGGTATTGTCTCAGTCAGTGTTCCCCCAAGCAATTGTTCACCCTCCACCAATACCTACACATGTACCTACTCCTCAGGAAATACCGATGCTTGAGCTTAATCCTCAAGATATGCTTAACCATGTCAGTAATCACCCCACGATACTAGGGGCCCCATGTGATTTTTCCACAGCTCCGGACTTGAACCTGGACCCTTTGGACTCTGTGCACCCCAGCGAGGTGGAAGCGGAAGGTGAGTCGGATGTTGCATACAGTATATTCCATCCGCACAACCTAATGAACACACTAGTAACTGACCTCAGAGTTGCCTCAATATGTCTTTTACACACAGCGGGCCAGATAGGGGGTCCATATCTTCCGAGTCTCGTTTTGTTACCAAAGATTACCTAGAGCAAGCTTTTGAGGGTATGTTAGCTAGATTGATAGCTCATAACGATGCTAGTAATTCGGCTCCCTAGTACTTCCCATACGTCTGTCGGTTCGGGTGTGCCGGATGCTCTCCCGCCAAAGCCAGTTCGTTCTCTTGAGCCAGCCCCTGTGCCGGCGAAACAGGAAGTTAACGTAACGCTACCTCATAGTCTGTCAACAGCTAGTACCTTTGTTACACAGTCACCTATCACCACAACTAATGTACAACTGATATCTGATGTCATTCCTCCCACTTTAGACAAAATCCCTACCCATCCGGGACCTATGCCCCTTTTGTATGCTCAGGATGTCTCATGGTCCAAATTTTGTGCTCTCAATCCGGCGCTGGCAGTACCTACTTTGTCGGGAGAGCAACCGGTCCCTGCTGAGTGGGAAATACAAATTAAGAAGCATAAGAAATTACGAGCTCTGGACTCGTCTGGTAGGACCTTAGATATAACAGTTAAGGCAGTACCCAATCTCTTTAACCCTGATTACTTCATTTATTCCTCGGCCCCGGCCCTTCCACCTGCCTCGTCAGCTAAACTCTATGCTGATTGGTCACGCACTGATGGCATGAATGACGTCAAAGCGCTGTCCTCATTAACCCAGGAGTTGGATACAACCCCACAGCTTGATCCTTTTGGTCACCCGGTCTTACACATAGGGCAGGCAGGGCTGGGGCCTTGGGTGGAGTGGCAGTCGGAGTTGAGACAGTATGCCTCGACAATTAATAACAAAGCCTCACATCAGATCCCCAAGGAAACTCATGGTTGGTTCTCCCTTCCGGTGGTCAAAGCCGGCGGAGTCCCAGAACCTATCCTCACTTTCATTTCTGCCCCACGTCTCCAGATTAGAGACATAGATCCCTTTTGTACTCCGCCTCAAACTCAGCTCGAAAAAGACTTTCGTTTGAGGCAGAAAGCATTACGGCTATTGTCGCAGGCACTGTTATCTCGTCAGCTCTCCCAATCCCTGCTTAGAACCATTGCGGCGATCCAAGACGAGATTGCGTGTAAGGCTCTGGAACTATCACGTAGAATCATGCTCCAGAATGCAGTTCAATCTTTGGGGGACGTCCGAGTCGCCTTGTTTGAGGCGGTTCAGGCTAGACAGGACCTAAGAGTCCATTTTGTTAAGAAATTACCGGAAGCGATTGCCCGCCGAGTTCTTATGTCTGAGGTTCTGACACCCTCATTGCTTTGCCCTGAGGTCTGGAGTACGGTTTACAACCTAGCCACGTCTCGGACCGCCGCAAGTTCGGCACCTAAAGAGTTCAAGTTTCCAAAGCTTTTCTCCAAACCAAAGCAGCAATTTAAAACTCCCCATCAAGGTAATAAGTTTTTTCCCCCTAAGCCACAGCACTCCAAAGGCACTGCGTCCTCTAAGAGTAAAGGTGGTACCAAACCTGGTAAGTGGACCAAGCCATACCATAAATATAAATCAGGTCAGGGTTCTACCTCTAAATCACAAGGTTCAGCCTCCACTAGCTAGGCGTCCAACCCCACACCTACCCAGTCAAAAAACTAAATCTTTTGCCAGTCTCCAATCACATTTTGGACAAGTTAGGTCAAAGCTCAGTAACGCCGGACAAGTCTACCCTCACAGGGACTTTCAGAGTATGTCACAAAGCGTGGCCGCGGCGGACTTGGGCTCGGACAGTGGCCCGCAAGGGCCTAACCTGGAGGTGGATCAGACGACCTCAATTGCGCCTCCCACGAGAAACCACTCATGTATCTCTAGAAATAGCGTCGCTCCTCCAGGAAATGATCTCCAAGCAGGTCATTGTCCCAGTAGAGCCAACTTGCCCAGTTTTTACCTCTCACCTATTTCTAGTGCCAAAGCGGGACAGTGTTCAGAAGCGACCGGTAGTGGACTTGTCGCGTCTGAACGCTTACATTCACAACGCGTCCTTTCGGATGCTGACAGTGAACCAGATAAGGCTTACACTCCCACCGCAGGGGTGGATGTGTTCTCTCGATCTAACCGACGCCTACTGGCATGTCCATGTGAACAAACGTTATCAGAAATTCCTAGCGATCAGGCTTCTCAATCAGACATGTCTTTCAAAGAATGCCATTCGGGCTCAACTTAGCACCGCGAGTATTTACAAAACTTGTTCGGCAGGCTTTAGTTCCACTATTAAATCAGGGAATAAAGGTGTTGTGGTATCTGGACGACTGGTTAGTGGTAGCGGATTCGGAGGAGCTATGTCTTTCTCATGTCCACAAAGTTATGACTCATGTAGCATCCCTCGGCTTCAAGATCAACCTGGCAAAGTCCAATCTTGTGCCGACGAGGGTGATTCAGTGGATAGGGCTGGTCTGGGACACAGCACATCTCACTCTCAGTCAAAGTGTGGACAACAGAAACATATTTCGAAAGAAACTGTTGTTTCCTCCACAGCTCGACTACGACGAGACGGATGTGGGAGTCCCTGGTCGGCTCTCTCAACTGGATCCAACTAACTGTAAAGTTGGGCCGGTTGAAAGTAAAGAGATTAATACTGGAAGGCAACAAACATTTCCCGCTCTTGCCGGCGGGGGAGTTATGGCCTATTCTAGGGTTTATCCTCAACTTACTAGCGGTCTGGGCGAAGCACGAGACACTCTATTCAGTAACAACATGGATCTCTCCTCCACCGACAGTGTGGATAGATACCGATGCATCAGGGACAATAGGCTGGTGTTATCAGTCAAGCCTAGGCCATCAGGGTCAAGGTCTTTGGTCCCAATCCCGAGACTGTCACATCAATGTCCAAGAATTACTAGTCCCATTGTTTTTCCTCCAGGCACACGGCCCGGCGTTGTGGGGCAAGTCCATTGCTTTCCGAATGGACAATCTGAACGCAGTATCGTGCATTCAGAAGCAAGGGTCAACGAGGTCTTGGGCATTACTCACGCTATCAGAGGAGATTTTCACACTGGAAGACAGTTTAGAAATTCATTTACACGCCTCGTACCTCCCGGGCATACCCAATGTCTGGGCAGACGCGCTATCCCGGCGAATGAGTACGAAGGTCGAATGGTCAATCAAGCAAACCATCTTCAATCAGGTGATTGCTCCAATGTACCATCCACAAGTGGATTTGTTCGCGTCCAGGGAGACTCACAAGCTCCCTCTTTACCTGAACCAACCCTGGCGGGGGGACCAGACGCATTGATGGTGGACTGGAACGAGTGGAGTTCCATATATCTGTTTCCGCCTCCAGACGCATCTCTCATGTGTCAGGTAATTCACAAGCTACAGAGCTATCGGGGCGCAGTCTCGATGATTGCGCCTCTATGGCCGGCTCAGGTGTGGTACCACCAGTTAAAGAAGTGGTGCGGGACCCCGACATCACTCCCGATATCGTATTTCCACTTGGACACAATTGGAAACCTAGAGACCTCGCTGACTTTTGCTTTTTGGACATTCAGAGAGCCAAGTGGCTGCCCCAATATGGCCAGAGTGTAACTGCTAAATTGATAGGTCAATATACAGAGTCTACCCAGCGACAATACTCTTCTCATTGGCGTGCTTTCACTACTTGGGTTGTCGAAACCTCTCAGACAGACACTTCGGTTGCATTAGTTTTCAAATACCTGGATTATTTGTTTGAACATAAGCGTCTAGCAGTTAACACTTTAAAAAACCACTTGTCAGCTATAAAGATCCCCCTTTTTGATCCAACAGGTTTATCTATACCACCGGCGGAGGAAAAGGGTTTCATGAGAGCATGTTTCAGGCTTCGTCCACCACCCCGCCAGCTCACACCTACCTGGTCACTCGAGAAGACTTTAGCATTACTTTATTCCCCCAAATACACCAAGAACCCACCTTTTGAATTAATTCTTAAGAAAGCCGTGTTTTTTATGGCGCTTGCTTCAGGTAATCGGGTATCTGAGTTGGCGGCGATGTGTAACACACCTAATTGCCTTAGATTTGGGTGGCGCAATGCTGATGTACAGATTGCTCCGTCTCCTTCTTTTGTTGCCAAAAATGAACATCAGGATCATGTTTTTACTTCCTTTACTGTACCTGCCCTTAAATGCGGCGATACTCACCACATTCTATGTCCAGTACAAGCCTTGATTAAGTTAATCAGAGCATCCCAGCCTAAGCAAGCGGGAGCTCTATGGGTATCTGAGAATGGTACACGGGTTACAAAGCGAAGGTTGGCGGCCCTCCTCGTAGAAGTTATCAGGGAAAGCAATCCCGGCTTAGTGGTAAGAGCCCATGACATTCGTAAATGGGCGGTGTCCCTACGTTTCTTACATAATTATTCCGTAGATAATATTGCCGAAACTAATTTATGGGCCTCCAATCATACCTTTCTATCTCGCTATCTGTCAGTACACCTGGAAAGACCAAAGCACACCTGTGTGGCCCTCCGGCAACGGGTGTAAGATCTTTGTGCTAGTAGATTTAAGCTGTTGTTTTCAAAACAAGGGGGGGGGGGGATGTGTAACTACAAAGACACTTAACACCCCTTCGCCGAAAACTTGTAATATATATGCAAATAGGTAAGACCAAAGGTTGTGATCTCTATTTACATTGTAAATCTTCTTTTTCTCTAGTAATTAAGAAAGATATATTTTTCTAGTCAAGAAAGATGGGATAACATAGGCTAATGTTTTGATATTATTTAAGAGTAATATGAGTGATATATACTAAAATACTATTACCTATGCAATTATCACAGCATACCTAAGTTATGGTTGCAATATTAAGAACAAGTGTCAAATGTCACATACTTTATTTTGTACATAGTCGGAGTCACAAGCCTAGTGACATACATTATATGTTCAGTAACTCACGCTAGTCGTGATTTTGTGTACTCGGTTAAGCAGTCACCCTGTGCGGGCCTTATAATCTGAGTCAATAACGTCACACTCTTAGTGATGTTATAATCTAAGTCATGTTGAGAATCAGGTATTCGCCAACAAGGTGGGTTATACATAAGCAGTATCTTTAAGCACACATCTGCTTACTCTTTCATATTTTTATATCTGTAAAAGCATTTACATATTGAAGAATACACGTTATTGTAAGTATACAATAAATATTTGAGTTGTCTTGGTGTTTCTGTGAAACCTTTGGATTTTGAGTTGGGAATACTTTCGGAGAGCGGGTTTTTAAGGGTCATCAGTACGAATGTCCCCCTCCAGTCTTAGAATTCTGGCAGTTCGTCAATGACGAAGGGGCCACTATTAAATTATAGGTTTGATCCCCAAGGGGAAGAGAGAAAACCTAATATTTATGAGTAGCCCCGGAGTCATTGACGAGTTCGGCCCTCCCACCATCCCCTTCCCATTCGTTGATATTTTGAGAAGTCTTGATATATCATTGAAGGACGAAATGACGCGGGGGTCCCGACGTCAGGCCTGCGCACACCAAGAATATCCACGATTGTTGGAAGCTGTTTTTGACAACTTTAGTGTATTATTATTAGTTTTTATTTTTCTAAAAGTTTTTTCTTTAGTGGTACCCGATCATTATGGCGATTCCATAAGAGATTAAGTGTGCATTTATGATGCGGGCCCCATCAAGCTACCTGCGCGGGCATTTCAAATGTGCGAAACGCATGGAGTTTGAAAGGGTGCCTTCCTTTAAGGCAGTTCGTCAATGACTCCGGGGCCACTCATAAATATTAGGTTTTCTCTCTTCCCCTTGGGGATCAAACCTATAATTTATAACTACTGTATATAATTATGATTTTCTCATTTCTTCTACTGTACTTGTATAATACCTAATCATTATCATACTTTGTATTATTGTTATTTATTTTATCACTTACTGAATACTATACATGTATGGTAGCTACTAACTACTCTTTATCATATTTTCCAGCCATCCTCCATCGCAGAATTTGAGACGGACGATGAAGACCGGACCATAACCAAAATAAAGAAAGGCATCCATGCCGGCTTCCTCAGACTAGATGAGTCTATGCGGCAAATGCCTGAGGTGGGTTTCATGTAAATAATATTTAAAAATCAAACACTCTCTATAGTAAATTAATTATTGGTAAAGACTTATATAGTACAGCTGGATGTTGGTGTATCGATGAAAAGGGAGGGAAACGAGTGGAAGCTGCCTATACTGCTGTTTGCGGATAATACAGTTTTGATGAGCGATAATGAATGGGAGTTGCAGGGTCTGGTAAATGAGTTTGGAACAGTGTGCGAAAAACGGAATTTGAAGGTAAATGCGGGGAAGAGCAAGGTTATGGTCTTCGAAAGGGGTGAAGTCACAGAGTGTGAGGTGAAGTTGAACGGTCAGGCTATGGAGATTGTCAGCTCATTTAAGTATCTGGGCAGTGTGTTGAGGAAAGATGGGACTATGGATGAAGAAGTGCGGGAGAGGGTGCAACAGGGGAAGAGGGTTGTAGGAACGTTGAAAGCAGTAACAAGAAATAGGGTGGTCAGTATGGAAGTGAAGAAGTCCTTGCATGACAGTGTGGTAATCCCAACACTAACTTACGAAAGCGAACCATGGACGTTCGGGAAGACTCAGAGTGAGAGCGGTGGAAATGAGTTACTTGAGAAGTGCGTGCGGAGTTACACGGAGGGATAGACAGACGAATGAGGAAGTAAGAAGGAGGTCTGGTGTGGAGGTAGATGTGCTGGAAAGTGTGAAAAGGAACAACTTGAGATGGTTCGGCCATATGGAACGTACAAGTGTCCCTCGATTTACGATTGGGTTATGTTACTGAAAACCCGATCTTAAATAGAACAATTGTACAGCGAACCCTAAAATTAATGGGGTAAATGGGGATGCCTTCTCAGACCAGCCAAAACATAAGCAAAACACCTAAAAAACAATACTGTAATAATATCGTAAATTGGGGCATCGTATAGTGAGGGAGACCTGTATGGAAAGCGAGAGAATGACTAAGAGGGTGTACGAGAGCGAGGTGGAAGGACAGAGAGGGAGAGGTGAAAGGATGGAGTGAGGAAGTATATGGATGAAGGCAGTGCTGGTTGGGAGGGGGGACGTCGACTGACTGGGGGCGGTTCGTTCGTGGTCACCCCTTCAGGGATCACGGCGTCAGGCAATAGATAGATAGATAGATGATATTTAGAAACCCTAACAGATCGTTCATTTAATATTTATATTACGGGTTTGACAACCCGAAGGGAAAGAAGGAAAACCTATTTACCTTTACCTTGCGTTGTTTCGGCCATCCATTAGTGGCCTCGGCGAGAGCTGCTCCGTAGTCAATGACGTAGAGCCTATTGTACTACATGGCCTTGGCTGGGACCCCATGGAGCCCGGAAATCACCTTAATACGTGATCCAAGAATCCATAAACCATTCTAGGGAGTACCCCAAAATATTTCTTAAGGAACGTCTTTGGTGCGGATACCACTATGAAAAAGGGAAATAATACAATAAAAAGAATGGATTTGAACTGCTTGGTCTGTTACTCTACGCCACTGTCTTGCCTCTCCATGCACCACTGCCAGATGCCGTCAGGCGTCTTATTCGTTTTCTAATGTTATGTCAAGTTGGGCATTTGCATGAGAAGGGGAAGGAGGGAGGGTAATAGCTGTCATTGACTATGGTACTACTACTAAATAGGTTTTTCTTCCTTCCCTTTGGGTTGCCTAAACCTGTAATTTAAAATTTGGTTCGCTTCGTCAATGACGTAGAACCTAGAATATCACGACCGGTGGAAGGACATCCATATGCTCAATATCAAACCAGAGAGAACTCAACAATGAGGGTATAAAAAGTATAAAGAAGTGTGTGAAGCCATGAAAAGAGTGAAGTTAGGGAAAGCACCAGGTATCGTGGATTCACGATAGTCAGTGGTATAACCTACATTTGCTATGTATCATACCCTAAATACAGTTTGTACAGTATGTATGCTTAACCCTTCGACCCCGGGTGGTACACGTGTGTACCATTTTTTTTTGGCCCGAGGAACCCGGGTGGTACACCACTGTACCATTGCTTGCGTGAGTGCTTTTCGAATGGCGCGCGTACAAATTTTGCTCCGTGGTCACCAGGCGGCGCTACCAGACAGCATGTACGCCAGTCTCTACCCTGCCGCCAACATGGATACTAGCCCAAAAAGTGATTCCCTTGTGTCCGATTCCACACTCCCTTCGACGCCTGCCCATGTTCGTCGCGCCCTAACGCGAATGCACGCACAAGATGCGTTGACTCCCGGAGGTATTGAAATAGCTTTGAGGAGTTATGAACGTGGTGAAGGCAAAAAAAGTGGTGATGACTTGGGCAGTGATAGCTCCGAGTCTTACGAGTCTCACTATAGTGAGGATTTTGACGATATAGAAGAAATCCGTGAAAGAGACGCGCTTTTTATTGGATTTGAGCATGACGATGAAAGTGATGATAGTACTGAACGTGACATAGTTGTGCAAGGTGATGAGAGTCTAGTGAGAGTGAGCGAATGGGACAGCACTAGGTCGACTACCAAGTTTAGGTTGAGTGACACGACACCTAGCCCTTCGCCAGCTAAATCCCCATTCAAGATACGTTTCTATAAGAAACAAGTGCTCAAAAAGGCGGCCGCGGCAGCCAGGAAAGAGGCCCTAAAAGTTGGTGAGGGAGCAGTGCGTGAGGGTGCCAGTGAGGCTGCGCGTGAGGCCGAGGTTGACCCGCCATTGTCTTCCTTATCTACCCACGCCACCCAAGTTGCCCCAGGCTCCCGCCATTCTTCCCCACCACCACCAGCACTGCCTAGGGTTGAGGAACCCCCACTTTCGGCCTATTTACCCCCTATTTCCCCCGAGAGGAGACATACTACTAAAGAAAAGGGAAAAGGGAGAAAATATGTCAAAAAAGGAGCTACAAGTAGGCGCTCTTTGTTCGAGGCTCCCGCGGCTTCCACCCCTGCGGCTTCCACCCCTGCCGCTCCCAGCCATACGCCCCCGCAAGTTTCCCCAGGGTCCACCCCACCTCTCCAGCCTACAACAGAGGTTCCTCATGATGTGTTTGACCTCGCATCCATACCTGCACCTACAGACACTGAACCAGTGCTGTCTAAGACTCGTCGTAGGCCAAGGAGCCCCGAACCTCTGTATGAAGATGACAGAGCCTCATCTCCCACTCCTTCCCCACCTCGCCGACCTACACGCCGCCCACGCATCATTCGTTCCCCGCAAGAATATGAGGGGGGCTCTGAAGATGAAGGGCACCTCACAGACGACTCTGGCCATGATTACCTGGGTCCACCGTCAGGGCAAGATGACGGCTCTGACGACAACGACGATGACGAATTTATGGACATCGACGACCCTCAACCCAGACGCTTTGCCCAGGGCCGTCGTGCTCCTGGCCGCCCTGGCCGCCGGGCTGGGCCTGGGCGCCGTCGCGCTCCTGGCCGCCCTAGGGTTCGCGCCGCCAAAGTTCGTGGGCGTGCTGCCCCCGCTGTAGCTCCTCGTCAGCGTCGCCAGAAGGACGGATTTTATGTTTTCAACTGGCAGGATGTGGCTGCTGATGAAGTCATTGACCCTGATGTAACCCCTTTTGATGAGGTACAGGATGCTCCAGGAGTTACCCCAAGTTTTCCTGCAGGCCCCAATGCTCGACCACATGAGCTTTTTGAGGCTTTTTTTGATAAGGAGGTTACTGACTTTGTCATAAAAGAGACAAATAAGCATTACCAAATCCAGGTTAACTTTTTTGGCAAGGTGACCAAGGGCCACATGAAGCGGTGGACCCCAGTGACTCATCCCGAGTTCATGGTGTTCCTGGCAATCACCATGCTAATGCCTCATGTGAAGAAGCACAGGTTGGCTGACTATTGGATCACCAAAGATCTAATATCCACCCCTGCCTTCGGGAAATACATCTCTCGGGACCGGTACCTCGACATCCTCGGAGCGCTCCATCTTGTCACCAACACCGACATGCATCTCCCTGACAAACTGTGGAAAATTAGGACGTTGTACGAGATGATGAGAGAACGTTTCACGTCCTACTTCATGCCCTTCTGCAACGTCTGTATTGACGAGTCTCTTGTGCTGTTCCGGGGAAAGCTGAGCTTCAGGCAGTACATCCCCTCAAAGAGACATCGCTTTGGTATAAAGTTCTTTGTGCTGTGCGATTGCCAAACTGGCTATGTCCTGGACTTCCTGGTCTACAGCGGGAAGGAAGGGGACGTGGCAATAGACCCCCTCATTGGCTTTGGCGGAGCAGTGGTTCAAGCCATGATGAACCGGTACTTCGAAAAGAATCACGTCCTCTACACGGACAACTACTACACGTCCCCCACTCTCTCAAAGTACCTCCATGAGCGCCAGACGGGGACTGTAGGCACAGTACGAGGGAAAAGGAAGGGCATGCCAAGTTTCCCTCCTAAAACAAAGAAAGGCGATGTCTTCAAGAAGAAGTCGGGACCCATTCTGGCTATCCACTGGCACGACCAGCGGAAGGTCAACATCCTGAGCACCGTCCACAAGGGGGAAATGGTTGAGACTGGCAAGGTGGATCGCCGCACCAAAGTCAGGGTGACCAAGCCCGATGCTGTCCTGGACTACAACATCAATATGAGGCTGGTGGACAAGTCCGACATGCAGATAGGCTTCATCGACTGTCTGCGTACCTCGTGCAGATGGTACAAAAAGTTCTTTCTGCACATGGTGGACATGTCAATGCTGAATGCCTATAATATCTACAGGCTTCGGAATCCGCGCACACCCAGGAAGTTCAGTAGCCTGCGGAGGTTCCAAAAACAGGTGTTGGTGGAGCTCCTGGACAGGTATGCTATGCCACAGAGGGCAGTGGCACAACCTGGGCGCCCCGTTCAGGACCGCATGCAGGCTGCACAGTTTGTAAGTGTGCACAAGCTCGGTTACCTGCCTCTGGAACGAGATGGAGTCACCATTAGCAGAAGGCGGTGCCATGTCTGCTGGAACAGCCAGGTGAGGCCGAGGAAGCAGAAAAAGACCACCATGCAGTGTGTGGAGTGCCGACTGTCACTATGTCCTATACCGTGCTTTGCTGAATACCACAGCAAGCAGGAGTACTAACTAATAATCATAGTGAAAGTACCAAAGACTGACAATATGTATGTATATAGGCAACAAGTGGAAATAAAACAATGTACAGGTGTATTGTGATAAAAAAAGTCATGTATTATGAAAACATATATAAATAAGTGAAAAAAGACACAATAAATTGTATATAAAACGTTTACAAAGCATATAACTAAGTGAAAGTGACACATGACATAATATTAGATGGCCAAAGTATAATAAACACCTGTGATAACGAATAATCAGTGCCTAATATAACAATAACCTACCTCAATTACTAATAAAATGTACCGTATCAAGTGAAAATGAGCATTATCAGTGAAAGTGACACTCTCTCAAGCATATTTACCAAAGTGAAAGTGACACACGAACTAATATTAGATGGCCAAAGTATAATAAACACCTGTGATAACGAATAATCAGTGCCTAATATAACAATAACCTACCTCAATTACTAATAAAATGTACCGTATCAAGTGAAAATGAGCATTATCAGTGACAGTGACACTCTCTAAAGCATATTTGTCAAAGTGAAAGTGACACAAGACCTAAGATTTGATGGCCAAAGTATAATAAACACCTGTGATAACGAATAATCAGTGCCTAATATAACAATAACCTACCTCAATTACTCATAAAAACTACGGTATCGAGTGAAAATGTGAAATATTAGTGAAAATGATAGCCTAATACACATATTTTATATAATTGGACTACAAATAACTATAATAACATCACTATCAATACATAAAATCGCCTCCGGGAGGTAAAAAGTTTGGCGCGACGAGCCGCGGCCTGGGCCAAGGCGACGCATCCGAACGCGGGATGATTTTCACGCATAAAAATCACTCCACTTCCCGCGCTCACCATTATGCAATCACTTGGGCTAGAGACCTCTACTCAACGGCATTCTACACATGAAGGTTTGTGCTACATTTTTCTGTTTTTTTTATAACTTTGTGTAATGTATTTCAGGAGTAACATGTGAGTCAACTTGTACCAAAATTCCTGAAAACCCCCGGACACAGAGTACAGTTACGATATTCCCTAGCCGGGGTCGGAGGGTTAATAAGTTAAATAAGGTCTATTATACGAAAGTATAGTATTTAAGTGTCTTTAGGAATGTATATACTGTATGATTTATCATATAAACCATGCCGTAATATTATAAAAGCGGTGCAATATTTACCGCTAGATATCCGCTACAAACTTAGCAGTAGCCGCTAGATTCGTAGCGTAAGACGATGACGTCTCGGATTGTGGCGCACCGCGCCAGAGCTCCTTTGTATATCATCGAGACAACATCTCCACTCCTTAGTTCGCCGCGACCTGGTTCCGGTTTCATCCAGCTCTCATCATTAACTTAAACTCAACTTCATCCAACAGACAGACCGACCGACAGCTAAGCCTTATTATCATGATTTAACTTTCTTCAACCTTATACAGTATTTTCTTTATTTGTTCAGGTGCACCCATGTGGTCACCTTGAGGTGCGAGAGGGCTGGTTATCACATAGAGGAGCACGTCTCTTCAACAAACTCCCGCGGCGAGTAAGAGACATGAGAGGTGTCTAGTTAGACAGCTTCAAGAGAGCTCTCGATGTCGAACTACAAAAAGTGCCAGACGAGCCCATCTCCACAAGGGTGCGCTCCACCTCCTCGAATGTCTGCTGCACCAATTCTCAAAAACCAACGAAGGGCAGTATGCTCTTCGGTGCCACTAGCAAGAGTGGCGAACTCCACATAGTTGACATAGGTAGGTGAATGGTGTTCGAATAGTAGCCATTTGCCTACCATCCATCAGCACCTCCATCAGCATTTCCACTTTGCCTGACTGCAATATTTTATGGTGATTTAATAGTGAGTTACACTCCCGGTATTATTATTATTAATTTATAGGTTTGACTCCTGCAAGGAGATAAAGAAAACCTAATATTTAGTAGTGGCCCCGTAATCATTGACGATTATGCCTATTACATAAGGCTACCTCTTCAAACGCCCATAAGCGCAGTTTGAAACTACCGCCGCAGAGCTCAGAGGAACCTTCATCATAAGCACACGCTAAATCACTCATGGTTCGTCTTTATGATTGGGTTCTCACTATGAAAAAACTTCGTAACAAATAAAAAATAAAAATAAAATAAGAATAACTATTCATAAGCTTTCCATATTCCGTGGATGTACTTCTGTGGATTCTTGGACCAGACGCTGGCTAGCGCATCTATCCACCTTCACTGACATATCAAGTATACCAAAATCCTTAATACATCAACGAATGGGAAGGGGATGGTCGGGAGGGCCCCAGTCGTCAATGATTACGGGGCCACTACTAAATATTAGGTTTTCTTTATCTCCTTGCAGGAGTCAAACCTATAATTTATTAGTGGCCCCTCCATCATTGACGATTATGCCTGATATCTAAGACTGGAGGGGGATATTCGTAATCATATCATAACCATTGCAAATAGAATAGGCAGATAATCAAACAACCACATAGTATTCTTACTTTGTAAAAAATATATATTTATGTATAAACTTTATACAACATATAAAAAGGGGTACAAGCAGGGGCGTGCTTAACCCTTCCTCCCCGGGCTGTCTTACCCAATGACGGTCGCCCCTACCCGGGCGATATGGCCGAAAAACGTCTAGGCCTAGGCTACCGTATTTATGTTTATTATCACTGCTAGAACTTTCCCACTCATCTATAATCGTAGTGCGGTTTTCAATCTGTATTTTGGCATTGAGTAGAGCTCTGTAAGTCAACTGGTTCAGTTGTGATGACGATTTCAGTGGAGCCAATATTGCAGAGATGTTGCCAATATGGGGGCTTTTTAGACACTAATTTCGTCATGACGTCAGAACAATAACATTGAGGAGTCTTCTCCTTCTTGTTTTCGGAGGAGCGGTGACGAACGCTTGGGTTTGTTGACATACGTCGTACGTACGGCGTTTGGACCAAGCTTAATTAGGCTATTAAGCTCATGCCTTAGATAAGGCATACCGGGTAGTGGCCCTTCTTTCGTGCTGTCCTTACCTAATGCAGGCTGGGTAGGAAGGGTTAAAGAAGCCTGCTTGAGGAAAAAAGGTAAACTATGAGAATCTGTTCACAGATCTGAAAGTTAAAGGCACCCCACTTAAAGTAAGTGGTGAAAAATAAAACTTTATGTTTACATGTGCACATATAAACCCCATTATTCTAATGTGTATATTCCTTAAAATAAGACACAAAAATAGAATAAATTCTTGTACTATCGCAGATGTACTTACTAAAATGCTACTCGTAGTTGCAACTACCGAGAACTCTTAAAATTAAATTGCTTCAACAGTGTATCCCACTGAAAGAAACCATTGTTGTACTATTGTACCTCAACAACATTTCCCGTAGGCATTACTACAGAGAAATTTTAATCACAACACTTATACATTGTATCACAGCTCGTATACTCTGTACATATCCTCCGGCGGGGTCTAGGGTGTCTTATGTTTCACTGACTGCACCCCCCCCCCCCCCTCTTTCTTAACCTAAACAATTAGTGACTTAGAGACCCATCTAGACCCTTTGCCGTAACGCTATACATGGCATTGATGGTTTGTCTAGTGCCAGGTATCGAGTCAAAAAAGTATGATTTGAAGCCCATAGTTGAGTAGTAGCTATGTCGTCAACAGAATTTTTTATTAGAAAACGTAAAGATAATGCCCATTTGCGTAAATCGTGGACCCTACCCACTACGCCGGGATTACTCTCTTTAATGACTTCTACTAGCAGAGAAGCCATTTTACGTTTCATTAATCTTTTACCTGTACTCGATACCCATAAAGCACCTTGTTGGTTAAGAGGTGCCACTCTCATATATTTGGTTAAAGCTTGTACAGGACACAAATTATGGTGCACTTTACCCCGTTTCAACGCCGACACCGTGAACTCTGAGAAAACATGTTCACTATGTTCATTCTTGGTGATGAACCCTGGGGAAGGTGCAATATGAATGCAATCATTTAGTCTACCAAACCTTATGCAATTAGGGGTGTTGCTCATCGCCGCCAGCTCAGACACCCTGTTACCAGTTGCCAAAGCCATAAGGAACACAGCCTTTTTTAATAGCAATTCAAAATCTGCCGTATTCTGATACAGACGGGAATGAAGCAAAGATAACGCTTTGTCAAGAGACCAGGTAGGCATGAGCTGACGGGGAGGTGGGCGGAGTTTGAAGCATGCTCTCATGAAACCTGTTTCTTCCGCTTGTGGTATGGTTAGACCTGTAAGGTCAAAAAATGGCACTCTGATAGCTGTTAAGTGATTTTTTAGAGTCACTACAGATAGACGTTTCTGTTCAAACAAATACTGTAGTTTAAATAATTAAAAACTAATGCCACTGAAGGTACTGTCTGTTCTGTTCTAACTATCCAAGAAGTAAAGGACTGCCAATGAGATTGATATTGCCTCTTGGTAGATTGTGTGTACTGATTCATAAATTTATCTGTCACATTTCTACCATACAGCGTTAGCCACTTGGCCTCCTGAATGTCCACAATGCAAAAGTCAGCGAGGTCTTTAGGTTGCCAATCATGTCTAAGTGGAAATACCCGACCGGGAGCGACACCGGGTTCGGGCACCACATTCTCAATTGCTGGTACCACAACTGCACCGGCCACAGGGGCGCGATTAACGAGACTACGCCTCGATAATCCTGTAGTTTGTTGACTACGTGGCACATTAGAGAAGCGTCTGGTGGCGGAAACAGATAAATGGAACTCCACCTTTTCCAATCCGTCACCAATGCGTCGGGCCCCCCCGCCGGCGTTAATGTCCGGCGTGTGAGGTACCGAGGGAGTTTGTGATTCTCCTCTGACGCAAACAGATCCACTTGTGGACGGTAAGGTTCTGCAATCATTTGATCGAAAATGTTGTGCTTGAGTGCCCACTCTACTGTTGTGCTCTGTCTCCGAGACAGCGCGTCTGCCCAGACGTTTGCTACGCCTGGGAGATATGATGCATGAAGATGAATGTGCAGCTTGTTGGCTAGCACAAAAATCTTTTCTGACACGTCTAGCAACTTCCGAGACCTCGTTGACCCTTGTTTCTGAATGCAGTGAACTGCATTGAGATTGTCCATCCTGAAGGCCACCGACTTTTCCCGTAAAGTAGAGCCGTGAACCTGAAGGAAATACAAGGGGACTAGTAACTCTTTTACATTTATGTGAGAGGTTTCTGAAGGGGACCAAACCCCTTGACCCTGATGCCCGAGGTTTGACTGAAAGCCCCAACCTATCGTCCCTGACGCATCCGTGTCCACCCATACCGTCGGCGGAGGAGAGGTCCATGACATGACTGAGTGCATCATTTCCCTCTTCGCCCAGACCGCTAGTAAGCTGTGTATTAATGTTGGGATAGGCCATAATTTTCCCGCCGATAAGAGTGGGAAATATTTGTTGCCCTCCAAGATTAAACGTTGGACTTTCAACCGGCCCAACTTCACAGTTAGTTGAACCCAGTTGAGAGAACCGACTAGAGATTCCCAGAGTCTCTGTGTCGTAGTCAGACTGTGGAGAAACATAAACAGATTCTTGCGAAATCTGTTTCGATTGTCCACACTCTGACTCAGAGTGAGAGATGCTGTGTCCCAGACCAGCCCTATCCACTGAATTACTCGTGAGGGAACAAGGTTTGACTTTACCAAGTTGACCTTGAATCCTAGAGATTTGACATGGTTTTAACGTAATGTTGACATGAGTGTTGCATAACTTTTCTGTCTCTGCCACCACCAGCCAGTCGTCCAGATACCACAAGATCCTGATCCCTTGTTCTAAAATGGGCATCAGGGCTTGCCGGACTAATTTTGTGAATATGCGTGGCGCTAGGTTCAACCCAAACGGCATCCTTTGAAAGACATAAGTCTGATGCATTATTCGTAAAGCCAGAAATGTTTGAAATCTCTTGTTTACCGGGACATGCCAATACGCGTCTGTCAGGTCTAATGAACACATCCACCCTCCCGGCGGAAGTGTTAGCCTGATTTGATTCACTGTCAGCATCCTGAAGGACACGTTGTGAATGTGGAGATTCAAATAAGACAGGTCTACGACCGGTCTCATCTGAATACTGTCCCTTTTTGGTACTAGAAATAGTTTGGATGTAAACACCGGGTAAGTCGGGGGGACGGGGATAATGACACTTTTGGTAATCATCTCCTGAACTAGTGACTCCACCTCTAAAGAAACATGATTGGCCTTTGTTGGCTGATGTAAGCGAGGTCGCCGGAGCCACTGCCAAGTGATGCCTTTGCGTACCACAGTCCTCGCCCATGTTCTTAATGGCCATGCCTGATGACACGCCCAGAAGGACCCAGTTAGCAGACTGGGGTTCGCCGGCTGGACTATCCTCTTTTCCAACACGCCTTTGACTGGCCCCGGGAGTGAGAGAGACCTTAGTTTTTTGCTGGTGGAGGTGTACCCTTGGACGACTGGCCGGGTTTGGCTGGAGGCGGGCCCTGACCTGGTCGTTGGTGAAACTTGTGGCCTTTACCTGAGAAATTACCCTGTTTATACCTGAACTGAGCCTGACCCTGGGTGGAAGGGGACTTTGGCTTATGAAAAGGCTTAGACCCACTAGTTTGAGCTTTCGAAACTGGTTTGGGTTTAGGGAAAGTGAAGGTAGGTTTCTTAGGTTGAGAGGGACTTTGTTTGAATGCTTGTGCCATATTGAAAACAGTCTTCCAAACTGCTGGTGAAATCAAAGAAGGAGTTAGAACTGGAGACAGAACTACTTGGCTTGCAATACGGTCAGGAAGTTTCATCACTAAGAACATCCTCAGATCCTGCCTTGCTCGAACTGCCTCTAATAAGGCCGTCCGAATATCTCCTAAAGACTGTATGGAAGTCTGGAGAAGCAAGCGCCGGGAAAGTTAAATGGCTTTCTTGACTTCCGCGGCTTCTATTGCCTGAGAAGAGCGTAACAGAGACTTTGTTACTTGCTGGGTAACAATATATTGCGAAAACAGTCTAAACGCTTTTCCTCTTAACCTAAACTCGCGGTCTAGGTGAGCTGGGGAAGGCGTGCTAAAAGGATCTTTTAATTCGCACAAATTGATTTTAGGGGCAGCCAAGAAATCAAACAAAGCAGAGAGGACTCCGCCGGCACTAAAAACCGGAAGAGAGAACCACGAATGGTGTTCTTGAGGGATTTGGTGGGAAGATTTTGACGTGAAAGTAGTGGCAAAATTTTGAGCTTCTGTTTCCCATTCCACCCAAGGTCCCGTACCCAACTGCCCCACCTGCAAGACTGGATTAGAGGCTGAGTCTGTGATTGGAAACATATCCAACTCCGGCGTCAAAGCAGAAAGTGCCTTGACGTCGTTAAAGCCGTCATTCTTAGTCCAGTCAGAAAATAGCTTTGAAGCTGAGGCAGGGGGTAGGGCTGGTGTTGATGCATACACAAAAAAGTCATGGTTATAATAACTTGGAATGGCCTTAATATGAACATCCAAAACATTTCCTTGACTCTCCAAAGCTCTGAGTTTTCTAGACTTATTGCCTTGGATTACCCACTCATGTGGTACAGGGAGCTCCCCCGAAATAGTAGCTTGTGCTGCCTCTGGCTTAGTTGGTAACATTGCTACCCATGACTCATCAGGCCCGTATAAAAGAGGCATAGCTCCTTGTTTGACTGGCGCCTTGTCTAAAGGAGGGGGAGTTATGTCTGATATGACTCGCACATTGGAAGTAGTGAGAGCTGCTGTGCCTGGCACATTGGAAATTGGATCTGACACAAGAGGGGGGTTAGGTATTTTAGCTAAAGCAATGGATGTAGCCAGAGGTCGCACATTCGTCGACGTCGCGGGAGCTCCCGTACCAACTGTAGGAGTTTCCGGCGTAGGGCCAAAGAACCTATTAAGTGCATTCAATAGTAATCCATCAATCTCTTCTGCCGTTACATACCTAGCCGATGACGAACTCCGTGGAGATTCGACAGTACCCTGAGAGTCGTCTAGAAGGTGACTGGACTCTTCAACCTCCATCTCTGAGACCAGAGATCGTTGTTCTTCATCCGTTAAATCTGGCCTATCCTGGGAAGATCCCGCCGAAGCCGGGACCTCCACATGCTGCCATGTTAAATCTGGGATAGAAGATGGTACATCGGCATCCCGGTGGACGTTAGCCACTACTTGAGTCACAAAGGGATGTGTTCTGTCCTGCCAGGACTGTGAATATCGCCATACACCTTGGCTGTGGCTGTCACTCGCTTGCGAGCTTGGTATACTCTCCGATTGAGAGCCCTCATCCGAGCCCCGTAGAGGTTTATGATAATTAAAAGCTCCCATAGCTCAAGGTTATCACATTGCAATGCTTTATGTGCTACATTCGTTGAGTAAGTAGCGAGAAGTTGTTTCACTTCTTGTAAAGCCACCGCCGCAGTATTATCTTTCTGAATTAGAACTTTAACACTTAACCCCTTCAGACTCATATGATGCCGAGGTTGCCAGATTAGCAATAAGAAATAGAGTTCTCTCACTCTTATAATTACCTCCCCAAAATTATTTTTTTGCCCACAGCTAACTCAAAGACAACTGCAGAGGTTGAAGTAACTAAACTAAAGGTTTCTAAATACCCCTGATGGTAACAAAGGCTTTAAAGTAATCCTAATCGGCTCAAAATCGCGTCATATATCGGAGAGGGTTAAGAGGTTACAAATAGTGCAATTCTTTGTCACCCATATCCCCCGTGACCGATCTAGGCATTTAACACATTTAATGCAGAGCTTGTGAGCAAAAATAGGGATACCTTAGCATAACAGCGTTGAACATAAAGCAATGAGAGGTTCAAGTGCTGACATGACAGAGACTGGGGGAAAACTACCCAGCCCCCGGGAACTACCTGGTCACCTGGCGCAACGCCGGTACTCCGCCCTGGAAAGAGAAATTTCCAGGAATTAACCCTCTCACCACGGAAGGGCTCTTGAACGCCCATAAAAAAGCATATAACAGGTACCTGGAAGGGCTCTTGAACGCCCAGTGGTTGAAAGCCTGTGAGCTTCGTGTGCGAGGCGTCGGTCCGACGCATGTAAACAACAGCCGGCTGGACCGACGCCCCGCATCTCCGGCCACAAGAAGGAGAGCGTCGCTTGTTCGTGCGTGCCTGTATGTTGTTGTTAAGTATCGAAAAGTAGTGTAAAGTGGCTGTTTTGGCCATAAAGTTATCTCCAATGAAATCATCATCACAACTCAACCAGTTGACTTAGAGAGCTCTACTTAATGCCATTCTACAGGTAAATAACACAGCTACGCTTGGGGATGCGCGGGAATGCGGGAAGCAGTCTGATTAACAAATATATGGTAGCCTAGCCTAGACGTTTTTCGGCCAAAACACCCGGGTTTCGAGGAATATATATATAATACATAGCCGGGGCTGGAGGGTTAATGCTCATAAGGTTACCCCAAAATGGTACAAAACATGTGCCACAAAACCGCCGGTCAACGAACCGTAGCACTCCACCACTACTTTTCGTTTTCATTTAGTTTCATATTAAAGATTTCAGTCTATCATTACCTGTCCAAAAGATTTAAGCATATCTTCTGAATCCTCATAAAGATGAAGCATATCTTTATTAAAGATGAAGTCTTTCAAGTATCCCTTTACACTTGAAACACTAGTAAGATTCAGGCATCTTTTTATCCCATAAAAAGTCTAAGCCTATCTTAATCTCTAATCCGGCTTCTCCCAGAAGCCCTCATAGATCGCCGTCTTGAAGGCTGTGATACCCTATTGTATCAATCAATTGTTTGGCAAATTATCGCGAATTGCAAATCCGTTAATATAACCACCCGAAGGTACAACCGCCGGGTTTTATATGCAATGTCAAACCAATTGTACCTGCCCCAGACCTCTTTGTAAAAAGGTCGCAGGGAGGGAAAGACCAAACAAACAAACAGCATTGTTTCAATGGCTTATTAAAGATTTCAGCATATCTTTACCTGTCCAAAAGATTTAAGCATATCTTCTGAATCCTCATAAAGATGAAGCATATCTTTATTAAAGATGAAGTCTTTCAAGTATCCCTTTACACTTGAAACACTAGTAAGATTCAGGCATCTTTTTATCCCATAAAAAGTCTAAGCCTATCTTAATCTCTAATCCGGCTTCTCCCAGAAGCCCTCATAGATCGCCGTCTTGAAGGCTGTGATACCCTATTGTATCAATCAATTGTTTGGCAAATTATCGCGAATTGCAAATCCGTTAATATAACCACCCGAAGGTACAACCGCCGGGTTTTATATGCAATGTCAAACCAATTGTACCTGCCCCAGACCTCTTTGTAAAATGGTCGCCGGGAGGGAAAGACCAAACAAACAGACAGCATTGTTTCAATGGCTTTGAAAAGCCGAGAAAACCATAACCAACAGGTGTCAGCATGATCACCTAGATAAATGTGTGGAGCCCACCTCGCCGGGAGTAACACAGGAAGCCTGATCACAGGCTCGACCACAGAAAACGCAGTTTCTGATGAGCCCTCAAGCTGCCAAACTCGCCGGGGTAACTTACCTATTTTAGCCATCCTGACTAAAACTCGGTAAACAAAACGGCTTTCTCGGAGCAATCGAGAAAAACCGCCGGAAAGGCAACCCACACCAAACAGAACGCAGTCTGATAAACATAATCAGACCCACAGTCCGAAGCTCCTGGATCAGCCAATCACAACTAATCCAGGACACACATGGTACATGAATAAATTTTTATTATAATAAACAATGAAAACACTTGCATATGTGAGCGGACCTTTTCAGTCTTTTGTAACCTAGAGTAAACTTATCTTCCTTAAATCCGCCATATTGGTGCCCAGACCTCGGGACTTTGACCCACAGTTAGATTTCCTATAGTTAGGTATTATGAACAAGGGCTATAACAAACTTGTGATATATATGCAAATATGTAAGACCAAAGGTTGTGATCTCTATTTACATTGTAAATCTTCTTTTTCTCTAGTAATTAAGAAAGATATATTTTTCTAGTCAAGAAAGATGGGATAACATAGGCTAATGTTTTGATATTATTTAACCTAACAAGTGCGCATGGGGGTAATTGAAAACGTCCCCCTGTGCTGACGTATTTGAGGTGTTTCCGTCACTAAAATATTCATTGTACCATTAATAGCATTAATAATTATCCATATGCGCCTATTATGGGTTGATTATAAAGGTATTAACCTGAAACAACAATAAAACGAGTGAAAACAGCGTTTGGATGGTCAAAATCGGAGATATAGCCCGCGAGTTGTATAATGTATGGGTGAGGCAAACTGCTTTACCGCCAATTTCCCCCAAGGCCACTGAGACACAGTCGATCGATACTCTCTCTCTCTCTCTTGCACTCGCTTGCCATCAGTGATGACAACACCCTGCTTGCAACTCGCTAATGTTAGCACGAAAATATACCTCAGAATAAGGGAATAATAGGGAAAATAGGTGATAACTGAAGGAGAGGAGGAAAGTGGGGAAGGAGGGGAGGTAGAGGACTGAGATTTTGCATGGCCCAGGGGCAAAAAAAAAAAAAAAAAAAAAAAAAAAAAATTCGATGTCAAATGTTGATTTTTTATTTTACTTACTCTCAAGAGTCTTCCCGCAGTCTGCCGGGGGAACTCTTAAGAGTCTCCCCGCAGCTCCCGGGTTAAGAGTAATATGAGTGATATATACTAAAATACTATTACCTATGCAATTTTCACAGCATACCTAAGTTATGGTTGCAATATTAAGAACAAGTGTCAAATGTCACATACTTTATTTTGTACATAGTCGGAGTCACAAGCCTAGTGACATACATTATATGTTCAGTAACTCATGCTAGTTGTGATTTTGTGTACTCGGTTAAGCAGTCACCCTGTGCGGGCCTTATAATCTGAGTCAATAACGTCACACTCTTAGTGATGTTATAATCTAAGTCATGTTGAGAATCAGGTATTCGCCAACAAGGTGGGTTATACATAAGCAGTATCTTTAAGCACACATCTGCTTACTCTTTCATATTTTTATATCTGTAAAAGCATTTACATATTGAAGAATACACGTTATTGTAAGTATACAATAAATATTTGAGTTGTCTTGGTGTTTCTGTGAAACCTTTGGATTTTGAGTTGGGAATACTTTCGGAGAGCGGGTTTTTAAGGGTCATCAGTACGAATGTCCCCCTCCAGTCTTAGAATTCTGGCAGTTCGTCAATGACGAAGGGGCCACTATTAAATTATAGGTTTGTTCCCCAAGGGGAAGAGAGAAAACCTAATATTTATGAGTAGCCCCGGAGTCATTGACGAGTTCGGCCCTCCCACCATCCCCTTCCCATTCGTTGATATTTTGAGAAGTCTTGATATATAATTGAAGGACGAAATGACGCGCGGGTCCCGACGTCAGGCTGCGCACACTAAGAATATCCACGATTGTTGGAAGCTGTTTTTGACAACTTTAGTGTATTATTATTATTTTTAATTTTTTCTAAAAAAAAAATCTTTAGTGGTACCCGATCATTATGGCGATTCCATAAGAGATTAAGTGTGCATTTATGATGCGGGCCCCATCAAGCTACCTGCGCGGGCATTTCAAATGTGCGAAACGCATGGAGTTTGAAAGGGTGCCTTCCTTTAACCCGGGAGCTGCGGGGAGACTCTTAAGAGTTCCCCCGGCGGACTGCGGGAAGACTCTCCAGAGTAACGCTTTTGAACGCGTACCAAAACCGCGCGTTAATAGTCAGGCGGCTGAAAATTGGTGTGGATGTAGTACTACATGTCAACTCTCGATACCACCCCGCCAAACGCTCTCCCCGCACTCGTGCAAGCACCACCGCGCCAGTAACCAAGCACTAGTCATGGAGCCCACACGTCCCTCACGCTCGCTCCCTGATGACACAACCAGCCCTCCTTCTGGTGGTGTTAGCCGCCGTGGAAGGCAGAGGGTGGCTGCCAAAGACCCTAGCTACCAGTACGACACGCCCTACAGCTCTGAGGACGAAACACCAGCACCCAAAGCACAAAAAACACGTGCAAGCAGGGCAATGGCACAGAGGTCATTGGTCTTTCGGGACACTGCCACCACGACCCAGGCCACTGCAACAACCACCACTACCACCACTGCCACCACTGCCACCACTGCCACCCCTGCCAGCGACGCAGGAGGCCGCCCTAGGGCTGCAAAACCTGCGGGGGCAGGAAAAATTAAAGGCACGGGCGTAGGGAAAAGATCCCGTACGCCAGCCACAGTGCCCCTACCACCACCACCACCACCAGCCGCCGCCCCTGGCCCGGCTGCCGCCGCCGCCCCTGGCCCGGCTGCCGCCGCCGCCCCTGGCCCGGCTGCCGCTGCCATCCCTGCTGCCCCTGCCGCCCCTGCTGCCCCTGCCGCCCCTGCCCAAGGAACAGGGAAGGGGAAAGGGAAGGGGAAGGGGAAAGGGAGAGGGAAAGCGACTGCTGGCCCTGCTGTCCCTGGTGGCCCTGCTGCCCCTGTTGCCCCTGTTGCCCCTGCTGCCCCTGTTGCCCCTGCTGCCCCTGTTGCCCCTGTTGCCCCTGCTGCCCCTGCCGCCCCTGCCCAAGGAACAGAGAGAAGGGCGACAGGCACCACCATCATCTTGCCATCAAGGCCACGCACCACTGCTGCCCCTGCCGCCGCCTCTGCCGCCACCTCTGCTGTCCCTGTCCATAAGACACCCTCGCGTGCAAAAATTACCCGGAAAACTCTGACACCATCAAAATATGGCGCCCTGCTGTTTGATGGTGATTCGCAGGACATTGGCAGCCAAGCATCCATACGCCTCGGGCGCCTTCACAATTGTCACACAGCTGGTTATCTATCTAGAGATCTGCCTGCCTTCCTTCTCTTCACGACTCACTCACTCCCTCCCTGCACCCCTGCATGCCTCCCTCCCTCCCTCCCTCCCTCCCACCCACCCACCCACCCACCCACCCCCAACCCACCCTTTCAGGCTTCCGTCTGCTAGAAACACATTCACAATTTGCGTAAATATCGCATCAATTGGGCTATATGCGGTATATTCCTTGTTATATGGGACGCCTACATACGTACACGTCTTTATTATAGCATGACAGTGCTCTAAATACAAGATTTACGTGATATTTATGGCGTAACACACCCTCTCCCCCTTTCATTCCCAGCATAACTCACTCACACCTTGGTTCACGCATAGAAACTCTTTGATAATGTGCGTAAATATCGCATGAATTGGTCAATATGCGCTATATATTTTGATATATGGCACGTATACATACGTACAAGTCTGTATTATAGCATGACAGTGCTCTACGTACAAGATATACGTGATATGTATGGCGTACACCACACTCTCAGCTCATAAATTGCCGCCAAACCTCCAACACATCTTCATTCCCGCCTAAAAATTCTCTTATAATTCCCTTATACAGTCGACGCTCGATTTAACGGACTAATAGGGGGGAGACCGAGTCCGTTGCTGGAAAAAGTCCGTAGCTGGAAAATTGCCTTCGTATTTCGCTTTTTTTTTTTTTTTTTTTTTTTTTTTTTTTTTTTTATTGAGGGACATGTTGTGCTGTACTGTCCCTGAAAACATAATAAAGGTCTTATTTGTCATTGATATGATAAATTTCACATGGAGAAAAAAAAAAAAAAAAAAGGAAGGATATCCCCTCCTCTGTAGGCCTACTCCCTCCCCTCCCCGTCCCGCCTCAACCCCGACCCCGTTACTGTGATAATGTTGATAAGCCTTGTGCTACACCCTATTGATAATGCAAAACTATTGAACACACTTAAAAGTGTATGTTATTTGGTCTCTATATAATCTGTGAATCATTTCCGATATGATAGAATTAACCCTTCTTTAGCGGGCCCTCTGTGGCCGTTTTGGGCCTTTTCAGGCCATTCTGACTGCTATATCAACCATCAGTATGAAAGGAACTGTATTGTGCCGAAAACTAGGTGGAAATCGCTACACATTGACGTAACATACAGCTACGTAGCACTCGTGGAGCACTGACAGTGTTACCTCGAAGATGGAAGTTTAGCAGATTTTGCTACCTTGCTCACTTTTAGCGAACTATTGGTTACACTGTGATCCTCTCGCGCGGTGGGGGAACTGGAGTTAGTGTGGGCCGGGAGGCCACAGATATCGGACGTATGGATCATTACTATCCCACTCATTTTCACTCGATTTACACCATTTTTTCACTCGTTTTTTGCCTGTTTTTTCAACTCGACTTATGTGGTGAGCCGCTCTTTAAGTGTTAAAGACATTTTTTCCACCAACTCATAATCAGCAAAAACGACACAAATGTCAATTAAAAACATGTTATAATATTTCCCCATCATTTTGTGTATACCGTGGGAACAAAAAAAAACAAAAATCTATCAAACGTAAATCTCCCGACTGGGAAGCTCGGCGCATAGACGGAGGGGAGGGTTGAAATATTTCTTTGACTATCTTATTTATTATTTATCTATGTGCTGGAAGGATATTATATTTTTCAATTCCATCACATTAGAAATGATTCAAAGATTACAAAAAGTCCAAATAAGACATAGTTATGTTAATGTATAAGGGATTTAGGTAGTGCATTAGAGAGATAGATAGATAGAAAGAGAGTGTATATCGAGGGAAAAAAACAAAACAAAAAATCTATCAAACGTAAATCTACCATCTCTGCTCGCACGGAGGGGAGAGTTGAAATATTTTGTTGACTATCTTATTTATTATTTATCTATGTGCTGGAAGGATATTATATTTTTCAATTCTATCACATTAGAAATGATTCAAAGATTACAAAAAGTCCAAATAAGACATAGTTATGTTAATGTATAAGGGATTTAGGTAGTGCATTAGAGAGATAAATAGATAGAGCAACGGACTTTGCTCCAATTTTTTTTCGAGCAACGGACTTTGTCCGTTGCTGGGTCCATTGTCCGGCTATGGACAGAGTCCGTTAAATCCGAAATCCGTTGTATCGGGGTCCGTTAAATCGAGCGTCGACTGTATATTGCAATTTTTGGTCACGATGAGGCATATTCATTGTTATATGGGTGGCCTACATACGTATACATACTCTACATAGCCTAAAAGGGCTCAAAAATGGACATATACGTGATAATACGCGGTAACCCACCCCCTCCTCCCTCTCCTTCTATCCCCTGCGCGCATAAATATTCGGCAGGGAAATCTCGCCGCTCGATGACAATCTAGCCGCGCGGTGCCATTCGCTCCACATTTTTCAACTACGGACCGTTCCCCCACCCCCCCCAGACATTTTTTTGGGGGTCAAATATATATGGGCCGATGCCCGCAAACATTCCCTACACGATGATGTACTTTTTATCGAAATTTGCAATAGGTCCCCAAATCATCATAGGTGCGCACAGTCTTACCCTGTAGAAAACCCCCTGTGCGCCGCGGAGAGGTTAAGGCAGTTCGTCAATGACTCCGGGCCACTCATAAATATTAGGTTTTCTTTCTTCCCCTTGGGGATCAAACCTATAATTGATGGAGGTTGTGGATCAAAGGATCCTAGTAGGGGTAGGTCTCGGCTATCACCATCATACCCTATATTTGTTTCCCTAATTTCATTATTATTTACTATTTTTTTTTTTACTTATGACTGACCTACCATCACATATTTCCTTCATTGTTTCATCATTGTCATCATATCCCATCTCTCGTGGTACTGTGTAAGGTAAGCGGTTTATATAGTCATTTCTACCTTTTACTTTAATGACATTAGTCTGCGAAGGGTAGGCTAATGTAAATACAATATTGCATATGAGGACTAAAATGTAAGTTCATATGACAATTATCAAAAGGTATGCTTATATTTCACGATTGCGGCTTATTATAGAGGTCCGTATTGGCTGATGAAGGGTTAGGCTAATTCGTGTAAATTATTTAATGGCTGGTAAACCAGAAGATAAATCAACTATAATTATGTCTATCACAGTCTTGAAAAACCAGAGAGGGGGTTTGAGGGGTCTCATTACTAGGCTAACGTCCGATTTGGAAGACTTTGTGGCTAGTGCAACTCCTGAACAGCTAGAGGCTAGGTTAGAGTACCTACAAACTACCTATGATCGTATAGTTACCCTGAATGAAAGTATAGTATCAGGGTTAGAGGGTGAATCAGATATTCATGCGGAGTACGAACAGCGCGCTGTCCATGATATTGCCAATTTAGAGGCAATACAGTTACTGCGAAGAGCGGTAAAGAAGACAGAGATAACCCCGACTAGCAACGCTGACAAACAAACAGATCCCCGCCGTGAAGTCAATTTGCCCAAATTAAATTTACCGAAGTTCAGGGGAAACTTGACCGAGTGGTTAGCATTTTGGGACGTCTTTAAATCAACAGTGCATGATTCAAAACTTGACAATGTACGAAAGTACATTTTTCCATCGTAGGTGAAAATTATGATAATGTTGTGAGGTTATTACAGGCGACGTATGGAGACACTGACCAGCTCAAGGTAGCCCACGTGAACGCCCTGTTGAACCTAGCACAGCCTAGGTACAGGGTCGATGAACTGACAAAGTTCAGGGCAGACATGGAGTGTCACACAAGATCATTAGATGCGTTGGGTGTAACTTCACAAGAAATGCTAGTCATAATCTTAAGACAGAAATTACCTCTAGCTATTCTAGATAAAGTTTGTACTTTTGATTTGGAGGAGTTCAAAGAGTCATTTAGCAAGGAGATTAGCAACATACAATTGAACAATGGTAGGACGGTGGGTGGGTCAGAAGGGACAACAGCAAGGGGTTCAATTAATATGATGGTACATTCCGATCTCAAAAAGATACCAAAAATTTCTTGCCATACCCTTCCAGAATTCAGCGGTAATGTTCACCCGCCTTCCATTCGGGTTAAATTTAGCTCCCCGAGTGTTTACAAAGATTGTGAAACAGGCCCTACTCCCTCTGGCCAAGGAAGGTATAACCGTTCTCACTTATCTCGACGATTGGGTCATAGTGGGCAACTCCCCGGACCAATGTATCAGCCACACGCTCCGAGTATGTCAACATGTAATAAATCTAGGATTTCAAATAAATGTAGACAAATCAGGCCTGATTCCAACTCGGAGGGCGGAATGGGTAGGTCTGATATGGGACACCCAACTTCTCACGTTGCAACAAAATTTGCCTTCGGGCAAAGTTGTTCCGCATTCTACACAACGTCAATATACAGTAAAAGTCCTTTAATCCGACGACCGATGATTCGAATCTCCCAATAGTCCGAATTTTTCAATTTGAGGCCAAATCCGAATTCACCTGATGGTCCGAATTTCAAGAAGTCCCAAAGTCCCCTTTTTGAGGTATTAGTCCACTCAAATGACACATAATGGAGCACACACATATCATATGTTCATGAATTCACTTTAAAAGTTTACCATTGTCATTGTAGCCTATTACCTACTTCAAAACATTCAGATTAATGGTCAAAGGAAGCTACTGATATAAACGTAAACACCACATCGTCTGCTAGAGAGTTTGTTTTGCTCTTGAACGCATCCTTGGGATGCTCCGATGCGCTACTGGCTTGTACCGCATTTTCTGCAAGCGCATTCAGTCTTGAGCTTGAAAACGCACCTTTGGACGTTCCGATACGCTACTATTTATAGTTCAGTGATCGGAGCGTCCCAAGGGTGCTTTCAAGACAACAAGACAAGGGTGCTTTCAATACAATATAATATAACAGAGCACGTCACAAAAGGAAAATTACAAGAACCTCTCAGGGAAGTGCCGTTGTTAAGGCATTACTTCCCGAACCACATCTGATCTGATCTTCAAGAGCAAGACAAACTCGCTAGTAGACGGAAGAAGAAGAAGACGACGATGCGGACATATGGTGTTTACGTTTATATCAGCAGATTCCTTTGACCATTAATCTGAATGTTTTGAAGTAGGTAATAGGCTACAATGACAATGGTAAACTTTTGAAGTGATTTCATGAACATATGATATGTGTGTGTGCACCATTGTGTCATTTGGGTGGCCTAATGCCTCAATGTTTTCGTCATACACAGGTTCATAGGGGTAAAGTCCGATAATCCGAAAAATCCACTAATCCGAACTAGGGCCGGTCCGCTGCCCTTCGGATTAACAGAAGTTTACTGTAACACAGAGAATTTGGGAGTCCCTTATCGGCTCCCTCAACTGGATGCAATTAACAATTCCCTTGGGGCGCCTCAAGCTAAAGAGGTTGATAATACTAGGCAACATGTTTTTCCCCCCTCAATCACCTCACATTTTACACACCATTCCCCCCATCATACACAAACTTCTCAGTTTCTGGGTCTCTCCAGAGGCTTTGTAGTCAGCCATGCCCGGGTCGACGCCTCCTCCCACAATGTGGATAGATACGGATGCAGCGACATCCAAGGGATGGGGCTACCAATCATCCGAGGGGCACCAGAGTCAGGGTTCTTGGGCACCCTCCACACACCACCACATCAATTACCGGGAGTTGTCAGTACCTCTGTTCTTCTTAGATGCTCATGCTCATTCACTAACAACCAAGTCCATCGCATTTCGCATGGACAACACCACAGCAGTAGCATGTATCAACAAGCAAGGCACAACACGATCTCTCACCCTTCACCGTCTAGCCGAAAAGATTCACAAGCTAGCACACTACCATTCAATCACAATACAAGCCTCGTACCTCCCGGGAACGGCCAACCTTTGGGCGGACGCCTTATCCCGGGGCAAGAGTACGTCAGTAGAATGGGCACTCAAACAGGAGGCCTTCAACCAACTCATACTTCCTTACCATCCACAAGTAGACCTTTTTGCATCCCACACGTCAGCAAAGACCCCTCAATATCTGACCCGGTGGTCTGTAACCCCGGCGGGGGGTCCGGACGCCTTTTCCGTCAATTGGAACATGTGGTCGTCCATCTACCTGTTCCCTCCCCCGGACACGACCCTCATGTGCAAAGTCATCCATCACCTCAGGTCATACAAAGGGCGAGTGTGTCTCATTGCACCAGTTTGGCCCACACAGGCATGGTACAGCCAGCTGTGCCTGTGGTGCCCATCTCCAGTAGAAATTCCAATCTCTCAATTCCACTTGAACCAAATTGGAAGCCTGCAGACTTGTCTAAATTTTGCATTATGGACGTTTTCCGGGCCCAATGGGTAAGAGCAAAGTACGATTCTATTTTACATCCTAAACTCAAAGCCCAATATACGGAAGCAACTCTCAGGCAATATCAAGCACACTGGAAGAGTTTTACTACCTGGTTGGTGGAGTCCAATCAATGCAATCAGTCGGCCGGCCTTATTCTTTTGTATCTAAATTACCTTTTTGAACATAGACATCTGTCGGTGAATACCTTAAGAAATCATCTTACAGCCATTAAAGAACCGTTCTTTGACCTGACTGGACTCCGCCTGCCTCCTAAAGATGAAGCCGGTTTTATCAAGGCATGTTTTAGGCTCAAGGCACCCCGAAGGCAATTGCTCCCCCAGTGGTCCCTAGACCGAGTTTTAACACGATTAGCCTCTAGATCATATTCTGTGAACCCTTTATTAGCTAAACTGACAGAAAAATGTGTCTTCCTCTTAGCACTGGCCACAGCTCACCGAGTGTCAGAGCTAGCGGCAATGTCTAGATCCCCCAATTGTTTGCAATTCCAGGCCCTAAACCAAAGTGTAACTATAGCCCCTGCTCCGGATTTCATAGCAAAAAATGAACACGAGGGACACATTTTTACTCTTTTTTTTTACTATTCCTGCCTTGAAACTGGGCAATTGGCACCACCCCCTTTGTCCTGTTCAGGCATTGCACTCTTACATTAAGGCCACGAGACCATTGGTTGCCTCACACCTGTGGATCTCTCCAGATGATCAGACTCGCCTCTCGAAGAGACACCTTGCCTCCATAATTGTCAATGTAATCCAAGCGGCGGAACCGCGGTCAGTGGCTAGAGCCCACGATGTCCGGAAATGGGCAACTACAGTCCGCTTTCTGAATAATTATTCTATACAGGACATTTCCCAAACGGGGGTTTGGTCATCTCATAATACCTTTCTGTCAAGGTATTTGTCTGTTCATCTGGCGAGACCTTCAGTTCCATGTGTTGCACTACGCCAACCTCATATTCCATAAGATGAAGGTTCTTACGGTGCATGGTTATGCCTTCATTCTTCAAGTCCCCAAAAGGGATAAGGGGGGGGGGGGGGGGGGAGGTAGAACAAAACGAAGTAGGAAGACAATGGTTTTTCCTTAAATAATGAATAAATATAAACTGTATGTGGGGAACAAGTATACAGTAGACAAATAGTTTATGTTATACTGGCTACAATACAAGCACAGAATTTCCTTGTATCATACTATTTTTGTACAAGCTTAAGGAGCATTATAGATTGGCAATGTTTATTATAATTTTACGTCTTATTCTCATCACCATAGAGTGATCAAGTAGACAGACAAAGGGTCCTCTTCTATAATGAATAAGCATATGTTATAAGTATGGCATACATAGTTTCCGTTTTATACAAATACAAGAACAATTTTCTTATGTTATACTATTGTTTGTCCAAGCTCTAGGAGCATCATGATATACAAATATTTTGTGACCTGACAACATAATGTCATTTGTATAATTGTACATCTCATTCTCATCAACAAGTTTGATTAAATAAGAGGACGAAGAATCCTCTTCTAAAAACGACTCAGTAGGAGTTGTATATGTTGTATAATTGTGTACGAATAGTTTATCGTACACCAATGCACACAAAAGATTTTCGTACTATTCTGTACAGCTCAGGGAGCTTATAATTTGGGAGAGTTTTATGAAATTAAAGCATACTTTCATAAAAGATTTTTACATCTAATTCTCCTCGTCCAAAACATTCTGAGTTATAACTATTCTTACATCTTTCCTTCTTTCTGAGTCTTCCCAATGTACCCGCCTCTTCTTTTATAATTAAATTTAAATTTTTCCCAGTGTCAGCCTATCTGTTAATTGGTTCTCTCGATATACGTTGAGCATCTGATGTCCCACCTCCGGTCGTCATATTCTAGGCTCTTCGTCATTGACGAAGGAACCAATACTAAATTACGGGTTTGACAACCCGTAGGGAAGGAAGGAAAACCTTCTATTTAGGAGTGGTTCCATAGTCAATGATGCAAAGGTTCCCTCCCACCTTCCCCTTCCCATGCACATGCCCAACTTGATATAACATTTGAGGCAGATAAACACGCTAGGAAATCTGGCATCACGTGCAAGGGAAGCATGACAACAGCATAGCTGGAGGGCTGAGGCACCGGGAGGTTTGAAATGATAGATTCTTCTTTAAAAAATTTATTTCTAGTGGTATTCATTTTCAATGACGAGCCCTTGGTAAGATTTAATGGGTATTAACCAAGGATTGTTTATTATGCTATTTACGCAACGGTTCTGATAAGAACTCTGGGGAATCCCGAACGGGTCCCGGAATCTCAGCCTATATATAGTATAGGCTCTTCGTCATTGACTACGGAACCACTCCTAAATAGAAGGTTTCCTTCCTTCCCTACGGGTTGTCAAACCCGTAACGTGGACGATTTTCTCTGGGCCGGCACACAGGAATTTGAGCGACACGTGATAGAACCAGTGAGTCGAGCGTTCCTGGTCGGCAGCTCGGAGTCAAGAGCCTTTAGATATGTGGGTTTGAACGTCATATTTGAAAGCGATGGCAGCATAACTCTTGATCAGTTCCAGTACGCTTCACCCTTATTACCAATCACAATCAGCAGACAGCGGGCACTGGTAAAAACGGGAGAATTGTCTGAATCAGAGAAGTCTGAGTATAGAGCATTAATTGGACAGTTGAATTGGATAGCCACTCACACTAGGCCTGACATCGCCTTTGACGTGTGTGAGTTAAGTGTGGCCAGAAAACAAGCTACTGTTGCAGAATTGCTCAGGCTCAACAAGGTGATTGACAGGGTGAAGACAGATAACATGAAACTGTATATTCCTAGATTGGGACCCATCCATGACTGCCATCTGGAATGTTTCTCGGATGCCTCGTTTGCCAACCTCGCAGGTAACGGTTCCCAGGGTGGCTTTGTGATCTTTCTGCGAGATGCCGATGGTAAGAAATGCCCAATATTTTGGCAGACTAGGAAGATAAGAAGAGTCGTCAAGTCCACTTTATCTGCAGAGACGCTAGCATTACTTGAGTATGCGGAAGCTGCTGTTTACCTCTCCAGCATTTTAAGTGAAATATCTGGGGGTGGAAGCTACAGAATAAAATGTTATGTGGATAATAAGAGCTTAGTAGACACACTTCACTCATGCAAAAGTGTGGACGACAGTTTTTCACATAGAAAACTTTGATGGTAAATACTGAAGGTATTGCAGTTGATATGGTATGAACCATTTATTCCCTACAATGTGTATTTGAGATAAATTAATGAATAACTTAGCATTGATTGGATATGAAAAGTAAACCCCTGGCTAGTGCACAACCTTGGGGAGTATAAGCAAAGAATTAAAGTTTATGAATTTGACACTAACATAGAACTCAACACTTAAGGAAATTAATATCAAGCTACAACGATAATACACACTTTCACAGAAAAAAAGACACTGCAGCTAATGAGCCAAGGCTCGTATAATGAAAAACACTTAAATGAAGCAAAGTGGCGTCCTTAATATACGATCGTCGACCAGCACAGAAACTAAGTCCTTGCTTATTCAGTTTACAAGTGAATAATTAAAATAAATACATTCCTAAATGCATATACAACTTAATATGCAAATAGACTCACTATGGACTAGTTGTTGATGATGCTTTTATTTTATACTAGCCCACTGGGCCTAGGCCCTCTCAAGGCTAGTGGTGGAGGAGGTGGTACAGAGTTTAAAGTCACGTATATGTCAGCAGTTATATGTCATTGTATAAATTGATCGCTCTCAGGAAGTGACGAATAGGGGTGAAATTGAAAGAGTCTGAGTCAGAGAGGATGCCATGTAATGAGGTGTTCAGCAAGAATCTCCGTCTTTCAGATGCATAGACGGGACAAATACAAAGAAAGTGAAAAACAGTCAATGATGTATGTCAATGTTGGCATTCAGGTGGTGGACCACGAGGGGTGGACATCAGGTAACCATGTGTAAAATCTGATGCGTTTAAGAGGGGCTATGAAAACTGAATAGGGGAGCAAGGTAAATGCGTCCTTTCTTGATGGACAATGGTCGAGAGAGAACGCACCTGAGAGGTGGAATAGAGGGCAAAGTATGGGAAACAGAGGAAGATCAGAATGCTCGCAGGCGCGGTGTTCAAACTGTGTTAATTCTTTTCTTTTTTATTTTCTACTTTTCAGTGGCTCCGTCCCAATGACGTACCTTAGGAATGATTAAGGGGTACCCCCTAAGATGATCTTGGTTATCGACCGTCGTGATCGAGGTTAACCCGGGCTCTGAGGAGCCCGGAACGAGGCTATATTATCATAGGCTCTTACGTCATTGACGTGAGGAGCCACCAATAAATTGTAGATTTGTAACAAATGAGGTACCCTCCCTGAATTCAAATTGCCTACTAGATAGTAGATTATTTTTTTAAGTATATCATCCATCTTTTCTTAATTATTTTCTCACAGATTTTGCACACTATACTAGTAAGTGACACAGGTCGATAATTTAATGGATGCTCCCTGTTCCCACCTTTATAAATCGGTACAATGTTGGCTTTCTTCCAGTCCATTGGTAATTTTCCCACTTCCAGAGAGTATTTCATTATTTCATATAAGGGTTTCACTAGTTCGTTAGCACATTCTTTCAAAATCCATCTCGCTACATTGTCAGGTCCCACTGCTTTTTTCACATCTAGTCCTTTCATTATTTCTACTAGCTCCTCTGGGAGAAACTTAATCTCTCCCAGTTTATCACAAATTTCATAAATTTCACCTACCGGTACTTCTTCAAAGTTCTCATCTTTAGTATATACAGTCAGGACCCCCAATTCGCGAGAATAGGGGTGACAGGAGGCATCGCGTATTGTGAATTCGTGTATTGTGGAACTAACTTTAAATGGGAATAATTAGATTGGGTGACATCTCTCAATTATGGCCTATTTTCGACATTTTTTGGCCCTATTTTCGACATTTTTGGCTCTACAGTACAGTCTATATCTTATATATAAGAAGAACAATGAATAAAATTGTGAAACCTTACCTTAAAATTAGTAGTAAATAGGCTAGGACTAGGACTGTAGGACTTCACGATTTTCTCCAACTTCTCCCTCCCTGACCAAATCGTACGAACAGTTTACTCTGACAAGCCTATTGCACAGTTTCCTTCTCCTTTTTTCTTGCGATCCAACACTTCCACCTTCATTTTGTGTGTTATCTTCTTATATTGGCGTGGCATGGCGAAAAAAGTGGCAGGCACTACAAACGTTTGGTCACTCCGCACGGCTATGAGCGCTTGAGCGGGACTGTGGGAGGGAGGGAGGGAGGGTAAGCGGGAGGGAAGGCAGGCGTATGCCCGTCTTCTCTTTTCGGAGCTACGCCTGGGCCTCGCGAAACGTAGACGTGCTCGCGTATCAAGCGGGAATAGCGGATTTGGCCCCTTCTTAGCTCTCGATTCGTGTATTGTGGTACCACCTCGTGTAATTAATGTTTAATTAATTAATGTTATTTTCGAGGGGTAACTCGTGTATTAGGGTTTTCGCGCATTGTGGAATCGTGTATTGGGGGTCCTGACTGTACTGAGTGTAGTGTATTGTTCATAACTTCACACATATTCTGGTCGTCATCATAAGTGGTCCCTTCAACTTTCAACCTCACTATTCTATCCCTTGCCTTCATTTTACAATTTACAAAGAGGGAGGGGAGTGAAAGGTACAGCATGGTGGACAGAAGAGGTAAGAATAGCTGTGGAAGAAAAGAAGAAAGCATATAGAGAGTGGTTGGGTAGTAGAGGGAATGAAGATTCCGAGAGACAGAAACGAGCGAGGTACGTGGAGAGTAAGAGGGTGGTGAAGAGAGTAGTGAAGGAAAGTAAGAGAAGAGTAGATGAGGAATTTGGAAGGAATCTGAGTGTAAAATGGAGGGAGAGTAAGAAACTGTTCTGGAAAGAAGTCAAGAAAGTTAGGGAAGGTAGCAAGGGAAACAGTAAGGGTGTGAAAGATAAGAATGGGAGAATGCTAGCCGAGAAGCAAGAGAGAGTCGAAAGATGGAGGGAGTACTTCAGTGTGTTGCTAAATGTAAGGAATGAAGAGCCAGCAAACATAGCTGGATATGGTATGGGAGGGAGAAGAAGAGAAGTAGTGGAGGAGGAGGTGGGGATCAGGAGGTCAGAAGTGTGGGAAGCCATGAAAAGAGTGAAGTTGGGGAAAGCACCAGGAACAGATGGAGTGTGTGAGGAAATGTTGAGGTATGGTGGTGAGATAGTGATAGAATGGGTATGGAAAATGTGCAAACTAGCATGGGAGAAGGGGAGTGCACCCGATGACTGGAAGACTGGCATAATAGTCCCCCTATATAAGGGCAAAGGGGAAAGAGGAGTGTGTGGTAACCACTGAGGAATATGTCTTCTAAGCGTAGTAGGGAAGGTATACAGTAGGGTAGTGATTGAGAGAGTGAGAGTGAGAACGGAGAAATGGATAGGCGACGAGCAGGAAGGTTTTAGGAAGGGAAGAGGATGTGTAGATCAGATTTTTACCCTGAATTGTGTTGTGGAGAAGTATCTGGAGAAGAAACAAAAGGTGTATGTTGCCTTTATGGACTTGGAGAAGGCCTATGACAGAGTGGATAGAGAAGGTTTGTGGAAAGTACTTAGAATATACGGAGTAGAGGGCAAGTTGCTGAAAGCAGTGAAGAGCATGTATGAGGGTGCAAAGGCGGCAGTACGTGTGGAGAGTGAGCAGAGCGAGTTCTTTGACCTGAATGTTGGTTTGAAACAGGGGTGTGTGATGTCCCCGTGGTTGTTTACTGTATATATGGATGGAGTCATGAAAGAAATACTATCAAGAGCAGTGGATGTTGGTGTATCGCTGAAAAGGGAGGGAATTGAGTGGAAGCTACCTATACTGCTGTTTGCGGATGATACAGTTCTGATGAGTGATAATGAATGGGAGTTGCAGGGTCTGGTAAATGAGTTTGGAACAGTGTGCGAAAAACGGAATTTGAAGGTAAATACGGGGAAGAGCAAGGTTATGGTCTTCGAAAGGGGTGAAGTCACAGAGTGTGAGGTGAAGCTGAACGGTCAGGCTATGGAGATCGTCAACTCTTTTAAGTATCTGGGCAGTGTGTTGAGTAAAGATGGGACTATGGATGAAGAGGTGCGGGAGAGGGTACAACAGGGGAAGAGGGTTGTAGGAACGCTAAAAGCAGTAACAAGAAATAGGGTGGTCAGTATGGAAGTGAAGAAGTCCTTGCATGACAGTGTGGTAATCCCGACACTGACTTACGGAAGCGAAACATGGACGTTGGTTGAGAGACTCAGACCAAGAGTGAGAGCAGTGGAAATGAATTACTTAACCCTTCAAACTCGGATGGTACACACGTGTACCATTATGTTTTGCCCCCAGGAACCCGGGTGGTACTACATTGTACCAGTGGTTGAAAGCCTGTGAGCTTCGTGTGCGAGGCGTCGGTCCGACGCATGTAAACAACAGCCGGCTGGACCGACGCTCCGCATCTCCGGCCACAAGAAGGAGAGCGTCGCTTGTTCGTGTGTGCCTGTATGTTGTTGTTAAGTATCGAAAAGTGGTGTAAAGTGGCTGTTTTGGCCATAAAGTTATCTCCAATGAAATCATCATCACAGCTCAACCAGTTGACTTAGAGAGCTCTACTTAATGCCATTCTACAGGTAAATAACACAGCTACGCTTGGGGATGCGCGGGAATGCGGGAAGCAGTCTGATTAACGAATATACGGTAGCCTAGCCTAGACGTTTTTCGGCCAAAACAACCGGATTTCGAGGAATACATATATAATACATAGCCGGGGCTGGAGGGTTAAGGAGTGCGTGCGGAGTTACATGGAGGGATAGACAGGCTAATGAGGAAGTAAGAAGGAGGTGTGGTGTGGAGGTAGATGTGCTGGAAAGTGTGAAAAGGAACAACTTGAGATGGTTTGGCCATATGGAACGTATGGAAAGCGAGAGAATGACTAAGAGGGTGTACGAGAGCGAGGTGGAGGGACAGAGGGGGAGAGGTAGACCGAATATGAGGTGGAAGGATAGAGTGAGGAAGTACATGAACGAAGGCGGTGCTGGTTGGGGGGAGGGGCGTCGACTGACTGGGGACAGAGGTGCATGGGGGCGGTTCGTTCGTGGCCACCCCTTCGGGGATCACGGCGTCAGGCAATAGATAGATAGATAGTCAATGTTGCATAGTGGAAATAATACCGAAATTATTAGGCCTACTTAAATTTGGCAAAATAGGATCTAGTCTTGTATCGTTTATTTTAAATAAACTACAGTTGCTGTTTATGTAAGAAATAGCCTAGTGAATTATTACCCGGTATCACTGGATATAATTACTCGGTATTTTTTAGTCAGGTATAGCCTAGTCTTAATTACACGCTAAGACTAATATATTTGTATACAGTATTTGGTTGTTGTTGTTGTTGTTGTTCCCCAAGCTGCCTGGCCGAACAGCCCCAAGGCCCCGAGCAAGGCCAAGGCCATAACCGAGCGCCCCCACAGAACCCTCCCCGCCGACCACAATAAAGCCTGGGTGACCGAAGCCACTCCATGGCGGGGAGCTTGAGGAGGGTGCGGAAACGCCCGGGAAACCAAAGCCCCACCCAGGGCCCTGTGCCCTTCAGCAATTATGAAGAGAAAGTTGAGGGGCAAGGGAAAAATGTGACGCTTTGGCTTCCAATCTTGGTAGATTGGGAGGTCAATCCACGTTAGAGACGCCGTCACTTGAGATCTAGAAAATATATAAGTAAAAGGAACAGTCAGAGTAAGCTATGGGTATGACAGAGATTGCTCAGTTCTCACTCTGATAGACCAGCCCATCACCAAAGTATTTGGTAACATAAGAGGATAAGTGTACCCGGTGAACTTAAGCTCTCGCATTAATCGTAATTCTGATAGTCGGGTTAATGACTGGTACCCGGAGCTGTCTCTAATATGGTATGACAAAGTTTAGGGTACCCGGCAAAATTAATATCTGCCTCCATCATTGCAACCCGGGCTTGTCCTATTATAGTATGACCATGCCTAGAGTATCCAACCAAAATAATATCTGCCTCAATTACTGGGACCCGGGCTTGTCCTTATTATAGTATGACAAAGCCTAGAGTACCCGGCAAAATTTATCTTTGTTTCCATTACCGGAACTCTGATCTGTCTTTGTTAACCCTCCAGCCCTGGCTATGTATTATATATATATTCCCCGAAAACCGGGAGTTTTGGCCGAAAAACGTCTAGCCTAGGCTACCGTATCTTTGTTATTCTGACTGCTTCCGCATTCCCGCGCATCCCCAAGCGTAGATGTGTTTCTTACCTGTAGAATGGCGTTAAGTAGAGCTCTCTAAGTCAACTGGTTCAGTTGTGATGATGATTTCATTGGAGATAACTTTATGGCCAAAACAGCCACTTTACACTACTTTTCGATACTTAACAACAACATACAGGCACACACGAACAAGCGACGCTCTCCTTCTTGTGGCCGGAGATGCGGGGCGTCGGTCCAGCCGGCTGTTGTTTACATGCGTCGGACCGACGCCTCGCACACCAAGCTCACAGGCTTTCAACCACTGGACGTTAAAGAGCCCTTCCGGGCAGCTCTGGTATGCTTTTTTATGGGCGTTCAAGAGCCCTTCCGGGAACCAAGGGTTAAAGTATGACAAAGCCTAGAGTACCCGTCAAAATAATATCTGTTTCCATTACTGCCACCCGGACTTGTCCTTGTTATGGTATGCCACAGCCTAGAGTACCCGGTACAGATAGCCGTCTCAATTATTGGTACCCGGGGCTGTCATTATGATACTATGAACCACGTCGTGGTACCCGGCATTATAATATTACCCGTTAATTACTGATACCCGGGCCTGTCTTTATACTGTTTAGACAAGGTCTAGAGTACCCGGGGTCTTTCAAAAGGTTTTTTAAATATGCCATAGTCTTAACATGGAACCCGGGATTATAATATCACCCGTCAATTACTGATACTCGGGCCTGTCTTTATACTGTTTAGACAAGGCCTAGAGTACCCGGGGGCTTTCAAAAGATTTTTTAAAATATGCCATCGTCTTAACAGTCGGCCAGAGTACCCGGTAAATGACCTACTGGAGCCCGGGCTTGGCTGCCAGAATAACTGGCTATAGCCTACTGGTACCCGGGCTTGTCTTTATACTTGTTATGGCATTATGATACCACCCGGGAATATTGGTACCCGGGGCTGTCTTTATATTTGTTATGGTATTATGATACCACCCGGGAATCTTGGTACCCGGGTCTGCCATTGTCTTAACAGCCGCCAGAGTAACCGGCAATAGCCTACTTGTAACTGGGGCTGTCTTTATATATTTGTTACGGCATTATGATGCCACCCGGGGATATTGGTACCCGGGTCTGCCATCGTCTTAACAGCCGCCAGAGTGACCGGCAGTACAAAGGAGTACAAAGGAAATCAAGCAACAACAGATCTAGTGACCCTTCTAGGTTGCTTGTCCTCCAAAACACTGAGGATCAAGTGTCCAAACAGTGGTTTAGAGTGGGTAAGGGAACATTGGAAAGGGAATTACTGCCCTGGAACTAATGTCCGTGGCAGGATTTGGAAGTTAGTAGAGGACAGATGGGTTAGTAACTGAGGGGGGGATAAAATAAAGTTATTCATTTACAAACGCAGTCAGTCGCGGGTTTGATGCGAGATATTTGTCTAGGCGGAGTTTAAATGAATCAACGGTGATGCAGTCTATAACGTTTCGGGGAAGCCCATTCCACAAGTTGACAACTCGATTGAAGAAGAAATTCTTAGATTCGTGCGAGTTAAAAGATTTACCAATAATTTTGCAACCGTTTCCCCGCGTGTAATTAGATTGGTCGATAGTGAAGTACTTACTACAGTTCATATTGTCGATGCCTTTGATGATTTTGAACACTTGAATTAAATCACCTCTTAACCCTTCCTTCCCGGATGCCCTCATGTACGCCCATAAAAAAGCATGTAACAGGTACCCGGAAGGCCTCATATGCACCCACGACGTCACAGCCTGTGAGCTTGCTGTGCGAGGCGTCGGTCCGACGCATGTAAACAACAGCCGGCTGGACCGACGCTCCGCATCTCCGGCCACAAGAAGGAGAGCGTCGCTTGTTCTTGTGTGCCTGTATGTTGTTGTTCAGTATCGAAAAGTGGTGTAAAGTGGCTGGTTTGGCCATAAAGTTATCTCCAATGAAATCATCATCACAGCTCACCCAGTTGACTTAGAGAGCTCTACTTAATGCCATTTTACAGGTAAATAACACAGCTACGCTTGGGGATGCGCGGGAATGCGGGAAGCAGTCTGATTAACGAATATACGGTAGCCTAGCCTAGACGTTTTTCGGCCAAAACACCCGGGTTTCGAGGAATATATATATAATACATAACCGGGGCTGGAGGGTTAATCTGCGCTGGGTTAAAGGAAATAGATTTAATTCTCTAAGACGCTCTTCGTATGGTTTGTTCTTTAGGATAGGTATCATTTTGGTAACTCTACGTTGAACTCGTTCTAGCTTGTTTATATCTTTTTGGTAATAAGGGCACCAGGATTGAACGCAGTACTCCAGAAGAGGGCGGACTAAGGAATTGTAAAGGGTTAGGATAACTTCTTTGGATTTATGCTCAAATGACCTGCCTATAAAGCCAATTATTTTGTTTGCCTTCTTAACAACTTCTGAACATTGTTGACTCGGTTTTAGGTTACTCGATATTGTTACTCCCAGATCGGTTTCTCTGTTTACATTCTTAAGCTGAGTGCCATTCATCGAATAGTTTGCTTTCTCATTTAGGTATCCGATATGTAGTACTTTACATTTATCCGCATTGAAACTCATTTGCCAAATTTGGGCCCAACATGACAATTTATCTAGATTGTGTTGCATATCGTCAACTTGTTCTTTTGAGAGTACGCAATTTGCAATTTTTGTATCGTCAGCAAATTTTGAGATTGTACAGGTGAGACCCTCATCTATGTCGTTGATGTAAATTAGAAAGAGAATTGGTCCTAGTACCGATCCCTGGGGTACCCCGCTACTTACATTGGTCCATTTAGATGCCTTACCGTTTATGACTACTCTTTGCTTTCTGTTGCTGAGCCAATTTTCTATCCATTTCAACACACCGTCTTGTATTCCATGCGCTTTTAGTTTTAGCAGTAAACGTTTGTGGGGAACTTTGTCAAAGGCCTTTTGAAAATCAAGGTATATAATATCTACAGCTTTACTCTCATCGTAGAGGTTGAGGATATCATGGAAGAAGTCTAAGAGGTTTGTTAACCCTTCAACCCCGGGTGGTACACGTGTGTACCATTATGGTTTGACCCAAGGAACCCGGGTGGTACAACACTGTACAGTCAGCCCCCCCAATACGCGAGAATAGGGGCGACAGGAGGCATCGCGTATTGGGAATCCGCGTATTGTGGACCTAACTTTAAATAGGAATAATTAGATATGGGTGACATCTCTCAATTATGGCCTATTTTCAAAAATTTTGGCCTTATTTTCGACATTTTTGGCTCTACAGTACAGTCTATATCTTATATATAATAAGAACAATGAATAAAAATATGAAACCTTACCTTAAAATTAGTAGTAGATAGGCTAGGACTAGGACCGTAGGACTTCACGATTTTCTCCAACTTCTCCCTCCCTGACCAAATCGTACGAACAGTTTACTCTGACAAGCCTATTGCACAGTTTCCTTCTCCTTTTTTCTTGCTATCCAACACTTCCACCTTCATTTTGTGTGTTATCTTCTTATATTGGCGTGGCATGGCGAAAAAAGTGGCAGGCACTACAAACGTTTGGTCACTCCGCACGGCTATGAGCGCTTGAGCGGGACTGTGGGAGGGAGGGAGGGAGGGTAAGCGGGAGGGAAGGCAGGCGTATGCCCGTCTTCTTCTTTTTTCAGAGCTACTCCTGGGCCTCGCGAAACGTAGACGTGCTCGCGTATCAAGCGGGAATACCGGATTTGGCCCCTTCTTAGCTCTCGATTCGTGTATTGTGGTACCACCTCGCGTAATTAATGTTTAATTAATTAATGTTATTTTCGAGGGGTCACTCGTGTATTAGGGTTTTCGCGAATTGTGGAATCGCGTATTGGGGGGGCTGACTGTACCATTGCTTGCGTATGTGCTTTCGAATGGCGCGCACAAATATTTCGTTCCGTGGTCGCCAGGCGTCGCTAGGCGACGCCACCAGACAGCATGTACGCCACCAAAACAGTCTCTACCCTGCCGCCAACATGGATACTAGCCCAAAAAGTGATTCCCTTGTGTCCGATTCTACGCTCCCTTCGACGCCTGCCCATGTTTGTCGCGCCCTAACGCAAAGGCACGTACAAGATGCGTTGACTCCCGGAGGTATTGAAATAGCTTTGAGGAGTTATGAACGTGGTGAAGGACAAAATAGTGTTGATGACTTGGCCAGTGATAGCTCCGAGTCTTATCAGTCTCACTATAGTGAAGATTTTGACGATCTACACGAAATTCATGAAAGAGACGCGCTTTTTATTGGATTTGAGCATGACGATGAAAGTGATGATAGTACTGAACGTGATATAGTTGTGCAAGGTGATGAGAGTGTAGTGAGAGTGAGCGAATGGGACAGCACTAGGTCGACTGCCAAGTTTAGGTTGAGTGACACGACACCTAGCCCTTCGCCAGCTAAATCCCCATTCAAGATACGTTTCTATAAGAAGCAAGTTCTGAAAAAGGCGGCCGCGGCAGCCAGGAAAGAGGCCCTAAAACTTGGTGAGGGAGCAGTGCGTGAGGGTGCCAGTGAGGCTGAGCGTGAGGCTGAGGTTGACCCGCCATTGTCTTCCTTATCTACCCACGCCACCCAAGTTGCCCCAGGCGCCCGCCATTCTTCCCCACCACCACCAGCACTGCCTAGGGTTGAGGACCCCCCACTTTCGGCCTATTTACCCCCTATTTCCCCCGAGAGGAGACATACTACTAAAGAAAAGGGAAAAGGGAGAAAATATGTTAAAAAAGGAGCTACAAGTAGGCGCTCTTTGTTCGAGGCTCCCGCGGCTTCCACCCCTGCCGCTCCCAGCCATACGCCCCCGCAAGTTTCCCCAGGGTCCACCCCACCTCTCCAGCCTACAACAGAGGTTCCTGATGATGTTTTTGACCTCGCATCCATACCTGCACCTACAGACACTGAACCACTGCTGTCTACGACTCGTCGTAGGCCAAGGAGCCCCGAACCTCTGCATTAAGATGACAGAGCCTCACCTGCCACTCCTTCCCCACCTCGCCGACCTACACGCCGCCCACGCATCATTCGTTCCCCGCGAGATTATGAGGGGGGGTCTGAAGATGAAGGGCACCTCACAGATGACTCTGGCCATGATTACCTGGGTCCACCGTCAGGGCAAGATGACGGCTCTGACGACAACGACGATGACTTTATGGACATCGACGACCCTCAACCCAGACGCTTTGCCCAGGGCCGTCGTGCTCCTGGCCGCCCTGGCCGCCGGGCTGGCCGCCGGGCTGGGCCTGGGCGCCGTAGCGCTCCTGGCCGCCCTAGGGTGCGCGCCGCCAAAGTTCGTGGGCGTGCTGCCCCAGCTGTAGCTCCTCGTCAGCGTCGCCAGAAGGACGCATTTTATATTTTCAACTGGCAGGATGTGGCTGCTGATGAAGTCATTGACCCTGATGTAACCCCTTTTGATGAGGTACACGATGCTTCAGGAGTTACCCCAAGTTTTCCTGCAGGCCCCAATGCTCGACCACATGAGCTTTTTGAGGCATTTTTTGATAAGGAGGTTACTGACTTTGTCATACAAGAGACAAATAAGCACTACCAAGTCCAGGTTAACTTTTTTGGCAAGGTGACCAAGGGCCACATGAAGCGGTGGACCCCAGTAACTCATCCCGAGTTCATGGTGTTCCTGGCAATCACCATGCTAATGCCTCATGTGAAGAAGCACAGGTTGGCTGACTATTGGATCACCAAAGATCTGATATCCACCCCTGCCTTCGGGAAATACATCTCTCGGGACCGGTACCTCGACATCCTCGGAGCGCTCCATCTTGTCACCAACACCGACATGCATCTCCCTGACAAACTGTGGAAGATTAGGACGTTGTACGAGATGATGAGAGAACGTTTCACGTCCTACTTCATGCCCTTCTGCAACGTCTGTATTGACGAGTCTCTTGTGCTGTTCCGGGGAAAGCTGAGCTTCAGGCAGTACATCCCCTCAAAGAGACATCGCTTTGGTATAAAGTTCTTTGTGCTGTGCGATTGCCAAACTGGCTATGTCCTGGACTTCCTGGTCTACAGCGGGAAGGAAGGGGACGTGGCAATAGACCCCCTCATTGGCTTTGGCGGAGCAGTGGTTCAAGCCATGATGAACCGGTACTTCGAGAAGAATCACGTCCTCTACACGGACAACTACTACACGTCCCCCACTCTCTCAAAGTACCTCCATCAGCGCCAGACGGGGACTGTAGGCACAGTTAGAGCGAAAAGGAAGGGCATGCCAAGTTTCCCTCCTAAAACAAAGAAAGGCGATGTCTTCAAGAAGAAGTCGGGACCCATTCTGGCTATCCACTGGCACGACCAGCGGAAGGTCAACCTCCTGAGCACCGTCCACAAGGGGGAAATGGTTGAGACTGGCAAGGTGGATCGCCGCACCCAAGTCAGGGTGACCAAGCCCGATGCTGTAATTGACTACAACATAAATATGAGGCTGGTGGACAAGTCCGACATGCAGATAGGCTTCATCGACTGTCTGCGTACCTCGTGCAGATGGTACAAAAAGTTCTTTCTGCACATGGTGGACATGTCAATGCTGAATGCCTACAATATCTACAGGCTTCGGAATCCGCGCACACCCAGGAAGTTCAGTAGCCTGCGGAGGTTCCAAAAACAGGTGTTGGTGGAGCTCCTGGACAGGTATGCTATGCCACAGAGGGCAGTGGCACAACCTGGGCGCCCCGTTCAGGACCGCATGCAGTGTGCACAGTATCTAAATGTGCACAAGCTCGGTTACCTGCCTCTGGAACGAGATGGAGTCACCATTAGCAGAAGGCGGTGCCATGTCTGCTGGAACAGCCAGGTGAGGCCGAGGAAGCAGAAAAAGACCACCATGCAGTGTGTGGAGTGCCAGCTGTCACTATGTGCTATACCGTGCTTTGCTGAATACCACACCAAGCAGGAGTACTAACTAATAATCATAGTCCAAAGACTGACAATATGTATGTATATAGGCAACAAGTGGAAATAAAACAATGTACAGGTGTATTGTGATAACAAAGTCATGTATTATGAAAACATATATAAATAAGTGAAAAAAGACACAATAAATTGTATATAAAACGTTTACAAAGCATATAACTAAGTGAAAGTGACACATGACATAATATTAGATGGCCAAAGTATAATAAACACCTGTGATAACGAATAATCAGTGCCTAATATAACAATAACCTACCTCAATTACTAATAAAATGTACCGTATCAAGTGAAAATGAGCATTATCAGTGACAGTGACACTCTCTCAAGCATATTTACCAAAGTGAAAGTGACACACGAACTAATATTAGATGGCCAAAGTATAATAAACACCTGTGATAACGAATAATCAGTGCCTAATATAACAATAACCTACCTCAATTACTAATAAAATGTACCGTATCAAGTGAAAATGAGCATTATCAGTGACAGTGACACTCTCTCAAGCATATTTACCAAAGTGAAAGTGACACACGAACTAATATTAGATGGCCAAAGTATAATAAACACCTGTGATAACGAATAATCAGTGCCTAATATAACAATAACCTACCTCAATTACTAATAAAATGTACCGTATCAAGTGAAAATGAGCATTATCAGTGACAGTGACACTCTCTCAAGCATATTTACCAAAGTGAAAGTGACACACAAACTAATATTAGATGGCCAAAGTATAATAAACACCTGTGATAACGAATAATCAGTGCATAATATAACAATAACCAGCATCAATTACTCATAAAAACTACGGTATCGAGTGAAAATGTGAAATATTAGTGACAATGATAGCCTAATACACATATTTTATATAATTGGACTCCAAATAACTATAATAACATCACTATCAATACATAAAATCGCCTCCGGGAGGTAAAAAGTTTGGCGCGACGAGTGGCTAAGTGCGCAGTAGGTTAGCCAAGCCGGGGCCTGGGCCAAGGCGACGCATCCGAACGCGGGATGATTTTCACGCATAAAAATCACTCCACTTCCCGCGCTCACCATTATGCAATCACTTGGGCTAGAGACCTCTACTCAACGGCATTCTACACATGAAGGTTTGTGCAACATTTTCTGTTTTTTTTATAACTTTGTGTAATGTATTTCAGGAGTAACAGGTGAATCAACATGGACCAAAATTCCTGAAAACCCCCGGTCACAGAGTACAGTTACGATCTACCCTAGCCGGGGTTGGAGGGTTAAACACCAATCTAAAAACTCGCCCCTGCACTCGCGAAAAATAACTATTTGGCCATAACCGTTTGCCGTGGGATACAAAATATGTTGGAAGGGGGGGGGGGGGGGGGTGGGGGGGAAGCCCCAGTATAACTTTATTTTAATACCACAATTTTTTTTTTTATATATTTGAAGATAAATATGGAATCTATATGCTCTAAAGATCATATGAAAATTTGTTGTTGTTGTTCCCCAAGCTGCCTGGCCGAACAGCCCCAAGGCCCCGAGCAAGGCCAAGGCCATAACCAAGCGCCCCAACAGAACCCTCCCTGCCGACCACAATAAAGCCTGGGTGACCGAAGCCACTCCATGGCGGGGAGCTGAGGAGGGTGCGGAAACGCCCAGGAAACCAAAGCCCAACCCAGGGCCCTGTGCCCCTCAGCAATTATGAAGAGAAAGTTGAGGGGCAAAGGAAAAATGTGATACTTTAGCTTCCAATCTTGGTAGATTGGGAGGTCAATCCACGGAAGAGACGCCGTCACTTGAGATCTAGAAAATATATAAGTAAAAGGAACAGTCAGAGTAAGCTATGGGTATGGCAGAGATCGCTCAGCTCTCACTCTGATAGACCAGCCCATCACCACATGACTAGAACCCAATCCTCTCGGCATCAGCTAGGAAAGGCCCTAGAAAGCCGCCTTTGGCGGGGGGATAGCTCCCCTATTTCAACCCCTTTCGGGATTGGGCACCCGCCCAATAATAAAAAAAAGTATGGTACTGTACTAAAAATGTATTTTTCGTAACAAGGTTGTCAGTACGGTACTTCCAGTTATCGACAGCTCTAAAGATCATATGAAAATGTGTTTTAACCCTCGGAAAACCCTAATATAAAAGTATGCTACTAAAATGTAATTTTCGTAACAAGGTTGTCAATACGGTACTTTCCTGTTATCAACATACAATCAAAGCTGAATATAGACTGGGATGGTATGGACATGTGGAGAGAATGGATGAACAAAATTGGGTGAAAAAATGCAGGTCTGTGATTGTGGAGGGAGCTGCACCATGGGGTGGACCGAGGAAGACCTGGGATAGGACTATACGCGCCGATCTCAAATCCAAGAACTTGACAAGTGAAGCAGCCCTTAACCCGGGAGCTGCGGGAAGACTCTCCTGAGTAAGTAAAATTAAAAATCAACTTTTGACATCGAAACAAATTTTTTTTTTTTATTTTTTTTTTTTATTTTTTTTTTTTTGTTTGGCCCCTGGGCCATGCAAAATCTCAGTCCTCTACCTCCCCTCCTTCCCCACTTTCCTCCTATCCCTCAGTTATCACCTATTTTCCCTATTATTCCCTTATTCTGAGGTATATTTTCGTGCTAACATTAGCGAGTTGCAAGCAGGGTGTTGTCATCACTGATAGCAATCGAGTGCAAGAGAGAGAGAGAGAGTATCGATCGACTGTGTCGCAGTGGCCTTGGGGAAAATTGGCGGGAAGGTAGCTTGCCTCACCCATACATTATACAACTCGCGGGCTATATCTCGATTTTGACCATCCAAACGCTGTTTTCACTCGTTTTATTGTTGTTTCAGGTTAATACCTTTATAATCAACCCATAATAGGCGCATATGGATAATTATTAATGCTATTAATGGTACAATGAATATTTTAGTGACGAAAAACCTCAAATACGTCAGCACTTCAGAGGTTAACAGGGTTGCCTGGAACGCCGCCATTAGGACAAGAGACTGAAACTGCACTGCTGTGTGGAACACTCAGTCTTAAAATGTTATGTATGTACTGTATGTATGTATTGCAGAGTAAACACCATAGACTTCATCGACTTTTCTTGGGATGGATGTAGAGTTCGGGCGTACGGTCTTCATTGTTTACATAGGGCGATCGCCGCGGTCGCACTTACGTTCCCGTCTATTTCGACGCTATATTTTCTGCTATTTGCCCGCTGTCATTACTACATGAATACTAGGTTAGGTTAGGTTAAAATAGACGGGAACATGATGGGAAAGGTCCGACGCAACTACGCGTAATGTAAACAAAGATGGCGGTACGCCCACTCACTACATCCTACCCCTTTTCTTTCGCCTTCGTATTAGCCTATCGACAGCCATTTTTTTTTTTATTTTTTTTTATTTTTTTTTTTTTTACTAAGGGATTAGTACACAACCAGCGGGGGTAGGGGGGCGGCAACCCCCACCCATAACACTAGGTTAGGTTGTTGTTGTTGTTCCGCAGGCTGCCTGGCCGAACAGCCCCAAGGTCCCGAGCAAGGCCAAGGCCATAGAGCGCCCCTACAAAACCCTCCCTGCTTACCACTAACAAAGCCCAGGTGACCGAAGCCACTCTAAGGCAGGGAGCTCAGGAGGGCGCAGAAACGCCCAGGAAACCAAAGCCCCACCCAAGGCCCTGTGCCCCTCAGCAATTATGAAGGGAAAGTTGAGGGGCAAGGGAAAAATGTGACGCTTTGGCTCCCAATCTGCCAACTTTTAGGTTGGCAGTAGGGAGGTCGATCCACGGAAAAGACACCGTCACTTGAGACCTAGAAGATATATAAGTAGTCGGCCCCGCAAGGGTGCGCACCAAAAGGGTGCGATTCTCCAACCGTGCGGTAGATGTCCGTGCGGCGCTTATAATCCAAGGGTGCGAAAAAAGCAAAGCGTGCGTTTTTTTCGCCCAATAACCCCTGAAAAACATGAACTATGGAAAGAATACCTGTAAGTAGTCCCTCGTTATCAACGGGGGTTACGTTCTTAAGACTGCCGTCGATAGCAAAAACCGTAGATACCGCATTACCGTACATACACGTACAGTATCCGTGGTCTCTATCCTATGTACTTTTAAGTGTTTCCTTTACACATAACCTTACATATTAGAGTATATTGCAAATATCTATCACTGAATACATTAGAGGCCATAATAAACGCAAGAGATACAAGGTTCAGGCACAAATAAGCAAGTAAAAGGCGGGTGGACTTGGAGCTTCTGCCTTGTTTTGACAACATTAAAAATGGAGGTCGAAACTGACGCTCCGATCGTCGGTGAATCCGGATTCACTCAAAACCTAAAGTCTTTAGGCTAATTATTTTTGCTCTCGTTTTCGGTGTATTTTCTTATTATTGTATGTCTTATTGTTCATCATTTAATCCACCTTTGGTTGGTATATTAGAGTAATATAAATAAACAATTAATCCGTTGATATATCAGTCGATACTCGAATCAGTCTAAAGTCAGTCGATAGTCGAATCCGTCTATGATAAAGCTATTCTATCTAATATCTAATCACATTTCTATACTGTGCAGGTATTCTTTCCTTAGTTCATGTTTTTCAGGGGTTATTGGGCGAAAAAAGGGTAAGTTTGAAGAGTCCCCGGACTACATAGTGAATTTCCCATAGGTTCTTAAGCTCCAAGTGTGCGTTTTACAAGGGTGCGTTTTACAAGGGTGCGCGCATGTCTCGGACTAAGGTAACCTTGGGCCCTTGTGGGCCCTTGTGGGCCCTTGTGGGGCCCACTGTAAAAGGAACAGTCAGAGTAAGCTATTAGCTATGGGTATGGCAGAGATTGCTCAGCTCTCACTCTGATAGACCAGCCCATCACCACTAACCTAACTAGGTTAGGTAAGGTTGTTAGGTTAAGCTAATGTCTTTTCAAATCATAGCCCTCAACATTGATCGAAAATGGGGAAAATAGGTTTTCCCGAGATTTCTAATTAACTTTACTTGTCATTAGTGAGACCCCATATGGATTATGCTGTCCAATTTTGGTGTCCTTATTACAGAATGGACATAGATTCATTGGAGAGAGTACAGCGTAGAATGACAAAAATGATCCATAATATTAGAAATCTTTCGTATGAAGAAAGGTTGAAGAAAGTAGGTTTACATTCGTTAGAGAGACGCAGAGTTAGAGGGGATATGATAGAGGTGTTCAAGTGGGTTAGTGGGATTTAACAAAGGGAACATGACAAATGTACTAAAGCTCAGTGATAGCGAAAGAACTCGTACCAATGGTTTCAAATTAGATAAATTTCGTTTCATAAAAGATATAGGCAAGTATTGTTTTGGTAACAGAGTTGTAGATGGGTGGAATGGACTACCAAGTGCTATAGTGGGATCTAAAACTGTAGGGAGCTTTAAGATAAAATTGGATAAGCATATGGACGAGAAGGGTTGGGTGTGAAGGGGGATCAGCCGGGTTGGGCCAATCAGCGCTCTGCAGACCCCCATAATCCTGCGTTAATCTCTAACCGTTTTGGTAAGATGATCCTCAGGGTATTAGAGTGTGAAGCCTATAATTGGGCTTTGTAATTGAATTGGGGTTGTGTGGGACAGGGATCTGCCTTGCTTAGGCCAATCGGCTTTCTGCAGACTCCCATTTTCTTATGTTCTTATGTTCTTATTACAAACACTATATATTGATGCAAATGAACAAAAACCAATATACAAAACACTCGGAAAATTTGTGGTATTAAAATAAATATCCCCCCCCCCCCCAGGATTTATTGAAATCCTCATATATTTAAACAGTAGGGGGCAAAAACCAAATTTTCCCCAATGCGAGACGCCGAGGCTACACTCGCGGCGGATGTAAACAAAGCCACCCGCCTCTTGCGAGGTAGGCGATATAGAGGATACAGTATTTTGTTTTTTTCAGGATCAGTAATACATTTTTACGGGCATATAGACACATAGGCTATAGGGGTAAGATCCTGTGTAGCGGGTTACGGGTGTCGGGTAGAACTGTTTTTCAGGTGCCTATTTACTAAGAAACTTTGAACAATATCTGTAACCTAACCTAACCTAACCTAGTATATTAGTGGACTATTTATGAATTTAAAATGTAAAAACATATTGTAACATTACCAAATTATTTAGATATATGTAGGCTACAGGTCTACCCGCTACACAGGATTATACCATAAAGGAATGAAATACTGTACATGGTATAAGAAACCTATAGGCCACGATAAAATTGATGTAGGCCTTGGCCTATGAATTTAATTACAAGATCTTTATATTGTCCCTAATTTCTGGTAGGCTAATAATAGCCTAATTATTATCAAACACAAATAGGACTAAACCTAAAAAATAAAAAATAAAATAAAATAAAAACTTGAAAGTAGCTGTGGTGAGTGTTTAATATTGACCAAAAGGAGGAGTTGTTCTGCAGAATTACCGAAGAAAAAACGAAAAAACATGGTAGCCTAAATAGGCTAAGGCTGCTGTAGTATTATTGAATGCTAGCCTACCCTGTTTTAAATCTAACTAGCCCTAGGCCTAGGGTAATCACTTTCACCTAGCCTACAAGAAATAATATATATAGGTCTAAGCCTATGTCCTAGGTTAGTTAGGCTGAAGGCTCACTGTGAGGCATTGATGGCACCAATCACCATACAGTTGAATTACAGTGTAGCCTATTACCAGTTTTATATTGGGAGGTTTGACGTACCTCCCAACCTACCAAATAGATAAACCTACTATTTATTAGTGGCCCCTCCATCATTGACGAACATGCCTATTACATAAGGCATCCTCTTCAAACACTAATCCGCCGTAGTTTGAATCTACCGAGCAGAGCATTTAAAAACTGAGGAGCCTTCATCATGAGCGCACGCAACCTCACTCATGGCTTCAGTCATTATGAATTGGGTTCTCACTACGAAAAAACTTCGTAAAAAATAAAACAAAAAGAAAATAAGAATAACTATCTAATAAGCTTTCCATCATATCGTGGATGTACTTGTGTGGATCTCTGACCAGACGCTGATTCAGGCGTCATTCCTCCTTCTCTGCTCTGCGCTCAGCCTGCCCGGACGTGTCTCCCCACGCTCCGCTGGTTCCGCATTTGTTGCGTCCCTAGTGAGTTTTTTCTCATTTGTTTACTCCGGGATGTATCGAGTAAGGTTAGGATATGCGTAGCAGGAGTGTCCTGGGCTGGTTGCCCGCAGTGCAGTGTATTTGGAGTCGTGTGTTTGGGGCGTCTATTTCGGACGTACCCTCGTGGTCCTGTTGTGGACATGTGAACTTTTTCACAGTTAGTTAGCTTGTGGTGCAGGCGGCTTTCATTACGCGTTAATAATGCTGCCTTTTATCTTTCTGATGAGGCAAGCTTTGCTTCTGACGTTCCCTGCGTTATTTTCTTCACTTAGTGAAGTTTTTTCTGGGTTCCGAGTCAGTCTTCCCTTTGTCGGAAGTTTTTCTACAGTGGTGTGTTGGCGATGGTTCCTGTTGTGATATTCCCAGTGTTTTGTGTATACAGTCGACCCTCGCAAATCCGGACTTCACCAATCCGGACTTTCAACAATCCGGACACAATCCGGAGTCCGGTCCGATCGTCCGGTAGTGCGTACCGTAACGCATACTTGTCCGAATACTTAAAATTTTGTCCGGTAGGTCAAATATACGTCTCCGATATACGTAAGACCAAGGACAAGTTAAAGAACTATGCTGCTAAATTTTGTGTCGAAGGCAATAAATCTAAAACTGGCAAAGCAAGACCAAGGAAAAATATGACCACAGCTGATCATTCCCAGCTAGATGCAGCTGTACTGAAGTGGTTTCTTCAGGAGAGGTCTAGTGGCGTGAATGTTTGTGGAGGAAGAGAACCTAACCCTCTCTCAAGTATATAACGCCGATGAGACTGGATTTTACTGGCGTTCTATGCCCAAAAATACCCAGGTACACTATTTTCTGAATCCGGACTTTTCCTGAATTCGGACAAGGCCCAGTCTCTTTTAGTCCGAATTTGCGAGGGTCGACTGTATTTCAACTTTTCCTATTCCGTCTACTTAGGCCTAGCCAGCCGCTCGTAGTTTTGCCACATGTACAAGTGTTATTGTTTATTATGTATAAATATACCCTACTGTGCCATGTGTGTCCGGGTTTTAGTTGTGTATTGGCTAATTCCTCGGACTATGTTTGTTTCCTGGTTTAGTTGTGTATTGGCTAATTCCACGGAACGGATTATTATTGTATTCTTAGGTTAGTCGTGCGTGGCTTCCTTCGTGTACAGTGTACGTTCAGATGGTGTCTGATCGGGGTGGGTGTCCTTCCGGCGGGTTTTTTCTCGGTTTCACCATGATAAAACCCGGCCGAGAGCCGTGTTAGGCCACACGTGGTTTTTAACACAGGTTTGTGTCCCCGGCGATGAGGTGTCTGTGGCTCTCCAGGACTGCGTCTCTGTTGGTACCTGGTTTCAGGCCCATTTTGATTCCCGGCGGACTGGCTGTTCCCATCTATAAAACTTTGTTCTTGCGAACATACGTTATGTAGTTTTTCTACCAGGTTTTACAAAAAACCACATGAAAAACCTAGCTGTTGTTAAGGGCTTTCCTACCCGGCGATCTTTTACAAAGATGCGGGGACAGGAACTTATGGGGTTAACGTTTGACATCTCACCCGGCGGGTGTACCTTGGAAGGGTGGGATAATCTATTAAGTCATTCAGTGAATTAACCATTCCATTCTTAAGCAATACTGTTTGTATCGCCGCCTTTATTTTTACGGCAATTGAAGGTTCAATTAGAGTTAAAAATCGTTTTTTCACACCCGGCGGGTGCTCCTACTTGGAGGAAATAAGGAATTTTCAAATTCATTTTCGATTTAACTACTTAATTCAGTGATACATTTAGGTATCGCCGCCTTCATTTTTACGGCAATCTTTTTGTGACAATTCGTTAGAAATCAGATCTCGTGTCAGCCTGCCCTGTGTTATTATACAAAAAATATTTCAAGGGCCGGCGTCTTTATGGGGGGTTGTTTTTGTTCCATTATTGAATCTTGAGACAGTCACCACCAGAAAGACTATAATCGCCATGCTGGACCGATATTATGTCAGAGGGTATTCTTCACTTTCTTCAAAAGATTTGTTTAGATATTCTGAAACCCCGCCGCATAGCGAGCTGTGTTCGTTGTGTCATCACATCTCGTTATCCGGTGGGCTATTAACACTTGTGTGCGAACATGTTGGATTAACCTTATGAGCATTAATTCCTGGAAATTTTCTTTTTTTCCAGAGCTGGGCTCCGGCGGACCAATACAGACCCGGCGGTAGTTCCCACACCAGTCTCTGTCATGGCTACCGTGGCCCCAGTCTTTGCTTTATGCACTACCCCTGCTTGTGCTGGTATCCCTCTTTTTGCGCATACCCTTTGCATAAGGTGTGTTAAATGTCTAGACCGTTCAAGGGGTCTCTGGGTTATGCGTAATTGTTCTTTTTGCTCCCAATTAGCGATAAAAGTCCTTTGCGATAATGATAAGACCGCAGCAGTAGCGTTACGAGAAGTAAGGCAACAGATGTCAGCATACACTACGATTGTTGCTCATAAATCACTTCAATGTGATAACGTCCCTCTGTGGGATAAGTTATTATTTGAACACCCTCCCCCTAAACGTTCCTCTAGAGTCACAAGTCATGCACCGGCGGAGACTGGTCAGGGTTCGGTATCTTCTGCGGCTACACCCAAACGTCCACGAGAGCCTACACCTCCGGCATCCGCCTCATCATCTCGGGCGAGATCTCGGTCCAGGTCACCTCTCAGACAACAGTCATCTAGTCTTGCCTCTTCACCGGCGAGTAAGAAGAGTAGGACGGAAAGTTCCACCAGTGGTCACGGCGATGATTCCTCGAAATCTAAGAGTAGTTCACGATCACATCGTAGCCATAAATCCTCCAAAAAGGATTCACATAAAAAGAAGTCCTCCCTACATTCACAAGTTCCTAGTACCTCTCTTCATACCTCTACCCCAGACAGAGTTTGTGTTAGGTCTCAGGGGTCCAGTGAGGTGCCTGTCCTTAAAGAGGATTTACCCATAAATATTTTGACCCTGGAATTAGAAAATTCGGGGGGGGTTCAAGTCGGGATAATGTGTCTGACTCTCAAGAAAGTGTAGGCCAAGGCCTCGGGGTTTGGCGTTTTGCTCAGCCAGGGCCCGACCACCCACGTTCGACTCAAACGAGTCACACAGTAGCTGATGTCCACAGGGACGCGGCGATCCCATCCTCTATTCCTGACTTGTCTTGGCAGCAAGGTACCCCGGCTTCGGAGGGATCTTCTCAGGAAGAGAAAGACGAAGTTTCAATAATTTCGGAAATGGAAGGGCAAGAGTCAGGCTCAGGCTTAGACGCCGCGCAGGATATTAATGATTCACCTGTAAGTTCATCTTCAAATCAATTTGTTACTGCGCAAGAAATTAATGGGCTGCTTACTCAGGCTTTATCTAGATTTTTTGGCCAACAACAGGAGGCCCCCACGTTAGACTTGGGGGCTCCCACGACAAGTTCTACGGTACGGCCTCTGATGACTTCGACTGTCTTATCTAAGATCCCTAACCCTCCCACTATGTCAACATCAGTAGCTACCAAGCCTGCTACGGCGGCATTAACAACTTCCAATGTCAGGGTCATCACGGATGTTAATCCACCCCCTCTAGACAAAGCACCTGTTAGAAAGGTAGCTATGCCCTTGCTTTATGGACCAGACGAGTCTTGGGTCCTTTTGACCCCCACTAAACCAGAGTTGGCCCAGCCTACCTTGTCAGGGGAGCTCCCAGTACCGAGTGAGTGGGTCATCCAAGGCAACAAATCAAAGAAATTAAGGGCCTTGGATAATTTGGGAAATGTACTAGATGTAAACATTAAGGCTATACCTAGTTATTATCACCAGGACTATTTTGTGTATGCTACTAAGCCAGCTTTACCCCCTGCCTCAGCTTCAAAGCTATTTTCAGACTGGTCTAAGCTGGATGGGTTTAACGATATTAAGACTTTGTCAGCTCTCACTCCTGAACTTGATTTACAGACCGTCACAGACGAAGCAGCTAATCCTGTTTTGAAGGTGGGGCAGTTGGGTCCAGGACCTTGGGTAGATTGGGAAATAGAGGCTCAAAACTTTGCAACGACATTTACTTCGAAATCTTCCCATCAGATCCCTCAAGATACTCATTCGTGGTTCTCCATGCCTGTAGGGTCTGCAGGCGGAGTCCCGTCAGCTTTGTTTTCTTTCCTAGCTGCCCCTAAAATTAATCTTTGTGAGCTGAAAGACCCTTTCACTACCCCTACCCCTACTCACCTAGACAGAGAATTTAGGCTCAGGGGGAAAGCTTTTCGCCTGTTCTCCCAATATATAGTGTCTCAACAGGTGGCTAAGTCTTTACTACGGTCTACTCAGGCAATCGCAGATGCGGATGCCAGAAGATCGGTTGAATTGTCCCGGCGACTGCTCCTCCAGTCGTCAATCCAATCCTTGGGTGACATACGCACCGCCTTGCTTGAGGCGGTACGAGCAAGACAAGATCTCAGAATGTCTTTAGTTCGCAAGCTACCTGATCGCATTGCGAATCAGGTGGTCATGTCACCAGTGCTTACTCCCTCTCTAATGTCCCCTGAAGTGTGGAGAACGGTGTTCAATATGGCACAGGCTTTTAAGCACAGTCCCACCCCTTCTAAGAAACCTACATTTACCTTTCCCAAACCCAGGCCAACTACTAAAGCTCAGCCAGGGGGATCTAAACCCTTTTTTCCGCCTATATCTTCCCACTCCTCCCAAGGTCAGTACAGGCATAAACAGGGTAGGTTTTCAGGTCAGAGAGGACGCGGCCAGCATAAGCCAGGTCAGGGCCAGTCATCGGCCAGCACCAGCCAGCCGGCGAAGCGTCCAGCACCATCAACCCCACCATCAAAAAACTAGTCTCTCTCACTCCCGGTGCCAACTTTAAGGCCGGAGGACCCGAGGGTAGTACAGCCGGCGAACCCTTGTCTGCTAACTGGGTCGTTCCGAACGTGTCACCAGGCATGGCCATTAAACACTTGGGCACGGATGGTGGCTCGTAAAGGCATTACTTGGCGGTGGCTCCGGCGACCTCGCTTACGTCAGCCGACAACGGCGAATGTTGTTTCTTTAGAGGTGGAGTCACTGGTCCAGGAAATGATTGTCAAGAATGTCATCATCCCGGTCCCCCCAAATTACCCTGTATTCACGTCCAAACTATTTTTGGTTCCCAAAAGGGACAGTGTTCAGATGAGGCCGGTCGTAGACCTGTCTTACCTGAACCTTCATATTCACAACGAATCTTTCAGAATGTTAACTGTGCACCAAATCAGGCTAACACTTCCGCCGGGAGGTTGGATGTGCTCACTAGACCTGACAGACGCCTATTGGGACGTATCGGTCAACAAAAGATTTCAAAGGTTTTTGGCCTTAAGGATCAGGCAACAAAATTTTGTTTTTCAAAGGATGCCGTTCGGTTTGAACCTAGCACCTCGATTATTCACGAAATTAGTCCGGCAAGCCCTGATGCCATTGTTAAAACAGGGGATCAGAGTGTTGTGGTATCTGGACGACTGGCTGGTGGTGGCAGACACACAACATTTATGCATAAAACATGTCAACATTATTTTAAATCATGTCAAAACTCTAGGCTTCAAGGTAAATCTGGTAAAGTCAAACCTTGTTCCCTCACGAGTAATTCAGTGGATAGGGCTGGTCTGGGACACAGCCGCTCTCACTCTGAGTCAGAGTGTGGACAATCGCAACAGGTTTCGCAGGAAACTGTTCATGTTTCTTCACAGTCTGACTACGACGCGAAGGGTCTGGGAATCTCTGGTCGGCTCTCTCAACTGGATTCAACTAACTGTCAAGTTGGGCCGGTTGAAAGTAAAACGACTAATATTGGAAGGCAACAAATATTTCCCGCTCTTACCGGCGGGAAAATTATGGCCCATCCCGAAATTAATCCACACCTTACTAGCGGTCTGGGCAAAGAGGGAAACGTTGTACTCAATAATGTCATGGATTTCTCCTCCACCAACGGTATGGATAGACACGGATGCGTCAGGCACAATAGGTTGGGGATTTCAATCAAATCAGGGGCACCAGGGTCAGGGGCTTTGGTCCCACTTAGAAATCTCTCACATCAATGTAAAAGAATTACTAGTCCCCTTGTATTTCCTTCAGGCTCACGGCCCGGCATTACGGGGCAAGTCGGTGGCCTTCAGAATGGACAATCTGAATGCGGTTCACTGCATTCAGAAGCAAGGATCAACGAGGTCCAGGGGGTTGCTAAACGTGTCGGAAGAGATTTTTACTCTAGCCAACAGACTAGAAATTTACCTTCACGCATCTTATCTCCCAGGCGTAGCGAACGTCTGGGCAGACGCTCTGTCCCGGAGACAGAGCACAACAGTAGAATGGGAGCTCAAGCAACCCATTTTCAACCTAATGATTGCAGAGCTCTCCCATCCACAAGTGGATCTTTTTGCGTCCGAGGAGACTCACAAACTCCCTCTATACCTCACCCGCCGGTCGATAACGCCGGCAGGGGGGCCAGACGCCCTAGTGACAGACTGGAACAGATGGAGCTCCATCTATCTGTTTCCACCGCCAGATGCGTCACTAATGTGCCACGTAGTGAACAAACTACGAGATTATCGAGGCTTAGTCTCACTAATCGCGCCCCTGTGGCCGGCGCAGTTGTGGTACCAGCAATTGAAAACGTGGTGCCCGGACCCGGTATCGCTCCCGGTCGGGTATTTCCACTTAGACACGATTGGCAACCTAGCGACCTCGCTGACTTTTGCATTATGGACATTCAGAAGGCCAAGTGGCTGGCACCATACGGTAGAGATGTGACTAATAAATTAATCAATCAATATACTCAGTCTACGAAACGTCAGTATCACTCACATTGGCAAGCCTTTACTTCCTGGATTGTCAGAACGGAACAGAATGTGCCGTCAGTGGCTTTAATTTTCAATTACTTGAATTATCTGTTTGAACAGAAACATTTATCGGTGGTAACTTTAAAAAATCACTTAACTGCAATTAGAGTGCCCTTTTTAGACCTGACAGGTCTTTCCATACCGGTGGCGGAAGAAACAGGTTTTATGAGAGCTTGTTTTAAACTTCGCCCACCTCCCCGTCAGCTCATGCCTACTTGGTCTCTCGACAAAGCTTTGTCTTTACTTCACTCTCGTCTGTACCAAAATACTGCAGACTTTGCTTTACTCTTAAAAAAGGCGGTTTTCCTTATGGCTTTGGCCACCGGGAACAGAGTGTCTGAGCTGGCGGTGATGAGCAACTCACCCAATTGCCTTAGGTTTGGTAGACTTAACGAATGTATTTACATTGCGCCTTCCCCAGGTTTTGTAGCCAAGAATGAGCACAGTGCACACGTGTTTTCGGAGTTCACGGTGCCGGCATTAAAAAGGGGAAAGGTGCATCATAATCTATGTCCAGTGCAAGCCCTAACCAAATATTTGAGAGTAGCTCCTCTAAACCCCCAAGGTGCTTTATGGGTAGCAAGTACGGGTAAACGCTTACTTAAACGGCGATTAGCCTCTCTTCTGGTCGAAGTCATTAAAGAGAGTAATCCCGGCGTGGTGGGCAGGGCCCACGATTTACGCAAATGGGCAGCCTCTTTACGTTTCCTGAAAAACTTTTCAGTGGAAGATATCGCGTCCACTCAATTGTGGGCGTCTAATCATACGTTTTTGTCTAGATACTTGTCAGTTGCTCTAGACAAACCTTCCTTACCATGTATAGCTTTAACCCTCCAGCCCCGGGGGCTATAGCTCGCGACTGTGCTGCTGTACCGGGGGTTTTGACGATTTTTGGCCTATGTTAACTACTCTGTAATTGAATGAATATGGCATGTAATGTTGTGAATAAAAAAGAATAATGTTCCACAAACCTTCCTCTGTCGAATGGCGTTGAGTAGAGGTCTCTAGCCCCTCTGGTTGCATAATGGTGAGCGTGGGAAGACGAGTGCTTTTTTATGCGGTAAATTCTTCCCGCGTTCGAAAGCGTCGCCCCGGCCATGGCTACGACGCACCTAGCCGCTCGCCGCGCCAAAGTATTTATCTCCCTTAGACGATTTTAGTGTTTGATATTGAGAATGTGATGTTTATTTGATATTTTCTAGTTATTTTGAGGCCAATTATATAAAATATGTTTATTAGGGTATCACTGTCACTGATATTGCTCATTTTCACTCGATACCGTACATTTTATTAGTAATTGAGGTAGGTTATTGTTGTATTAGGCACTGATTATTCGTTATCACAGGTGTTTATTATACTTTGGCCATCAAATATTAGGTCTTGTGTCACTTTCACTTTGACAAATATGCTTTAGAGAGTGTCACTGTCACTGATAATGCTCATTTTCACTCGATACCGTACATTTTATTAGTAATTGAGGTAGGTTATTGTTGCATTAGGCACTGATTATTCGTTATCACAGGTGTTTATTATACTTTGGCCATCAAATATTAGGTCTTGTGTCACTTTCACTTTGACAAATATGCTTTAGAGAGTGTCACTGATAATGCTCATTTTCACTCGATACCGTACATTTTATTAGTAATTGAGGTAGGTTATTGTTGTATTAGGCACTGATTATTCGTTATCACAGGTATTTATTATACTTTGGCCATCAAATATTAGGTCTTGTGTCACTTTCACTTAGTTATATGATTTGTAAAAGTTTTATATACAATTTATTGTGTCTTTTTTCACTGATTTATATATTTCTATAGGTTCTAATCATATGAATGTCACTTGGTATATACATATGTGTCACTTTCACATATTATTATGGTGGAATTGTATTTGTATCAATTTTCTCATAATACTTGACTTTTGTATTACAATAAATTGGTTTTCTTCCACTTTTTGCCTATATATAATTATAGTGTACATATTGTCATTTTATTTGGCAATTTCAGTATGATTATTAGAACTCCAGCTTGGAGTGGTAATCAAAGAAGCACTCTACAGCACAGAGTGCCACCTTGCACGTCACACACTCCATGGTTGACTTTTTACCTGGGTTCGGCCTCACCCTGCTGTTGTAGCAGACATGGCACCGCTTCTGCTGTGTTCTTCCTGATTCATTCTGAGGCAGGACTGTGCCTAAGCAAGTATTGACCAGACTGCAAGCGGTCGAGAACGGCGGGCCCAGGATGTGCCACTGCCCTCTGTGGCGTAGCATACTTCTCCAGGAGCTCCGTCAACACCTGCTTTTGGAACCTCCGCAGGCTATTGAACTTCAGGGGTGGGTTCTCATTCCGAAGCCTGTATATATTGTAGGCATTCAGAACTGACATGTCCACCATATGCAGAAAGAACTTTTTGTACCATCTGCACGAGGTACGCAGGCAGTCAATGAAGCCTATCTGCATGTCGGACTTGTCCACCAGCCTCATGTTGATGTTGTAGTCCAGGACAGCATCGGGCTTGGTCACCCTGGCCTGGGTGCGGCGATCCACCTTGCCAGTCTCCACCATTTCCCCCTTGTGGATGGTGCTCAGGAGGTTGACCTTCCGCTGGTCGTGCCAGTGGATAGCCAGAATGGGCCCCGACTTCTTCTTGAAGACATCACCTTTTTTGGTCTTTGGAGGGAAAGGTGGCATGCCCTTCCTTTTCCCTCGTACTGTGCCTACAGTCCCCGTCTTGCGCTCATGCAGGTACTGTGAGAGAGTGGGGGACGTGTAATAATTGTCCGTGTAGAGGACGTGATTCTTATGGAAGTAGCGGTCCATCATGGCTTGCACCACTGCTCCGCCAAAGCCAATGAGGGGGTCCACAAGCAAGTCCCCTTCCTTCCCACTGTAGACCAGGAAGTCCAGGACATAGCCAGTTTGGCAGTCGCACAGCACAAAGAATTTTATGCCAAAGCGATGTCTTTTTGAGGGGATGTACTGCCGGAAGCTGAGTTTTCCCCGGAACAGCACAAGAGACTCGTCAATGACGACCTTGCGGAAGGGCTTGAAGTAGGAGGTGAAGCGTTCTCGCATCATCTCATACAACGTCCTAATCTTCCACAGCTTGTCTGGGAGGTGGACGTCAAGGTTGGTGACAAGATGGAGCGCTGCGAGGATGTCAAGGTACCGGTCGCGAGCCATATATTTCCCGAAGGCAGGGGTGGAAATCAGATCATTGGTGATCCAATAGTCAGGCAACCTATGCTTCTTGACATGAGGCATTAGCATGGTGAGTGCCAGGAACACCATGAATTCTTTATGAGTCACTGGGGTCCACTTCCTCATGTGGCCCTTGGTCACCTTGCCCAAAAAGTGGACCTGGTATTGGTGCTGCTTATTTGTCTCTTTGACAACATAGCCTACCACCTCCTCATCAAAGAATGCCTCAAATAGTTCGTGTGGTGGAGCATTGGGGCCTGCAGGAAAATTGGGGGTAATGCCTGAACCCTCCAGTACCTCATCAAAAGCTGGCACATCAGGGTTGTATCCATCCCCATCAACTACGTCTTGCCACTAAAAAACGTAGAATGGGTCTTGTCTACGCTGACGAGGAGCTCCAGCTGGTGGCCCAGCACGCCCACGGCCAACTCGGGAGGCGCGCGCCCTAGGGCGGCGAGGGCGTCGGCCAGGGCGGCGGGCAGCACGACGGGCAGCACGACGCCGGGCCAAGCGGGTGGGTCGAGGGTCGTCGATGTCCATATATTCATCGTCAGAGTGGTCATCTTGCCCTGACGCTGGACCTATGTAATCATGGCCAGAGTCTTCAGAGAGGTGCCCTTCATCATCAGTGTCCCCCACATAATCTGGCGGGGAACCAGTGATGCGTGGGCGGCGTGCGGGTGGGCGAGGTGGGGAAGGAGTGGCAGGTGAGGCTGTGTCCCCCCGAGGTCCCGGGCTCCTTGGCCTGCGACGAGTGACAGAAAGCAATGATTCACTTTCACTAGGCCCAGGTATTGGTGATGCGAGCTCAAAGACTTCTGCAGGAAGACATGTTGAAGGCGGGAGAGGTGGGGAGGACCGTGGGGAAAGTTGCGGGGACAGTTGCGGGGACGTATGGCTGGGGCCGGCCGGGGTGGACGCCGCCGCGGGAGCCTCGAACAAAACTCTCTTACTTTTCTTAATTTTCTTCGTATATTTTCTACCTTTCCCCTTTTCGGCAACAGTATGTCTCCTGTCGGGGGACCTAGGAGGCAAATAGGCCGAAAGTGGGGGGTCCTCAACCCTTGGCAATGGTGGGGGTGGTGGGGAAGAATGCGGGGCATCCGGGTCATCTTGGGTGGCGTGGGTAGATAAGGGAGACAATGGCGGTCGAGAAGGGTCACCACGCTGACCCTCACTCACAGCCTCATCCTCACCAAGTATTTTTGCTTGTTCCCTAGCTGCCGCGGCCGCCTTCTCAAGTATTTTTTGCTTATATAAATGTAGCTTGAAAGGCGATTTACCTGGGGAAGGGCTTGGAGTCGTGTCACTTATGCGAAATTTGGTGAGTGACCTTGAACTCTCCCACTCACTTACTCTCCCAAGTTCACTGTCTTTAGGTAAACCAGCTTCCCCAATAAATGGTACATCACCTACATCACTCTCATCACTGTCAATTTCTCTCGCAAATCCCAGGAATTGCTCTTCTTTCTCACTCTGATGGCCATAATCACTCGACTTATAATTACTCGAGTCGTCACTGACTTCATCATCAACAATATACTTGGCATCAGCTCGCTCATAAAGTCTCAAAGTCGTCTCAATACCTCCGGGAGATAACACATTTAGGCGATGGCGTCGGGGTAAGGCGCGACGAACTAGCAAGGGCGTCGTAGGAAGCACGATGTCGGACACAGCGGAATCACTATTTGGCGTACTGTCCATGATGGCGTCGGGGTAGATACTGTTGTTGTGGCGTCGTTTACGCCGGGTGGCGCCACCTACCGTCCCATGATACCAAAATTTACGCGCGGCTTTCGAAAAGCAAGCATGCAAGCAAGGGGCGTTCAAGAGGCCATCCGGGTTGCACGGGCCGAGGTTGTTATGGGCGTTCAAGAGCCCATCCGGGTTGGAGGGGTTAAGGCAGAGGGTCTAGGTGGCCCTACAGTCACTTGTGTTTATTTTCACAAAAGGGGGGGGGGGGGGGGTGCAGTCAGTTGACATAGGACACCCTAGACCCCGCCGGAGTATGAGAGCTGTGATACAAATGTAAGGTTAATGTGATATAAAATTTTCTCAGAGAGAAATTGTGCTAGTACAATGTTAGTACAAAACAACAGGGTTGTTATAGTAGTGTTAACTGCGAAAGCAATTTAATTTTAGAATCAGTGGAGATCCTTTGCAATAATATTTATCTCCACGATTATGTTGGGGTTTATGATGTGCACATATAAGCTTATAACTTGTTATTTTTGTCACCACTCGTTGAGTGGGGTGCCTTTGTAACCACAGATCTGTGTTCAGAATCTTTAGGGTTACCCATTTTGTCAGGCAGGCTTCTTTGAAGCACGCACCTGCCTGAACCCCCTTTTTCTTGTATTTTTTCGGCGACGCCAATGATTAAATATATATATTTTTCAAGAATAAGAATACTATGTGGTTGTTTTTATTATCTACTTTTCTAGAGTTATGATATGATTACGAATGTCCCCCTCCAGTCTTAGAAATCAGGCATGTTCGTCAATGATGGAGGGGCTACTAATAAATTATAGTTTTGACTCCTGTAAGGAGATAAAGAAAACCTAATATTTAGTAGTGGCCCCGTAATCATTGACGACTGGGGCCCTCCCGACCGTCCCCTTCCCATTCGTTGATGTATTAAGGATCTTGGTTTACTTGATATGTCAGTGAAGGAGGAATGACGCCTGAATCAGCGTCTGGTCAGAGATCCACACAAGTACATCCACGATATGATGGAAAGCTTATTAGATAGTTATTCTTATTTTCTTTTTGTTTTTATTTTTTACGAAGTTTTTTCGTAGTGAGACCCAATTCATAATGACTGAAGCCATGAGTGAGGTCGCGTGCGCTCATGATGAAGGCTCCTCAGTTTTTAAATGCTCTGCGCAGTAGATTCAAACTACGGCGGATTAGTGTTTGAAGAGGATGCCTTATGTAATAGGCATGTTCGTCAATGATTACGGGGCCACGACTAAATATTAGGTTTTCTTTATCTCCTTACAGGAGTCAAACCTATAATTTGGTAGTAGTCTTGGAAAATCCAACGTCAAGGCTATTAACCTAATTGCAATGAAGACTTGTCTATTTTGACTGCTATGTCGTCATTCCAACCGCGGTTAAAAAGAAAACGTCTAGAGTCTACTCCTTATCTTGCTCTAGGAGACGTTGTACATTAACCAAAACTACCACCAAAGGTGAAAAAAGCATAGAAGAGAAGAAAAAGGGGTTTACCTTAGTTACCGCTTAAGGCCCATCCCGTGTTCCGTCATGTGCAGATCCCTGTCGAACGTGCGCATGAGCGACCCTCTCTTGTTATCACATCTCACGTCAGCAGAAGAACGCGGATGGGCAGGGGTCCGGCGTGAGGGAGGGTATTATGTACGTTGGATTTTCCAAGACTACTACCAAATAGTAGGTTTTCCTATTTGGTAGGTTGGGAGGTACGTCAAACCTCCCAATTTGTTAGTAGTCTTGGCAAATCCAACGTCAAGGCTGCATAACAAATAGGAGGAGGACATCCAAGCCCAACCTACCAAAAAAACCAATGCATAAAACAAAATTATGAATGACAAAGACACAATTTAAACAAGAGAGTCTAATAAAAGAGTGAAAAACTGAGGAGTAGCTAAAAAGAACAGTTTTAACACATGCCCGTCATTCATAGTAATGCAAAAACATAGACTTGTCTGAAACCAAAAAGGTACTGTACCCAAAATCCCTTTTCTTCAAAAACCAACAAAAACACTGAACACAAGAACAAAACACAATTTTCAATGTGGCAAAAACACTTATGTACTGGAACAATACATAATCCCAAACTTGCAATCCAGTGTTGCAAACCCGTACACCCCCCCCCCCCTTTATCATATAAAACAAAGGAAAAGAACGAGGGACAAGGGGGGAAGACCAGGGATCTTCGCCAGAGCACCAGGAAACAGGACCCCCGAGAGCAATCACCGGCCGAGGGGGTCGAACACCGGACACGGAGAGGTAGGAGGAGATGAAGGAATTGATAGAAGACCCACAAAACCGCTGAGGCGATGGCAGGTAAGGATCGACGTGGCAGGAACCGGAAGGAGGCAGCAAAGGATCTGACATCGTGCGCAGAACCCCTACAAACAGGGTGAAGGGCACGAACGGTCCGACAAATGCGGCGGCCCATCTGCACCCGCGAGAGCCTCCCACCTGGCCGAGGAGACACCCACACAGCAGTACCCGAAGGCGGCGCCACAGACGCAACAGAGGAGTGCAAGGCTGACACCGGGCACAACACATGGCGAGGATGCCCACGCCGGAAAGCCTGGACGGCGAAAGGCCGGAAAGCGGGGGCCGCCCTCCCAAGCGTGGTAACAAAAGGAGGGGAGGAGGCGAACGAGACGCCACGCAAGGACGGGGAGAATCGCACGCAGTCCCGGGGCCGTGACAATGCCGCTAGTGCAGACACCCGAACCCCAGTGGCCAGAGCGACAAGGAAGAGCGGACGCCCGAGCAACGGAACCGGCGTAGCGGCGCTTGTAGACGTGGGTGAAGCCAGAAGGACCAGAGCCCGCCCCAGAACCCACAGCGGAGGGACCTGGCGTGGAGGAGGTCGATCCCGGAAGGCAGCCGTCAGGAAGGAATCCAGCTCCTGTGGCAGAACGACCATCCCAGCGACGGACCCAAAGAACCCCCGGACGGCAGACAAGTGGGTACGTATAGCGTCGACTTGAAAGTGACGTGTACGGAAGAGGTGAAACAAGGAGCGTAGGACGAGGGAAGGAGAGCCAACTGGCAGGCGAGTGGCCTGTAGCCACCTAGGAAAAGACCTCCAGCGGGACCCGTAAGGCCCCCAAGGAGAAGACGGCCAGGAACGCTGCAGGAAGTCAGTCAGGGCCCGGCCGGGGACCGGGAGCCACCGTGCCACATGAACAAGCACGATGCGAAGGCCAACGAGGTCCGCAGGTCCCCAACCGAGCCCAAGTGGAAGCCGGAGACAGGTAGAGGGACCGGACTCGGGCACCACCGCGGCAACCGGGCGGACCAAGCCCGTGCCGGCCACAGAGGCGCGAGGAGCCAACGCAGCCGTGGTACAGCCGCAGCCTCGCGAGGACTGGGCACATCAACAGCGCGTCTGGGGGCGGAAAGACGTATATCGACCGCCACCTGTACCAGGCTACCATGAAAGCGGCCGGACCCCCACCGGAGCGCGAGGCCGGAGGGAGAGGTCCAAAGGCAACTGGCGCGGCACCCCCGATGCGAACAAGGCGACCTCCGGAAACCCGCAGGAAGCCGCGAGGTCGGCGAACACAGTCCGCTTCAACGCCCATGCAACAAGAACGCCCTGCCCTCACGACAGGGCGGCCGCCCACAGGGTGGCAGGCCCGGCCAGGGAGGAGGCATGCAAGGAGAAGGGGTGTCGGGCCGCGAGGAAGAACAACTCCACCGAGACCCCCAATAGATTCAACGACCTGGAGGACCCCCGCAGAAGGAAACAGGGGACAGCCAGTCTGAGTGTCTAACCCGAAGGCCACCGACGTACCCCGAAGGGCCAGCGCGTGGACCCGCAGGAAGAACAGAGGAACCAACAGTCCGAGGGCATAGACGGGTAAGTGGAGGGAGACCCACCCATCTGCCGGGAAGTGGACGGCCCAGGTTCGATCGGGAACCTCACCAAACCTCGCTCGACGCATCCGTGGCTACCCAGACCGTCGGCGGGGGGGCGGACCAGGGCACAGCCGCAGAGAGCGAGCCCTGAGCAACCCAGCGACCGAAGCGTCTGCGAACGGTACGCAGGAGCGGCAGGAGCCGATCCATAGGGGCAACGGAAACACCGCGGGGCCCATGAGGAGGAGGCGGAGGAGCCAGAGGCACCCTAAGGGAAGGGGCAGAGCGGCCCAAAGCAGCGAACCCACGAACGAGTCCCAGAGCCACCCAGGAGGGAGACCGAGTGCAACACGGCGAAGACCTTCCACCGAAGGTGCACCGCGGCCGGCAGACCCCGGGTCACCGTAGCGCCGGACAAAACCCATGCGAGACCGACCCATGGCACGACACGCGACGGGGTCAAGCGTGAATCGGGAACATCAAAGGGGAACCCTAACCGTGCGACGTTGCGAACGACCGTGAGGGCGTCGCCAATGCACAGTCCTAGGGCTTCGGAAACTACCAACCAGTCGGCCAAGGAAAACAAGATCTGGAGCCCGCTCCTGAGGAGAGGACCCAGAGCCTGCCCCACATGTGCGGAGAAGATCCGCGGCGCGATGTGGAGACCGAAGGGAAGGCCGGCGAACAGGAACACACGATCGGAAGTCCGAACGGCCAAGAATCGCTGGAAGAGAGGATGGAGAGGAACGAGCCAAGACGCATCCTGGAGGGCCAGCGACACAACCCACGACAGAGGGCACAGGGCCAGGCGTACCAGGGGTACCGGCAGCATCCGAAACCGTGTGTGCACGACGCGCCCGTTGAGGGCCGACAGAACCACCAACGGTCGCATCGCGTCGCAGTTCGTCGACGGGACCAGAAAGACACGGGAGAGGAAAACCGGGCGACCGGCGGTCAACTCCCTCGACGCTACCCAGCGCGGGCATGGAAGTGAGCACGTGGGCCACCTCCGAAGAGATGGGCCGGCGTCGGTGACAAGAGCGGAAAGGGGGTCGAGACGTCCACCACCAGGTGAGACCCCACCGCGCAACCCGCCGCCCCCAACGTCCCTCGCGGCAACCGAGGGGCGCAAGGGCAAAAACAACCCGAGGGAGCACCCGAGAGGAGGGGAGCGACCCGGTCGGCCAGGCGAGAAGGAGAACAAGGAGGCCGACCCAGAGAACTACACATTGTGTTGACGCGGAGGTACCCTCGTTACGGGCCGTGCGGGCACGAGCGCCACGTTGACCTCTACCCCCCCCCCCCAACCTCGGCGAAAAGGGCGGGCCACCCCAACCCCAGGCCGGCGCGGGGCAGACCACGTCGAAGGGCGGCCGGAAGTGGAAGGCCGGCCAGCCCCGACACAGCGAGGATGAAAGGGGCAAGAACAGAAGGGCGAGGCGGAATCGACGCACTGGCCTGCAACGTCCCAGTCCTGCGTCCGCGCAAGGTGGCAGCACTTGCAGCAGCACCCCGAAGAGAACCGGCAGAAGGATGGGACTGAGAAGACCCCGCGTGCGACGCAGCGCGTCGGTGCGTGACGTAAGCAGGGACCGCAACGACACAGCGCGTCGTCGCGTGTCGGAAGCAGGGGCCGCCGACAGAGAAGCGAGCATACCCAAGCAACCAGCTGAAACAACCCCGACGTATATAGCGCAGAGTACAACAAACCCTGACGAATATCCAAGGGGGCCGGCCGGCAGAACGAGGACCGCACTGTCGGGCGTCGCCGAGTTGCCGTGCACAAAACCGCCTTCAGCTCGGGAACCAAAGACACCGCGAGCCGAAGGTGGACCCGCAGAACGCGGTCCAAACCCTCGCGAAGAGCGCCTGGCGCAGACGCCCCGAAAAGCCGCAGGCGGGGAACAGACGTCTGGAGGGAACCGAAAGACAAGACAATAAGTCCGTCACCCTCTGTCGCAAGGGAAAAACCGTGGCGACAGAGGCCTGAACCGGGTGAGAGAAGAACGGGGTAGCAATAGAACAAAGTTCAAGAACGGGCACGCTCATCCAGGACCAGAACGCGCCGGCCAACCCGCCGACAGACACAAGAGGAGGCAAAAGCAGGGACGACTCCGGGGGAGGGACCGAAGGAGAGCCGTCGACGGAACAGTGTGAAGGCGAAGGCCTCAGCAAACCAGGCCTCCAATGGGAGAGGGAGACCGAGCAAGACGGCGAAGCCAGGCGTACCGGCGTCGCACAAACCTGACCCATAGGAGGACAGACCCGTCAACACAGCCAGTGACTGAACAGCCGGAAGGACGGCAGGGCGGCAGAAGTCTGACCAGAGAGTAGGCCTGCAGAAGGGAGGGGGACCGTAGCAGGGGTAGGGAGGGTGAGGCGCTGAGGGCGAGACACCGCCAAGAAGCGCGAGAAGAGGGAGGCTTCCATCGACTCCAAGCACCCGTCGAAGCGTGACACAACCCAGCCCTGCATAGCCGACAAACGAACCGAGAGAGGCGACCCCCCCCCCCCCCCCCCAGAATGGTCGGCCCGCAGGGGCAAGCGTGAGCGGGAGCGAGACCCACGATATGAACCAGCAGCGTCGCGGCCCAAGGAAGGCGAGCGACGACGGTCGTGTCGCCGTAGAGGGACCCGTCCCCGATCACGAACGGCCGAGGGGGAAACAGCACCATCCCCCTCTTCCAGCGACACGACAACTCCCGAGAAAGGGGGACCCCGAAACCTCACCGAGGCAAGAGGAGGGGCACCCCCCAGGCAAGACGGGAAGTGAAGGGCAGGAAGAGAAGAAGGAGGAGGAGCAGGACGACGGGAGGGGGAAGGCTGGCCGGGTGAAAGGAGGCCAGAAGGAGCCGCGGGGGGAAACAGAGCAAGGACCCCCGGGGCTGAGAGAACAGGGCGGCCCGACACCGAGGCGGAGGAGGGAGGGACCTCCACCGTGGGACGAGACCGTGAAGGAAGAAGAGGCACTGAAGCAGGTGAAGTAGTAGAAGCAACGACACCCAGGCGGACCCTCCTGGACAGTGTAGGAGGGAGCAGAGGGCCAGCGACAGCACGAACAACCGCGCGCGGAGAGGACAACGTAAGAGGAAGTCGTCTGGGCTAGGAAAGCGGGCGGAAGGGAGGAGAGCCCCTATCCGTAGAGGCCAGGGGAGGGCGCACAGGGGCAGAGCCGCTAACCCCGGCCTCAGGGCGAGAACCAAGACGAGGGCGACGGGCGACGTCAAGGCGATCAGGAGGACGACGAGGGGCAGGAGCGAGGCGAGCGAGAGCGTGGACGGAGCCGGGGAACCCCCCGAACGATGGGACGACCAGCCGCGGGACCCAGGGGAGAGGGCCCGAGCAGGGAGAGGGCCAGGTGAACGGCCTTCAGTCGGGTCAGGGATACCCAGGGTGACGCGGATCCGGTCGGCAACAAAGGCCGGGGAACGGCGGCCCACAGTCCCAATGTGGCGGGAGACCATCGGCCACACCGACGGAAGGGAAGCAGAGGCCACAGCCGCCGCCGAGGAACCAGGGCCATGGAGCAGCACAACCACCAGGGCCAGACACAGGCCACACAGAGCAGGGAGGTAGGCCGTAGAGGACACAAAGAGCGAGTGGCGCAAGCAGGACTTGTGGCTCACCAAGCACGGGGAGCGACAACCAAGGCGAAAGCAAAGCAGCCGACCAGCACGAGAAGAACACACACCAGAATCAGCACGTCGAAGGAGTAAGTGGAGAGAATGTCCAAGAAGAACCAGGGAAGGAGCATGGGGAAAACAGGAACACACATGCAAACAGGTATCCGTACTCACCCTAAACTGGGAGCACAGAGGTAGGTGAGGAGGGCGGCCGAGGCGGAAGAGCACCAGCAGAACCTGCAAAGATGGAGAAAGTGTTAACCACCACTCAACATCTTACATGCAGGGCCTATAACACCAGTAATGTGCATACACCAATATAGTATCAGGCAACAATATGACATAAAAAAGGTCAACAGTGAAAGCCAACTATAACCGCAAATTTGCGGGCCAATGGAGGTATAACCGTACCGACACAACCCCCCCACATCTCCGCGGGACCCCCCAGCGAACTCCGCAAATTTGCGGGGAGCCGAAATGTCCCAGAGGACCGAATCGAGCACACCGCAAATTTGCGGGACCGGCCGAGATGGTCCGGTGCCGAAAAAGCGAGAGGAGCGTCTAGGAAAACCAAAAAAGGCCCGCAAACAAGCGTCAACTCCTTATGAACTCCAAGCGACGATGACCATCAAGCTGAGCAGTGCCTTCCTTGATAATATCCTGACTCAACCGGTCAAGGGAGAGGCAAGGAAGACACACCAGGGGAGAGGAGGCACATCCCCCAGGAACCACCCAACCCACAGAGATAGAGCAAAGCCCATGAGGAGAAGTGGCAGGTTGGGTGGTTTGGCACAAACAGGGGCCCCCGTGGGGTACCCCAGGATTGGGCAAAAGGCTATGAAAGGATGGAGGTGAAAACAGGAAGGGAACACAAAAACCAATAAATGAAACTGGCGAGAAAAAGGGTGGCCTAGCCGTGAGTACAGAATGTGTCAGGGGCGAAAAACCCTGTGGTGTGAGGGAGAGGCCCCCGTGGGGTACCCCTGGATATCACGAACCACCAAGCGCCCAGGCCCTTGAGACACAGTGAAGGCTCGAAAGGGGGGACTCGGGAATAACGCTATTTATGCGGCCGACACAAACCCTACAAACAGCACCGCCACCACGAAATCTCATATTGTGAACCAACTGTACACCTAGGCTATGAAAAAAATGAGAACTCATAGGGGCATAGCAATTCCTGAATGAGAAAACGAGCTAGGCTAAATGAAGCTAAAAGCTAAACCATGCCCAAACTAACAGGAAAAAAGAATATGAAAAGAGAAAGAATGAAAAACATATACGAGGAACGCCAGGCGCCCCCGTACCTTCGGTAAGCTATTTCCACACGCGTCTCCATTATACACACTTAGGAGCCCATTTACGTGTGCCCTAGATCACGTAACATCTGTCTAACAAAAAAGAAGGCCAGAAAAGCCGAAACTAACCTAAACAGGGTGAATTAAAGGAGCACAACAAAAGCGACTTCAATCAATGGAGCGCGTGAAAAAATGATAACAAGAGAGGGTCGCTCATGCGCACGTTTACCTCAACCCATGAGCCCCCACCTTTAACCTAAGAAGTGCGCATGGGGGTAATTAGACACCTCTCCCTGTGCTGACGTATTTGAGCTGTTTCCATCACTAAAATATTCATTTTACCATATACTGTATAGCATTAACCCTCTCACATCCTTATGACGCAGAGGTTGCCAGATTAGCAATAAGAAATAGATTACTCTCACTCTTATAATTACCTCTCCAAAATTAGTTTTCTGCCCACAGCTAACTCAAAGACAACTGCAGAGGTTGAAGTAAATAAACTAAAGGTTTATAAATACCCCTGACGGTAACAAAGGCTTTAAAGTATCCCTAATAGGCTCAAAAATTGCGTCAGGACGTGAGAGGGTTAATACTTATCCATACGCGCCTATTATGGGTTGATTATAAAGGTATTAACCTGAAACAACAATAAAACGAGTGAAAACAGCGTTTGGATGGTCAAAATCGGAGATACAGGCCGCGAGTTATATAATGTATGGGTGAGGCAACCTGCTTTCCCGCCAATTTCCCCCAAGGCCACTGAGACACAGTCGATCGATACTCTCTCTCTCTCTCTTGCACTCGCTTGCTAACAGTGATGACAAGGCCCTGCTTGCAACTCGCTAATGTTAGCACGAAAATATACCTCAGAATAAGGGAATAACAAGGAAAATAGGTGATAACTGAAGGAGGGGAGGAAAGTGGGGAAGGAGGGGAGGTAGAGGAGTGATATTTTGCATGGCCCAGGGGCAAAGATTTTTTTATTTTTTTTATTTTTTTTTATGTTTAACCCTCCTGGCCCGGGCAGGCTCTGAAAATGACAGTGTGGGCTACCCGGGCGATCTGGCCGAAAAATGTCTAGGCCTAGGCTACCGTATTTTTTTTTAGTTTAACTGCTAGAAATTTCCCATGCATCTATAAATGTAGTGCGGTTTCCAATCTGTAGACTGGCGTTGAGTAGAGCTCTCTATGTCAACTGGTTCAGTTGTGATGATGATTTCAGTGGAGAGCACTTGCAGGCGATGTTAGCAATATGACGATCTTTTCACTACTGAAACAACGACATACAGACATACAATAACAAACGAGTCTTCTCTTTCTTGTTTTCGGAGGTGCGGTGACGTAACGATCGGCTTTGTTTACATGCGTCGGACGCACAGCGTTCAGACCAAGCTGAATAGGCTTTCAAGCTTACAGATTTTAAAATGACACCCGGGCTCCTACCCTTACTTCGTGGTGTCATTTTAAAATGACAACCGGGCCAGGAGGGTTAAAGTTGATTTTTTTTTTCTCTGACTCTTAACCCGTGGAGCCCCGGCTAGTTTTGTAATGTTTGCGCACCAGAACCCGGCCGGTTTTCAAAAAATGGTTTTATTCCAGAAACAATAGCGAATGGGTTAGGAATGAAGGAAAAACCACGAAAAACCGCTCAAAAAGCTTAAAAAATGGTCCTACAGAGCCCCCGAAAACGGATTTTATAAGAGTAAAAAATTGAAGGCAATTATCCCAAAAAACCAGGTTATTGCGCGCTCGCGCGCACGCACGTGGACTTTGAGAGTTTTCAACCATCGGCACGGTTGCGTGGGATACGTACACAGTTCCCATACAAATCTGAGCCCTCTTGCGTGGCTACACCTGAGGTTACGGTCGGCGCAATTAGGGGAAATTAGGGTGACTCGCCAGGCGCGTCTCTGGGGCTGTGCGTTACATACATCGCCGACGCGCCAGGCGCGTCGCTGGGGCTGTACGGGTTAAGAGTCTTCCCGCAGTCCGCTGGGGGAACTCTTAACCCGGGAACTGCGGGGAGACTCTTAAGAGTTCCCCCGGCGGACTGCGGGGAGACTCTTAAGAGTGAGTGAAAACAAAAATCAACTTTTGACATCGAAAAAAAAAAAAAAAAAAATATTTTTATTTTTTTATTTTTTTTTGGCCCCTGGGCCATGCAAAATCTCAGTCCTCTACCTCCCTTCCTTCCCCACTTTCCTCCTCTCCTTCAGTTATCACCTATTTTCCCTGTTATTCCCTTATTCTGAGGTATATTTTCGTGCTAACATTAGCGAGTTGCAAGCAGGGTGTTGTCATCACTGATGGCAAGCGAGTGCAAGAGAGAGAGAGAAAGTATCGATCGACTGTGTCTCAGTGGCCTTGGGGGAAATTGGCGGGAAAGCAGCTTGCCTCACCCATACATTATACAACTCGCGGGCTATATCTCCGATTTTGACCATCCAAACGCTGTTTTCACTCGTTTTATTGTTGTTTCAGGTTAATACCTTTATAATCAACCCATAATAGGCGCATATGGATAAGTATTAATGCTATTAATGGTACAATGAATATTTTAGTGACGGAAACACCTCAAATACGTCAGCACAGGGGGACGTTTCCAATTACCCCCATGCGCACTTGTTAGGTTAAGAGTCTTCCCTCAGTTCCCGGGTTAAGTAAAAATCAACCGAAATACAATAGTGGTTAGCCGGGAGCCGTTGCCTTCTATAAGTAGAATCTATACTTTATCCCACCAAATTATTGTTATTTATAGCTATTTTCTGCATTAGGCCTAGTATTATTGTAAGTAGTGGTAGGTTATGCTCGCTAACGATATATCGAAATACAGTTGTGATTTAACTGATTTTGGTTAGCCTATAATTATATAAGGCATATGAGCTGTTTTAACCTGTCACTCTGTCACGGTGTCGCTCTAGCACCTCACACCGGAGGATCCGAAGACCCCTTTTCACCCTGCCGCGTTTCCGTTTCTACTACACTGTTCATTTTATAAAGCATACAGAATAAAAGATCCAGGGTTCCAACAGCCTTATATTGAAAATGAAAACCAAGTCATCGGACATCTTTTGTTCAACAAAGAAATAAGCGATAGAGTAAAACAGACAATCTATCAAATGTGTTCAGTACGAGAGAAAAAAAATTAGAGAACTGAAATAAGAAGAAAGAAGACTGAAGAGAGAAGAAACAAGACTGAAGAAAGAAGAGAGAAGAAAGAAGATTTCAGAAAACGGGATGAAAAATGAGATATATTTATTTTTAGACAAATAGGCTAGAGCACGTCACAAAAAGAAAAATAACAAAACCTCTCAGGGAAATGCCGACGTTAAGGCTAAACTTCCCGAATTCCAACTGAACTGAACTGAGTTGGGTAACCTATTTGATAATATTCAAGACCTCTTTCGCCACCCAATTAGAAATAATTTATTAGGGAAAATATGGACCTATAGATTCGCCATATTTTTCTCATTATAGTCCGCATGGAGGAATTTCGTTATCGACACTTGAAATAACCCGATTACATCGAAAAATAAAACCAAAAGAATAAGTCCCGACTGTAAACAAAGCATTGCGCACAACGAATCCTTCGACTTGTCTCCTTCTTCTTGTTTTGAACGATGGGGTGGGTGAAATTCACCCAATAAATGGCGTGAGCGTTATTCACAAAAACGAAAGATAATCTTCAAGGACACTACATCCGCCTTATTATAAACAATTTATTAGGGAAAATAGGCACCAACAGATATGCCATATTTTTCTCCATATAGCCTAGTCCGCATGGAGGATTTTCGTTATTGACAAATTGAAAAAATACCCTTTTCACAGAAAAATACACCTAAAATCCGTCAAAGATATCAAATAGCGGGGGTGTGGGGGCAGCAGCCCCCACCCATAATACTAGGATAGGTTAGGTAAGGTTGTTAGGTTAGGCTTATGTCCTTTCAAAGGGGTAGCCTATAGGCTAGTACAAAGGGGTAGCCTATAGGCTAGTAAACACTAGGATTAGCTTATACCTGGTCAGAGGTAAGAAGAAGAAGAGTCCTGCTGTTACGCTGTAATCTCCTTGAATGCTACCAAACGAAATACCGGCAACCTGTTTTTGCCCCCTTACTGATCAACATATATGAAGATGACAATAAATCAAGGGAGGGTGAGGGGGGGTAACACCCCCCCCCCCTCAACCCATCGTGTATCCAATTTACCCCACAATTTCCCTTACCTACTGTAAAAGCGTGATTCACCCAATATATGGCACCATTTGACGTTGTATCTTCAGATTAACCCGGGAACTGCGGGGAGACTCTTGAGAGTAAGTAAAACAAAAAATCAACTTTTGACATCGAAAAAAATATATTTTTTTATTTTTATTTTTTTATTTTATTTATTTTTTTTGGCCCCTGGGCCATGCAAAATCTCAGTCCTCTACCTCCCCTCCTTCCCCACTTTCCTCCTCTCCTTCAGTTATCACCTATTTTCCCTGTTATTCCCTTATTCTGAGGTCTATTTTCGTGCTAACGCGAGTTGCAAGCAGGGTGTTGTCATCACTGATGGCAAGCGAGTGCAAGAGAGAGAGAGAGAGTATCGATCGACTGTGTCTCAGTGGCCTTGGGGGAAATTGGCGGGAAAGCAGGTTGCCTCACCCATACATTATACAACTCGCGGGCTATATCTCCGATTTTGACCATCCAAACGCTGTTTTCACTCGTTTTATTGTTGTCTCAGGTTAATACCTTTATAATCAACCCATAATAGGCGCATATGGATAAGTATTAATGCTATTAATGGTACAATGAATATTTTAGTGACGGAAACACCTCAAATACGTCGGCACAGGGGGACGTTTCCAATTACCCCCATGCGCACTTGTTAGGTTAATGAATCTAAAAATGCCACCAAAATTAGGCTAGGCCTATAAGTCCCGACCGTAAACAAAGCATTGCGCACAATGACCGAATCTTTTGACCTGACTCTCCTTCTTCTTCTTCTTTTGAACGATGGGGTGGGTCACGTGGGTGCGATTCACCCAATAAATGGCGTGAGCGTTAGGCCTAGGCCTACTCACAAAAATGAAATACCGGCAACCTGTTTTTGCCCCGATAAATATTTACCTAGCCTATGGTCCCGTTAAAATATCCTCAAGGAACCGGTATTATTCTATAATTGCACCTATACGAGCTAAACAAATTATTATTCTATTTAACAGGAAGGTACGACGAGGTAAGTTATGTGGCATAGGTGGCAATATGCGGAAATGGATTAGAAGGGCATTCTGCCCCCCTCTTACCCCCTTACGAAAATCTACGGTTATTCACTCTACCCCAACTGGATATCTACCGTCTTACCCAACCAGCGGGGGTGGCAGCCCCCACCCATAATACTAGGTTAGGTTAGGTAAGGTTGTTAGGTTAGGCTAATGTCTCTGAAACATTGTAAATCCGTGTCACATCTAGATTGATAGACTTGTCAGAGGGGGGCGGAATTCCCTTATAATCCATTTCCGCATATTGCCACCTATACCATATCACTTACCTCGTTGTACCTTCCTGTTAAATACAATAATAATTTGTTTAGCTCGTATAGGTGCAATTATAGAAATTTACCAAGGAACCTATTAAAAACTGGGCAGGGGACTGGTTAGAACTTGTAGGATGTTTAATTGAAGTGCGGAAATCAGTATTTACTGAGAAATAAGTCTTAAAATGCACTATAGGCTAGGTCACCCAGGGGGCCAGCCTGCCAGGGTCCCTGCCCTCTCTTTCCCAGGTAATGTTACGTTATGTTATGTTAGCAGCCAATGTTATATTATATAGTAGGTTTAGATGGGTGGAATGGACTACCAAGTGCTATAGTGGGATCTAAAACTGTAGGGAGCTTTAAGATAAAATTGGATAAGCATATGGACGAGAGGGGTTGGGTGTGAAGGGGGATCAGCCGGGTTGGGCCAATCAGCACTCTGCAGACCCCCATAATCCTGCGTTAATCCCTAGCCGTTTTGGTAAGATGATCCTCAGGGTATTAGAGTGTGGAGCCTATAATTGGGCTTTGTAATTGAATTGGGGTTGTGTGGGACAGGGATCTGCCTTGCTTAGGCCAATCGGCTTTCTGCAGACTCCCATTTTCTTATGTTCTTATGTTCTTATATTATATTAGGGTTAGCCTAGGTTAGGTTAGGTTAGTCTAATCTAGGCTATTATAATATTTGTACATTTTGGGCAGTGGGCGGGGGCCGCGGGGCTGCGCGTATGTGGCGGCATACAGACCCTCCTGTAAAACATAGGCCTAGCACATTTTAAGACTTTTATTTCTCAGTAGCCTAAATCCTGATTTCCGCACTTCAATTAAACATCCGTTACATCCTACAAGTTCTAACCAGTCCCTTGCCCAGTTCTTAATAGGTTACTTGAGCATATTTTAACGGGAACATAGGCCTAGCCTAGGTAAATATTTACCTGCCCCCTTACTTCTTCTCAGCATGGATTCACTCAGGGACGGTCTTGCCTTACTAATTTGCTTAGTTTTTTCTCAGAGGTATATGAAGCAGTAGATAATGACAAGTCATATGATATTATATATTTAGATTTCAGTAAAGCTTTCGACAGAGTCCCTCATGAGAGATTGATGAGAAAGGTTGAGGCACATGGAATAGGTGGGGCGTTGTTAGGATGGATTAGGTCATGGCTAATTGGTAGGAAGCAGAGAGTCAGCATAAATGGTACCAAGTCAGAATGGGGAGCAGTCAAAAGTGGTGTCCCCCAGGGATCGGTATTAGGTCCCCTGTTGTTTGTTATATACATAAATGACCTAGATTTAGATATAACTAGTAGGATAAGTAAATTCGCAGACGATACTAAAATAGGGAGATCAATTGATTCAGATAGCGATATAGAGTGCCTCCAAAGGGATCTAGATACCTTACATGAATGGTCAGTAAATTGGCAGATGAAGTTTAACATTGACAAATGCAAGGTATTAAAGATCGGGAAGATGCAAACAAATGTTAAATATAAACTAGCTAATTTAGAATTAGAAAATTCAGACTGCGAGAAAGATCTAGGTGTGTTTGTTAGCAATGATTTGAAGCCTAGAAAACAGTGTATAAGCGTTCGTAATATTCGGGTTCATCTCTAGGAGTGTGAGTAACAGAACTGCTGATGTTATCTTAAAACTTTACTTGTCATTAGTGAGACCCTATATGGATTATGCTGTCCAATTTTGGTGTCCTTATTACAGAATGGGGTTATACTGATGTTTTGGACCGACAGTTAGCCCATCAATCTGTTTAGGCCTAATAGGTCCGGTAGAGCATATACATCATTGCTATATATGGCATTAAGAGCTGAAATGTATTATAAGGGAGAAAAAAACAAAAACTCTAAAATACATGTATAGGCCTAGGCTACTGTAAAACATTAAGTTTTTCAGCCAGTACCCAACCAGCGGGGGTGTGGGGGCGGCAGCCCCCACCCATATACTAGGTTAGGTTAGGTTAGGTTGTTAAGTTAGGCTAATAGGCTAGCCTAGCACAAAAAAAAAAAAAAAAAAAAAAAAAAAAAAAAAAAGTAACCCAACCAGCGGGGGTGTGGGGGCAGCAGCCCCCACCCATATACTAGGTTAGGTTAGGTAAGGTTGTTAGGTTAGGCGGAAAAATGTTATTTTAATACCACAAATTTTCCGAGTGTTTTTTATAAACAAAATTGTTCATTTGCATCAATATATAGTGTTTGTAATTACAGTAATTAGAAATCTCGGGAAAACCTATTTTCCCCATAAGGCCTATCGATCGATGTTGTTCCCCGATAGTGATTTGAAAAGACATTAGCCTAACCTAACAACCTTACCTAACCTAACCTAGTATTATGGGTGGGGCTGCCGCCCCCACACCCCCGCTGGTTGAGTACTAATCCCTTAGTAAATAAAAAAAAAAAAAAAATGGCTGTCGATTATAGGAAGGTGAAAGACAATGCGATAAAGTCTATGGTGTTTACTCTGCAATGTTCAGCTTTGATTGTACATTGATAACGGGAAAGTACCGTATTGACAACCTTGTTACGAAAATTAAATTTTAGTGGCATACTTTTATATTAGGTTTTTCCGAGGGTTTAACACATTTTCATATGATCTTTAGAGCTGTCGATAACTGGAAGTACCGTATTGACAACCTTGTTACGAAAAATAAATGTTAGTACCATACTTTTTTATTAGGTTTTGCCGAGGGTTAAAACAAATTTTCTTATGATCTTTAGAGCATATAGATTCAATATTTATCTTCAAATATATCAATAAAATTTGTGGTATTAAAATAACATTGAACCGGTTAGGCTAATAGCCTAGAACTTTAAAAAAAAAAAAAAAAAATCTAACCCAACCAGCGGGGGTGTGGGGGCGGCAGCCCCCACCCATAATACTAGGATACTCTCAAGGTAAGGTTGTTAGGTTAGGCTAATGTCTTCCCAAAGTTGACTATTTTTATAACATGAAATATTAGGCTACCCACTCCACCCCGTGAAATCCGAGCCAGCTTTCGTCAAAAGTTGGCTCGGGTATTCACAAAATTGGGTTGTATGGGTTTGCAATTTGGGAAAACCCGAGCCAAGTTTTGATACAAAACGCTATATTATTGTATTTTTACGCTTTTAACCCCTCATTTTCCCTGAACTTCATAGCCCTCCCCACTAGTGGGGGGCGTGTTTTTAGATTGTTGGATAATGGGTAAATACTCATTTCCGCTCCTCTTCAGTATAAAACAACACTATATCTGAAGAAAAAAATACAAAAAACAAAATAAAACTTGCTGAAATCGCTGTCGGTCCAAAAAGTCAGGTTTACCCAGAATGGACATGATTCATTGGAGAGAGTACAGCGTAGAATGACAAAAATTATCCATAATATTAGAAATCTTTCGTATGAAGAAAGGTTGAAGAAATTAGGTTTACATTCGTTAAGAGAGACGCAGAGTTAGAGGGGATATGATAGAGGTGTTCAAGTGGGTTAGTGGGATTAACAAAGGGGACATGGCAAATGTACTAAAGCTCAGTGATAGCGAAAGAACTCGTACCAATGGTTTCAAATTAGATAAATTTCGTTTCAGAAAAGATATAGGCAAGTATTGGTTTGGTAACAGAGTTGTAGATGGGTGGAATGGACTACCAAGTGCTATAGTGGGATCTAAAACTGTAGGGAGCTTTAAGATAAAATTGGATAAGCATATGGACGAGAAGGGTTGGGTGTGAAGGGGGATCAGCCGGGTTGGGCCAATCAGCGCTCTGCAAACCCCCATAATCCTGCGTTAATCTCTAACCGTTTTGGTAAGATGATCCTCAGGGTATTAGAGTGTGAAGCCTATAATTGGGCTTTGTAATTGAATTGGGGTTGTGTGGGACAGGGATCTGCCTTGCTTAGGCCAATCGGCTTTCTGCAGACTCCCATTTTCTTATGTTCTTATGTTACTAGGCTACATATATGAGGATGACAATAAATCAAGAGGGGTTGCCCAATGCCCCCTCAATCCATCCTGTATCTAATGTACCCCACAATTTCCCTTACCAACTGTAAAAGCGCAATTCACCCAATAAATGGCAGCATTTGACGTCGTATCTTCAGGTTAATGCAAAAGAATCTCTGCTGGCAGATCAGATGAAGTATTGAGGGATAAGCCTTTACAACGGCACCTCGTACTCCAACCATGTAAAACAACAATAAAACACCCTATTCGGTCAATATTTATGAGTCACACCACAGCTTGAATCTTATTTCTAAGGGTAGTTTTGGGTTCCTATCATTCTATGTTTCATTGCTATATACTTTTTATCCACCGGAAAATATAGGGCCTAGGCTAGGCTAGCCTAATTTTTTTTTTTTCTTTTTTAGCATTAACCTAACCTAAATGTATTTGGGGGCTATTAGGTTAGGTTAGGACCAGGTTAGGTTAATGCTAAAAAAAAAAAAAAAAAAGCAAAGATTTTTTTTTTTTTTTTTCCGGTGGATAAAAAGTATATAGCAATGAAGCATAGAATGATAGGAACCCAAAACTACCGTTAAAAATGAGATCCCAGCTGTGGTGTGCCTTGTAAAATATATACAGAAAACTTGGTAAATAAGGCGGCTCTAGCCGTCTTGAATTTTACCATTCATTCAACATGCATCCCACATATTACCCCCACATAGGCTAGCCTAATAATTATATTACCAGTTTTATATTGTACTGGTAGGAATTGTAGTCACCCCGCCTCTCTTATAAACGTAATAATAGACGAAACCAAAACAAACCGCAAGGTCTCTGTGAAACAAAAGAACACAGACTATGGCCGAGCAAGGATAATATAATCCCATATATCACGTATCATTGGGATAATAATAATAATAATATTTATTCAGTTAGCAATTTACAGAGTTGGTACCACATAGTTTGTTACAAATATGACATGTACCAGCTTTGCATAATTCCAACTAAGGATAGCCCAATAAGGCCGTTAGGCGTATTTCCATTGGGGTCCTTGTGGGATTAGGTTAGCTGGGGAAAATGGAGAGGATAAAGAAATAGATACTTTAGAGAAAGTATTTCTAGGGGGTTATTTTAAGATACCTTACATCCTATAGTAAATATCAGTAATCCGTAATTAGTAATCATTTCAGTTTGGTTTGTCTATCTCTTATGTCGCATTTAGTAGTAGACATAAGCTTGGTGCTCCCTTCTCGCAGCTGTCCGGTTCAGGTGTTCCTTCAGGCTACGTCTGAAGGAATACAGTGTTCTCTTTTCACGGACTGACTGGGGTAGGTCGTTCCAGTCTTTGATGGCGGTGAAGAAGAATGTTTGCTTACCCTGTCCTTGGATTCTCGGGACCTTAAAATTAAACATCCTGTTTCTTGTATTATGTCCACTCCTCTCATTTGCTTTAACAAAATCATTCTTTAGTCTAAGTACTCTGGAGCTCTGTCATAGAAAATTTTGAAGGCATTAGTGAGCCTGATTTGTTTGGCCCTGTCAGCGACATTGAGCATACCTAGTGATTGAAGTTGTTTCTGGCCAACATGTGATCTGGGTCCTAGGTTCAGCATGAACCTAACCATTTATGCCAGGTGCTTCAATATGAAGTCAGTCAGTAATAAGGGGTAGGGAGGATCAGCAAGAGACTCGAGAAAGGAAAAAGTAACAAGAGAACACATAACAAAAAGCAAGCACATAAGCATTCTGAAATAATGGAAAACCAAGCACCACCACCAAGCAATTTTGCTCCTATGACCACCAAACCTCAAGGCCACAAGGTCAGTTCATAACAAACAACTAGCCCAACAAATTAAGGCGCCCAAAATACTATACCATCGGAATGACATGTCCCCCAACACCAGGGAAAAACTTATCCATCACCATAACAAATGAAAAGCAGATTGCCAACTGTTATGCCCTGCTTTTCTACAGGATTAACTTGGGTAATGTGAGTTCTAACTGACTGGGTATAGAAGGCTGCATGCACAAAACAAGGTATGAGGAATAGAGAACACAAAAGAAACACACGGTAACAAGACACACGATCACGTTTATTGATATACCACTGCTGAATACTCGTGTAAGACAATATGATAGAAATGAACAACACTAGCATAAGTGGATCTGGATGGAGCTATAGTCTCCCACTAGTAGAGTCATTTTCAGAGCTTCTGTGACCGTGTTTAGGATACACTTACACTTAGTTACACTTAGTTGTATTCCGTCCGTTAGTGACACAGTTGAGCTGGGGCTCCACTGCGACCAGGCAGCTCCCTTTCTTCCACTCTCCATTCCAGAAGTCGGTTGGAGTTGGTGCTGGGGTATCCTGGTGTTGGTGGCCGGTCCGGTATTTTGGCCAGCCACATGTCCAAGTGTTTCTTGAAGGTGTCTGGAGACACCCCGGTTATGGTCCTGAGAGGGGCTGGTATACAGTTGAACAGTCTGGTTCCATTGTATGTACCAAAGTTTTTCAGTGAATTTAACAAGGGCAACTGATGCTAAAAAAAATAAGCCCCCATACACCTCACCAAAATGACGGGAAAGTTGTTATTTTAGACGTTTTTCAAAATGGCCGCCGCCATCATCTTAAAAAAATGATAAAGTTCTATTTCTTGAAGTGAATGGCCAAAAATGACAATTTTGATGTCTATTCCCACTAATTTTGGTGTCAGAAAACCAATGGGATGGCATAATTAATAACTAATTACCAAATAATTAAGAAAATAAGAAAATAATTAAGAAAATCAATGGGATGGCATAATTCATGATTTAGAGTCCCATTAACCTCAACATCTAAGACAAATATGATGTTAAATCCACTGAGAAACTATGGTATCCTAAACACGATCACGAATCCTCTAAAACTTACTCAAATAATGTAATGTAATTTAAAATGTAAACCAAGAATGATGACTGATCAATTCCTTCTTTTTCAGGTTTGTTGCATCGAATTTGGCATGAAGAATCATAAGCATGGAACGTAGAGGAGTTAGTGATGTGCCTGACCCAGGACCTGGATTAAAATGCATATTATGTCAACATCCCTGTATAGCTGATGATAGTACGTAAAATGCCCCAGAACAAGAAGCCCACCACAGAAGCCACGAGCGAACACCACACAGAAACACCCGGAAGAAAGGTCCACAGAACGAAAGGACCAGCTGACCGAGCCAGCCATTTCAGACAGGCCCAAGCCCGCAGGGCTAAGCAGCTCCTGGCTGCACCCACTTACCTTTTCTAAACTGACTATTTTCCACACCTCACGTACACTAACCCCCTCGTGTCCTACACTCCTAACTACAAAGATGATGAACAGGAATATACATTCATATTAAAAACACCCATGCCCTGTCCCGACGTTGAGCCAATGCCAACACATCAGACAGCCATAATAATATTTATGTATGTTCTTACATCCGAGAAGTAGATGTTATATATCTTAGAAGTTAAAACACCCACGTTTGCCCCTAGACCTCGTATATCAATTTCCATGAAGAGTATAGATATATGTAACCCGTGCTCAGTCGCCCCTTGCATTGTTCCTCTAGTAACTAAGTCTATAATATTAACTGCCACCAGCATTGATGCGACATAGCGGCACTGTCCTTGTGTCGTATTGTGCCTAGTACAGATCAACCAGGTTTCATCACCTTATTAGGACGACGACTATAATGTCATCGTTCATCGATGTATGCAATCCTTAGGTTAAGTATTTTTATCCGCCATTGTGTTCACCTTTTTCCATTTACTTTCCACAATTGTCATACGTCTTCCCCTTGCCTCCTTCGTATCCACAGCCCACACTACGCCAATTTACTTCATGTCTTACACCTCTTACCCCAACCAGAGATTGTATAAGATAACCTGGTTACCAGTATCTGTCATAAGTACCCCGAAACAATAACTAAGTACCCCTACGAACTGCCGCTGTTGTTGGTATTTATATTTATATTTAATAGAAAACGCAGTTCCCAGGGCCAACTAATAGTATCCATAACCCTCGGACTGATCACATAACTCTATCTTTTCCAGACTCATATACCACACCATAGTTGCATTCCCCGGTAGCATATTTTGGCTAACGTATTCTACTGCCTTTTCAAACTTCCATATCAATTGTAGCCTAATGCCACCCCCACGCCCAGGGACCTTAGGGGCAAAATTTCCCTGTAGCCCTTGAACTCTCCCCCCCCCCTCTCTCATTAAGAATTCCCACGCTTCTCGACTCTTGTCCGACCTAGCCTCTCTCTCATACCTCTTGAAGATCCTTGAATTGTCCGTTGCTAACGCTCTCCAACCTTTTATATATATACTCCTATCCAGCCTACCTTCACTTAGTAGGCCAGAACAACATTAGAACTTTACTAGCCCCTTGCATGCCATCTATTCTCTTACAACACATTCACAACCCTGCACCCAATGGTCGTCGGTGCGAGGCTAGCCGCCCCACCAGTAACTAACTTCTATTGCCATACTTCCAGATAAATGTGGCAGAGTTAGCAACCCAGTCTCCACCACATCCAGCAAACCCTACAATTAACAACCAGCCGAGTAAAACCAGCTAGCTAAGGCACCTTCGGTTTTGGTATTAAAGACACCCACATCAGTCTCATACACAGAGGGTTATTACAAACACTGGTGATATGGCAAGCCCCTAGCCACAGCCGCCGGACGACTATCACAGAGAGAGGGCGCCCAGCTCCCCCATTTTGCCCACCTGAGGAGGGAGACCCCCACCCCCGCGTAGGTATACCTGGCCCCTGTTTGACTTTCGAGTCATTGCCAGGTAGCACAGGAATTCTTCCTATCAATGAACTAACCATGAATGACTAACACCTTTACTAACCTCTATTAACTCACAATAAACCATTTACCTTTCTTGCATGCTCTGATCACTAAATTAGCACCTCAGCTATACCATAGAATGAAGATTGAACAATCTAGAGAGACACTCCTATCACAGCTGTCCCCATCCTCCTCGCAAAGTAGATCCAGTCTCTCTCCCCTAAATACGTCCAGTATAGCCAAAATAGTACCTCTTACTAAGGCTCAGTTATATGAAAATATAAAGGCTTCCTATAGCCCTGTGCCACAACAGTAAATACCATCTTACCTAGTCTCCATTTCTATTGAGAGCTCAATTAAGTCCATAAGACTCGAGATCCCTACTGTCTACAGGGTCCAGAACCGAGCCTATAAATCTAACTCCCGCCCCCAGTCAAATCAGTTGAAAGCTAGACACCAACCAGTGGTCACTACCCTGCAGTTTACCTCTAGCTCTGCCTTGTGTTGTTCCGGAGTTGAGAGATTCCAGATCCGGCAGACTCCGTGGCAGAGAAGACTGATAGAAGCATCTGTCCATGTACAAGTCCTAACGTGCACCTTATAACATTCACACAAATTCGTGGGTATATAAGTGTGTAGCCAGCAACGATCATCAAGAGATCCGACTTGAGAACTTCCTACATTTTGGACCATCTGTACGGCCGAGGAACCAGTCGTTAGCCCCCAACATCACCGGAAGCAAGATAACTAGGACCAGATCTACCCATACTATTCAAGATTCATGTTGCTAGTACTAAGTGTTATAGTACTAGCTTGATACTCACTGATTAACTTTCTATAAAGTGGCTAAGACCTTGCCCAGTGTAATTCATATTTAACCATTCCATTTGGGACGTACTAAGCGATCAGTGCTCTTTAATTAACAGGCGACCTTGACTCTCGTAATTACCTTATTTAGATATTAAAACTCTAGTGATATCTAACGTGATTTGTGTTCTACGTATTTCTGCCTCAAGAATATAAAACTTAGTTCAGTACCCCCATGAGGTTACTAGAGATTTCCGTGTTCTACAATATG